>OY804583.1:3012363-3427120 GCA_963680875.1 Bathymodiolus brooksi
GTAGAAAGAGGCACAATGGATAGTGATTAAGGTCAACTAATATTATACAATTATAGTAGAAAGAGGCACAATGGATAGTGATTAAGGTGAAGTAATATTATACAATTATAGTAGAAAGAGGCACAATGGATAGTGATTAAGGTGAAGTAATATTATACAATTATAGTAGAAAGAGTCACAATGGATAGTGATTAAGGTGAAGTAATATTATACAATTATAGTAGAAAGAGGCACAATGGATAGTGATTAAGGTGAAGTAATATTATACAATTATAGTAGAAAGAGGCACAATGGATAGTGATTAAGGTGAACTAATATTATACAATTATAATAGAAAGAGGCACAATGGATAGTGGTTAAGGTGAACTAATATTATACAATTATAATAGAAAGAGGCACAATGTATAGTGATTAAGTTGAACTGATATTATACAATTATAGTAGAAAGAGTCACAATGGATAGTGATTAAGGTGAAGTAATATTATACAATTATAGTAGAAAGAGGCACAATGGATAGTGATTAAGGTTAACTAATATTATACAATTATAGTAGAAAGAGGCACAATGGATAGTGATTAAAGTTAACTAATATTATACAATTATAGTAGAAAGAGGCACAATGGATAGTGATTAAGGTGAACTAATATTATACAATTATAATAGAAAGAGGCACAATGGATAGTGATTAAGGTGAACTAATATTATACAATTATAATAGAAAGAGGCACAATGGATAGTGATTAAGGTGAACTAATATTATACAATTATAGTAGAAAGAGGCACAATGGACAGTGATTAAGGTGAACTAATATTATACAATTATAGTAGAAAGAAGAACAATGGATAGTGATTAAGGTTAACTAATATTATACAATTATAGTAGAAAGAGGCACAATGGATAGTGATTAAGGTGAACTAATATCATACAATAATAGTAGAAAGAGTCACAATGGATAGTGATTAAGGTGAAGTAATATTATACAATTATAGTAGAAAGAGGCACAATGGATAGTGATTAAGGTCATACAATTATAGTAGAAAGAGGCACAATGGATAGTGATTAAGGTGAAGTAATATTATACAATTATAGCAGAAAGAGGTACAATGGACAGTGATTAAGGTGAACTAATATTATACAATTATAGTAGAAAGAGGCACAATGGATAGTGATTAAGGTTAACTAATATTATACAATTATAATAGAAAGAGGCACAATGGATAGTGATTAAGGTGAAGTAATATTATACAATTATAGTAGAAAGAGGCACAATGGATAGTGATTAAGGTGAAGTAATATTATACAATTATAGTAGAAAGAAGCACAATGGATAGTGATTAAGGTTAACTAATATTATACAATTATAATAGAAAGAGGCACAATGGATAGTGATTAAGGTGAAGTAATATTATACAATTATAGTAGAAAGAGGCACAATGGATAGTGATTAAGGTGAAGTAATATTATACAATTATAGTAGAAAGAGGCACAATGGATAGTGATTAAGGTGAACTAATATTATACAATTATAGTAGAAAGAGGCACAATGGATAGTGAATAAGGTTAACTAATATTATACAATTATAATAGAAAGAGGCACAATGGATAGTGATTAAAGTGAAGTAATATTATACAATTATAGTAGAAAGAGGCACAATGGATAGTGATTAAGGTGAACTAATATTATACAATTATAGTAGAAAGAGGCACAATGGATAGTGATTAAGGTGAAGTAATATTATACAATTATAGTAGAAAGAGGCACAATGGATATTGATTAAGGTTAACTAATATTATACAATTATAATAGAAAGAGGCACAATGGATAGTGATTAAGGTGAACTAATATTATACAATTATAATAGAAAGAGGCACAATGGATAGTGATTAAAGTGAAGTAATATTATACAATTATAGTAGAAAGAGGCACAATGGATAGTGATTAAGGTGAACTAATATTATACAATTATAGTAGAAAGAGGCACAATGGATAGTGATTAAGTTGAAGTAATATTATACAATTATAGTAGAAAGAGGCACAATGGATATTGATTAAGGTTAACTAATATTATACAATTATAATAGAAAGAGGCACAATGGATAGTGATTAAGGTGAACTAATATTATACAATTATAATAGAAAGAGGCACAATGGATAGTGGTTAAAGTGAAGTAATATTCTACAATTATAATAGAAAGAGGCACAATGGATAGTGATTATGGTGAAGTAATATTATACAATTATAATAGAAAGAGGCACAATGGATAGTGATTAAGGTGAACTAATATTATACAATTATAGTAGAAAGAGGCACAATGGATAGTGATTAAGGTTAACTAATATTATACAATTATAATAGAAAGAGGCACAATGGATAGTGATTAAGGTGAAGTAATATTATACAATTATAGTAGAAAGAGGCACAATGGATAGTGATTAAGGTGAAGTAATATTATACAATTATAGTAGAAAGAAGCACAATGGATAGTGATTAAGGTTAACTAATATTATACAATTATAATAGAAAGAGGCACAATGGATAGTGATTAAGGTGAAGTAATATTATACAATTATAGTAGAAAGAGGCACAATGGATAGTGATTAAGGTGAAGTAATATTATACAATTATAGTAGAAAGAGGCACAATGGATAGTGATTAAGGTGAACTAATATTATACAATTATAGTAGAAAGAGGCACAATGGATAGTGAATAAGATTAACTAATATTATACAATTATAATAGAAAGAGGCACAATGGATAGTGATTAAAGTGAAGTAATATTATACAATTATAGTAGAAAGAGGCACAATGGATAGTGATTAAGGTGAACTAATATTATACAATTATAGTAGAAAGAGGCACAATGGATAGTGATTAAGGTGAAGTAATATTATACAATTATAGTAGAAAGAGGCACAATGGATATTGATTAAGGTTAACTAATATTATACAATTATAATAGAAAGAGGCACAATGGATAGTGATTAAGGTGAACTAATATTATACAATTATAATAGAAAGAGGCACAATGGATAGTGGTTAAAGTGAAGTAATATTCTACAATTATAATAGAAAGAGGCACAAAGGATAGTGATTATGGTGAAGTAATATTATACAATTATAATAGAAAGAGGCACAATGGATAGTGATTAAGGTGAACTAATATTATACAATTATAGTAGAAAGAGGCACAATGGACAGTGATTAAGGTGAACTAATATTATACAATTATAGTAGAAAGAGGCACAATGGATAGTGATTAAGGTTAACTAATATTATACAATTATAGTAGAAAGAGGCACAATGAATAGTGATTAAGGTGAACTAATATTATACAATTATAGTAGAAAGAGGCACAATGGATAGTGATTAAAGTGAAGTAATATTATACAATTATAATAGAAAGAGGCACAATGGATAGTGATTAAGGTGAACTAATATTATACAACTATAGTAGAAAGAGGCACAATGGATAGTGATTAAAGTGAACTAATATTATACAATTATAGTAGAAAGAGGCACAATGGATAGTGATTAAGGTTAACTAATATTATACAATTATAGTAGAAAGAGGCACAATGGATAGTGATTAAAGTGAAGTAATATTATACAATTATAATAGAAAGAGGCACAATGGATAGTGATTAAGGTGAACTAATATTATACAATTATAATAGAAAGAGGCACAATGGATAGTGGTTAAGGTGAACTAATATTATACAATTATAATAGAAAGAGGCACAATGGATAGTGGTTAAGGTGAACTAATATTATACAATTATAGTCTTTTGTTGAGGTCAATACGAGTTGATATGGACCTTAAACACGATATTCACCGAAGCCTTTAGGCTGAGTTGAATATTGATGTCTAAGGTCCATAACAACTCATATTGACCGATACAAAAGACTGTAATTGTTTTATTACATTAAAATGAAAAGTGAAAGTGAAACTAAGTCAATACGAGATTTAATCAAACAATATCAAATTTTACGGAATGTCAGGTGACAGCATGATAGCCAATACAAAGTGTGACATAAGTGACAACAATTAAAGTAATTGGAAATTTATGTCCTATTGAATTTTAAGGACTCACATAAGTCTAATCTACCATCGGTTTGTGAAAGAAATTAAGAAAAAAAATTGCAACATTTTATTAATGGCTTTTGATCTATATTTTGGTAACACTAACAATATTTCTCAACAAGATTACAACACAAGTAATTCTAAAAATTATTGTATATTATTAATTTATTGTTACAACGAAGTTCAAAAATTAATTTTCGAACATTTTTAACCAATATTTTTAATTTAGAGCTAAAATTTAACTGTATTTTCACCATTTTTTGAAGTAATTTTTTGGTTTCTCATTACAAAAGTTTCTGTTTCTCTTAAGAAAAGGTCCACACTGATATGAAAAGTACATTTTGAAGACACATACACGATACTAATTCATTCACTGAAAATTTCATAGAAATTTCTTTGTCCATTTTTGTGTTATTGACAAATGACAATTGAAAAACGCATGTATTTTTACCTAATTTTGTTACACTCCTGATATATTTTTGTATTTATCAACTAAAGTGAATATTTCAACAGAAATAGGTGTTGAAATTGGAGTCCAATGAATAAAACAGGCCATCAGCATACAAATTAACAATTATCTATTAGAGAAATATTAATTTGCTTGATATTAAGACTTAAAGTTGACCGCTAGCAGCTGTATCAAGTAACTTAGGGCAGTAAAATACTTGAAAAATACATTCTACCAAATTTATTTACTTCTCACTTGCTTTCTTATTACATCAGAAAAGTTCACATTTATTTTATTTATTTACATTGTTTTAATATTTTATTTGGTGGTAAGTACACAAATAGGTCAGGAGTGTAATGTTACGTCAGGAGTTACACTCCTGACCATATATAGCTGCGGAACCGTAGCCCTTTATGGTCTTTTCATTATTTTTTTTTCCTGCTAAGAAAAAAAAATTAATAAAAAGACCATAAAGGGCTACGGTTCCGCAGCTAGACCATATATATAAGGTAAAGTCATAATTTAAAATTCAGACCCAAAGTTATCTGTTAGTTGGATTTTTGTACTTGAGGTGTATAAACTTTTGCATGTAAGAAGCTAAATTTGCATGATATGAAAGAAATGATACCCAGACCAAACTTAGCTTAACTTTATTTTATCAATGTAATATACCAAGTTGTATATAAGAGAATTAGTTAGCACAAGCGTGTTAAAATATGGTATTTATATGTATAGACATGTAACTTATGCCATATATATCTTGCCTTAAAAATAATTGTGTATGTCAGGAGTGTAACAATTGTACAAGTTCCAAAATATATATATATTAAACTGGACTCAAAAATAACAAAGAACGAAGCAAAAACAACATAAATGTTACAATGCTGAAAACATGAGCACAAATACAAACATGGTCTATTGATAAGAATGACGTATTGGCAGCCATATTTGTCGACTGATCAAAATCATAGCAAAATTTTGAACTAGATACCATATAAAGGAACATCCACACCAATTTTGGTTCCAATCTGCCCATTGGATTCAGAGGAAATGACTTTTAAAAAAAATTACTACGACGGACGCCAAATGATGGAAATAGCCCGGTGAGCTAAAAAGTAGGATTTGTGTCAGGAGTGTAACATTTTATGTTAATAGTTTAGTTAAATACATAGCTATTTTCCAATGAATGAAACAATTATTCACAAAACATTTAATATTTTAATTACCAATATTTATATCCTTCATTTCTGCTTTGTGAAAACTAGAATGTCTTAATCATTTTTGAAAAACTCTTTGAAGTGCTCATGATTATAAAGATTATTTTTCAATCAGCGCTTAAATAAATTATAACAAGGAGATATAATGCTACAAATATAATAGAATTGCATTACAATACCTCAGCAAGACACAGATGGTCAGTTTCAGTCAACCATATTTTCTAATCTGACTAAAAAGTAAGTTCTATATACAATTACGGCCCTCTGTGTAGGGAAACATCTAGATTTGTCAACCTGAGGGGAAAACAACCCCCGGAAGGTTGACAAATATGGATGTTTCCCTACACAGAGGGCCGTAATTGTTTTATTATATTTTTGCCAATGTTTTATAGGTTATCTCCCTTGTGGGGGAAATTGGGTTGTTCGGCGGGGAACAATAGGGTTATTTCCCGGCAGCGCAAATGTTTGCCAATGTTTTATAGGTTATCTCCCTTGTGGGGGAAAATTTGGTTGTTCGGCGGGAAAAAATAGGTGTTGTTCGGAGGGGAACAATAGGGTTGTTTACCGACAGTGCAAAGTTTGGCAAAACATCTCAATTATTTTATTATCACATGACTAATTTAATCCAATCAAAATCTATCATATAGATTAAAATATAATAATAGTGCTTGTATTCAATTGGATAAAAGCGTTACACTCCTAACATAGATGTTTTGGCCATACAAAAGAACAGGCGGTCATCAGATCATTATGCTTGTCACTCATGATCTTTGACACGACTGTTGACTAAATTAAAACACAAAGTATTATAATTAATAACATTGTGTTAAAATTATGATATTGTAAATTTAAATGTTACACTCCTGACATACTTCCACAGGTGTTCTTCTATTGAATATAGGATTGATGTAAAAGCTCACAGAGACATGTTTATGCTTCTGGTTTCAGCTATGATACTTAAAGAGACAATTAACCATTGTCGGTTGTTGAGAAGTATGCTACATACCTAAATAATTTCACTTTTAGACAACACAAACAGTTTTATTGACCTTTATTTTTTTGATACATAGTAATTTTATCTACCTATTCCTGTCTTCAAAATTACAGAAAAATGCATAAATTATGCATGAAATGTTAGCTAAAATATCAAAGTTTTCCATAAGATATATTTTTCTACTGTACAATTATTTGTTTTCTAATTACACAACATGGCAGTACATGCATCTGTGTAAATGTCACACTAAAAGTGTTACAACTCCTGACATTTTTTTATACATTTTTGGACGCTATTTTTTTATGGTAGCAGATAATGCCGTGAAATTTTGCAGCAGGGTTCTATGTACCAAAGTACATATTCTGATACAAAAAGATTCAATTTAAATCATCACATATTAGAATGATCAATGATAAAAGAAATGGGAACATTTTTTTTTAAACAGCCCATATCTACTTTGTTTTATTACTCTCGGTGAGTGATACTTCTGCTGGTGAACTATTATTCTCCGAGGGTATCATACGACCAGTAGTTAGTGCTTCGGAACTGGCATGACTATTATTGAAATTTACAGTTTCTAAATAATGCTCTTATTAATAAAGCTAATGGTCTGCTCCCTCGGGCATGGTGGTCTCCCTCAGGCATGGGTGGTCTCCCTCAGGCATGTATGGTCTCCATCAGGCATGGGTGGTCTCCTACACGCATGGGTGGTCTCCCTCAGGCATGGGTGGTCTCCCTCTGGCATGTATGGCCTCCCTCAGGCATGGGTGGTCTCCCACACGCATGGGTGGTCTCCCTCAGGCTTGGGTGGTCTCCCTCAGGCATGGATGGTCTCCCTCAGGCATGGATGGTCTCCCTCAGGCATGGGTGGTCTCCCTCAGACATGGATGGTCTCCCTCAGGCATGGATGGTCTCCCTCAGGCATGGATGGTCTTAGCCGATTTTAACTATCCTGTTTAGGCCCTTGAGTTTACTTCCTCACAAAGACTTTTAAGTTATCTGGCTTTCCTATCTTTGAGGGTACATGAAGAAGGTTATTGCAGAAACGTATAGAAAGTAGATGAAAAAAAAGAAATTTGAGAAATAAAAAACTCCACATACCTTTGGATAGTACAAGTCAATGTTTACTGTTAAGTTGGATGGAAAGTTCATCTCATTAGTATTCCAATAGACTTCAACGATAGCTTCATGTTTCCATATATCAGGATGTCTACTTATCATTGATTTCGTCATAGCAGGATTTACTACAATCATGACAGAAAACATGAGATTTACTACAATCATGACAGAAAACATGAGATTTACTACAATCATGACAGAAAACATAAGATTTACTACAATCATGACAGAAAACATGAGATTTACTACATTCATGACAGAAAACATGAGATTTACTACAATCATGACAGAAAACATGAGATTTACTACAATCATGACAGAAAACATGAGATTTACTACAATCATGACAGAAAACATGAGATTTACTACAATCATGACAGAAAACATGAGATTTACAACAATCATGACTGAAAACATGAGATTTACTACAATCATGACAGAAAACACGAGATTTACTACAATCATGACAGAAAACATGAGATTTACTACAATCATGACAGAAAACATGAGATTTACTACAATCATGACAGAAAACACGAGATTTACTACAATCATGACAGAAAACATGAGATTTACTACAATCATGACAGAAAACATGAGATTTACTACAATCATGACAGAAAACACGAGATTTACTACAATCATGACAGAAGACATGATATTTACTACAATGATGACAGAAAACACGAGATTTACTACAATCATGACAGAAAACACGAGATTTCCTACAATCATGACAGAAAACATGAGATTTACTACAATCATGACAGAAAACATGAGATTTTAATCTATGATGTTTCCACGAGTTAATAGTGGAGACCACACGACTTGATGTGTATAGATTTGCGTATTTTCGTTTTCAGTGATATTTAGGAGATAACTGTATTGTATTTGAAAATTTCATGGGATCAATTGGAGATTTGATGGTCGCAAATTGAGTTTGCCGGCGACGTGTCAGCACTAAATAAGATAACTACATATTTATTGTTTTTATTTATTAAGATAATTAACATATGTGTGCCATTTTATTTTAATATTTTAGATAACAAAATGTACACTATCGTCTTGTATGTTTCACGTGTTTTATTCAATAAACGTAAGTATTAGAACTTATCATATACACTAGATCTTAAAGTGAACAGTGCTGGGATAATATGACATCTGACATAAAGTGAACAGTGCTGGGTTAATATGACATCTGACATAAAGTGAACAGTGCTGGGTTAATATGACATCTGACATAAAGTGAACAGTGCTGGGTTAATATGACATCTGACATAAAGTGAACAGTGCAGGGTTAATATGACATCTGACATAAAGTGAACAGTGCTGGGTTAATATGACATCTGACATAAAGTGAACAGTGCTGGGTTAATATGACATCTGACATAAAGTGAACAGTGCTGGGTTAATATGATATCTGACATAAAGTGAACAGTGCTGGGTTAATATGACATTTGACATAAAGTGAACAGTGCTGGGTTAATATGACATCTGACATAAAGTGAACAATGCAGGATTAATATGACATCTGACATAAAGTGAACAGTGCTGGGTTAATATGACATCTGACATAAAGTGAACAGTGCAGGGTTAATATGACATCTGACATAAAGTGAACAGTGCTGGGTTAATATGACATCTGACATAAAGTGAACAGTGCTGGGTTAATATGACATCTGACATAAAGTGAACAGTGCAGGGTTAATATGATATCTGACATAAAGTGAACAGTGCTGGGTTAATATGACATCTGACATAAAGTGAACAGTGCTGGGTTAATATGACATCTGACATAAAGTGAACAGTGCAGGGTTAATATGATATCTGACATAAAGTGAACAGTGCTGGGTTAATGACATCTGACATAAAGTGAACAATGCAGGGTTAATGACATCTGACATAAAGTGAACAGTGCAGGGTTAATATGACATCTGACATAAAGTGAACAGTGCTGGGTTAATATGACATCTGACATAAAGTGAACAGTGCAGGGTTAATATGACATCTGACATAAAGTGAACAGTGCTGGGTTAATATGACATCTGACATAAAGTGAACAGTGCTGGGTTAATATGACATCTGACATAAAGTGAACAGTGCAGGGTTAATATGACATCTGATCTTAAAGTGAACAGTGCTAGGTTAATATGACATCTGATCTTAAAGTGAACAGTGCTGGGTTAATATGACATCTGACATAAAGTGAACAGTGCTGGGTTAATATGACATCTGACATAAAGTGAACAGTGATGGGTTAATATGACATCTGATCTTAAAGTGAACAGTGCTGGGTTAATATGACAACAGTGCTGGGTTAATATGACATCTGATTTTAAAATGAACAGTGCTGGGTTAATATGATATCTGACATAAAGTGAACAGTGCTGGGTTAACATAACATCTGATCTTAAAGTGAACAGTGCTGGGTTAATATGACATCTGATCTTAAAGTGAACAGTGCTGGGTTAATATGACATCTGACATAAAGTGAACAGTGCTGGGTTAATATGACATCTGACATAAAGTGAACAATGCAGGGTTAATATGACATCTGACATAAAGTGAACAGTGCAGGGTTAATATGACATCTGACATAAAGTGAACAGTGCTGGGTTAATATGACATCTGACATAAAGTGAACAGTGCTGGGTTAATATGACATCTGACATAAAGTGAACAATGCTGGGTTAATATGACATATGACATAAAGTGAACAGTGCAGGGTTAATATGACATCTGACATAAAGTGAACAGTGCTGGGTTAATATGACATCTGACATAAAGTGAACAGTGCTGGGTTAATATGACATCTGACATAAAGTGAACAGTGCTGGATTAATATGACATCTGACATAAAGTGAACAGTGCTGGGTTAATATGACATCTGATCTTAAAGTGAACAGTGCTGGGTTAATATGACATCTGACATAAAGTGAACAGTGCTGGGTTAATATGACATCTGACATAAAGTGAACAGTGATGGGTTAATATGACATCTGATCTTAAAGTGAACAGTGCTGGGTTAATATGACAACAGTGCTGGGTTAATATGACATCTGACATAAAGTGAACAGTGCTGGGTTAATATGACATCTGACATAAAGTGAACAATGCAGGGTTAATGACATCTGACATAAAGTGAACAGTGCAGGGTTAATATGACATCTGACATAAAGTGAACAGTGCTGGGTTAATATGACATCTGACATAAAGTGAACAGTGCTGGGTTAATATGACATCTGACATAAAGTGAACAGTGCAGGGTTAATATGACATCTGACATAAAGTGAACAGTGCTGGGTTAATATGACATCTGACATAAAATGAACAGTGCTGGGTTAATATGACATCTGACATAAAGTGAACAGTGCAGGGTTAATATGACATCTGATCTTAAAGTGAACAGTGCTAGGTTAATATGACATCTGATCTTAAAGTGAACAGTGCTGGGTTAATATGACATCTGACATAAAGTGAACAGTGCTGGGTTAATATGACATCTGACATAAAGTGAACAGTGATGGGTTAATATGACATCTGATCTTAAAGTGAACAGTGCTGGGTTAATATGACAACAGTGCTGGGTTAATATGACATCTGATTTTAAAATGAACAGTGCTGGGTTAATATGATATCTGACATAAAGTGAACAGTGCTGGGTTAACATAACATCTGATCTTAAAGTGAACAGTGCTGGGTTAATATGACATCTGATCTTAAAGTGAACAGTGCTGGGTTAATATGACATCTGACATAAAGTGAACAGTGCTGGGTTAATATGACATCTGACATAAAGTGAACAATGCAGGGTTAATATGACATCTGACATAAAGTGAACAGTGCAGGGTTAATATGACATCTGACATAAAGTGAACAGTGCTGGGTTAATATGACATCTGACATAAAGTGAACAGTGCTGGGTTAATATGACATCTGACATAAAGTGAACAATGCTGGGTTAATATGACATATGACATAAAGTGAACAGTGCAGGGTTAATATGACATCTGACATAAAGTGAACAGTGCTGGGTTAATATGACATCTGACATAAAGTGAACAGTGCTGGGTTAATATGACATCTGACATAAAGTGAACAGTGCAGGGTTAATATGACATCTGACATAAAGTGAACAGTGCTGGGTTAATATGACATCTGACATAAAGTGAACAGTGCTGGGTTAATATGACATCTGATCTTAAAGTGAACAGTGCTGGGTTAATATGACATCTGACATAAAGTGAACAGTGCTGGGTTAATATGACATCTGACATAAAGTGAACAGTGATGGGTTAATATGACATCTGATCTTAAAGTGAACAGTGCTGGGTTAATATGAAAACAGTGCTGGGTTAATATGACATCTGACATAAAGTGAACAGTGCTGGGTTAATATGACATCTGATCTTAAAGTGAACAGTGCTGGGTTAATATGACATCTGACATAAAGTGAACAGTGCTGGGTTAATATGACATCTGACATAAAGTGAACAGTGATGGGTTAATATGACATCTGATCTTAAAGTGAACAGTGCTGGGTTAATATGACAACAGTGCTGGGTTAATATGACATCTGATTTTAAAATGAACAGTGCTGGGTTAATATGATATCTGACATAAAGTGAACAGTGCTGGGTTAACATAACATCTGATCTTAAAGTGAACAGTGCTGGGTTAATATGACATCTGACATAAAGTGAACAATGCAGGGTTAATATGACATCTGACATAAAGTGAACAGTGCAGGGTTAATATGACATCTGACATAAAGTGAACAGTGCTGGGTTAATATGACATCTGACATAAAGTGAACAATGCTGGGTTAATATGACATATGACATAAAGTGAACAGTGCAGGGTTAATATGACATCTGACATAAAGTGAACAGTGCTGGGTTAATATGACATCTGACATAAAGTGAACAGTGCTGGGTTAATATGACATCTGACATAAAGTGAACAGTGCTGGGTTAATATGACATCTGATCTTAAAGTGAACAGTGCTGGGTTAATATGACATCTGACATAAAGTGAACAGTGCTGGGTTAATATGACATCTGACATAAAGTGAACAGTGATGGGTTAATATGACATCTGATCTTAAAGTGAACAGTGCTGGGTTAATATGAAAACAGTGCTGGGTTAATATGACATCTGACATAAAGTGAACACAGCTGGGTTAATATGACATCTGATCTTAAAGTGAACAGTGCTGGGTTAATATGACATCTGACATAAAGTGAACAGTGCTGGGTTAATATGACATCTGACATAAAGTGAACAGTGATGGGTTAATATGACATCTGATCTTAAAGTGAACAGTGCTGGGTTAATATGACAACAGTGCTGGGTTAATATGACATCTGATTTTAAAATGAACAGTGCTGGGTTAATATGATATCTGACATAAAGTGAACAGTGCTGGGTTAACATAACATCTGATCTTAAAGTGAACAGTGCTGGGTTAATATGACATCTGACATAAAGTGAACAATGCAGGGTTAATATGACATCTGACATAAAGTGAACAGTGCAGGGTTAATATGACATCTGACATAAAGTGAACAGTGCTGGGTTAATATGACATCTGACATAAAGTGAACAGTGCTGGATTAATATGACATCTGACATAAAGTGAACAGTGCTGGGTTAATATGACATCTGATCTTAAAGTGAACAGTGCTGGGTTAATATGACATCTGACATAAAGTGAACAGTGCTGGGTTAATATGACATCTGACATAAAGTGAACAGTGATGGGTTAATATGACATCTGATCTTAAAGTGAACAGTGCTGGGTTAATATGACAACAGTGCTGGGTTAATATGACATCTGACATAAAGTGAACAGTGCTGGGTTAATATGACATCTGACATAAAGTGAACAATGCAGGGTTAATGACATCTGACATAAAGTGAACAGTGCAGGGTTAATATGACATCTGACATAAAGTGAACAGTGCTGGGTTAATATGACATCTGACATAAAGTGAACAGTGCTGGGTTAATATGACATCTGACATAAAGTGAACAGTGCAGGGTTAATATGACATCTGACATAAAGTGAACAGTGCTGGGTTAATATGACATCTGACATAAAATGAACAGTGCTGGGTTAATATGACATCTGACATAAAGTGAACAGTGCAGGGTTAATATGACATCTGATCTTAAAGTGAACAGTGCTAGGTTAATATGACATCTGATCTTAAAGTGAACAGTGCTGGGTTAATATGACATCTGACATAAAGTGAACAGTGCTGGGTTAATATGACATCTGACATAAAGTGAACAGTGATGGGTTAATATGACATCTGATCTTAAAGTGAACAGTGCTGGGTTAATATGACAACAGTGCTGGGTTAATATGACATCTGATTTTAAAATGAACAGTGCTGGGTTAATATGATATCTGACATAAAGTGAACAGTGCTGGGTTAACATAACATCTGATCTTAAAGTGAACAGTGCTGGGTTAATATGACATCTGATCTTAAAGTGAACAGTGCTGGGTTAATATGACATCTGACATAAAGTGAACAGTGCTGGGTTAATATGACATCTGACATAAAGTGAACAATGCAGGGTTAATATGACATCTGACATAAAGTGAACAGTGCAGGGTTAATATGACATCTGACATAAAGTGAACAGTGCTGGGTTAATATGACATCTGACATAAAGTGAACAGTGCTGGGTTAATATGACATCTGACATAAAGTGAACAATGCTGGGTTAATATGACATATGACATAAAGTGAACAGTGCAGGGTTAATATGACATCTGACATAAAGTGAACAGTGCTGGGTTAATATGACATCTGACATAAAGTGAACAGTGCTGGGTTAATATGACATCTGACATAAAGTGAACAGTGCAGGGTTAATATGACATCTGACATAAAGTGAACAGTGCTGGGTTAATATGACATCTGACATAAAGTGAACAGTGCTGGGTTAATATGACATCTGATCTTAAAGTGAACAGTGCTGGGTTAATATGACATCTGACATAAAGTGAACAGTGCTGGGTTAATATGACATCTGACATAAAGTGAACAGTGATGGGTTAATATGACATCTGATCTTAAAGTGAACAGTGCTGGGTTAATATGAAAACAGTGCTGGGTTAATATGACATCTGACATAAAGTGAACAGTGCTGGGTTAATATGACATCTGATCTTAAAGTGAACAGTGCTGGGTTAATATGACATCTGACATAAAGTGAACAGTGCTGGGTTAATATGACATCTGACATAAAGTGAACAGTGATGGGTTAATATGACATCTGATCTTAAAGTGAACAGTGCTGGGTTAATATGACAACAGTGCTGGGTTAATATGACATCTGATTTTAAAATGAACAGTGCTGGGTTAATATGATATCTGACATAAAGTGAACAGTGCTGGGTTAACATAACATCTGATCTTAAAGTGAACAGTGCTGGGTTAATATGACATCTGACATAAAGTGAACAATGCAGGGTTAATATGACATCTGACATAAAGTGAACAGTGCAGGGTTAATATGACATCTGACATAAAGTGAACAGTGCTGGGTTAATATGACATCTGACATAAAGTGAACAATGCTGGGTTAATATGACATATGACATAAAGTGAACAGTGCAGGGTTAATATGACATCTGACATAAAGTGAACAGTGCTGGGTTAATATGACATCTGACATAAAGTGAACAGTGCTGGGTTAATATGACATCTGACATAAAGTGAACAGTGCTGGGTTAATATGACATCTGATCTTAAAGTGAACAGTGCTGGGTTAATATGACATCTGACATAAAGTGAACAGTGCTGGGTTAATATGACATCTGACATAAAGTGAACAGTGATGGGTTAATATGACATCTGATCTTAAAGTGAACAGTGCTGGGTTAATATGAAAACAGTGCTGGGTTAATATGACATCTGACATAAAGTGAACACAGCTGGGTTAATATGACATCTGATCTTAAAGTGAACAGTGCTGGGTTAATATGACATCTGACATAAAGTGAACAGTGCTGGGTTAATATGACATCTGACATAAAGTGAACAGTGATGGGTTAATATGACATCTGATCTTAAAGTGAACAGTGCTGGGTTAATATGACAACAGTGCTGGGTTAATATGACATCTGATTTTAAAATGAACAGTGCTGGGTTAATATGATATCTGACATAAAGTGAACAGTGCTGGGTTAACATAACATCTGATCTTAAAGTGAACAGTGCTGGGTTAATATGACATCTGACATAAAGTGAACAATGCAGGGTTAATATGACATCTGACATAAAGTGAACAGTGCAGGGTTAATATGACATCTGACATAAAGTGAACAGTGCTGGGTTAATATGACATCTGACATAAAGTGAACAATGCTGGGTTAATATGACATATGACATAAAGTGAACAGTGCAGGGTTAATATGACATCTGACATAAAGTGAACAGTGCTGGGTTAATATGACATCTGACATAAAGTGAACAGTGATGGGTTAATATGACATCTGACATAAAGTGAACAGTGCAGGGTTAATATGATATCTGACATAAAGTGAACAGTGCTGGGTTAATATGATATCTGACATAAAGTGAACAGTGCTGGGTTAATATGACATCTGACATAAAGTGAACAGTGCTGGGTTAATATGATATCTGACATAAAGTGAACAATGCAGGGTTGATATGACATCTGACATAAAGTGAACATGGCAGGGTTAATATGACATCTGGTTAAGTCGACTACAGGGGATGATATGCAATCGATCTTATTTTACCGGAAGGTAACCATTAAAGGGGTGTAGCTTGAAGCCTTACTTCGGAGGACTTGCTGAGTGTAAGAAAGATACTAAACATAATACCTATAGTTACAAAGCTGGAAAACGTAAATGTTTGATTATCATGTAGAATCACTCTGAATTGTACCATTACTCTTCCTGTTCTATACAATGGCGGGGAAATACATGTGACGCTGTATTCAGATAACCATTCACAGTTTACTTTACTTTTAACATCTGACATCACTAAAGATATGGAATCTGTTTGTCTAAAACATGGTCCTGATATCACCAATAATGTACCACCAAACATCGAGGCTTCCTTGGGAGTTATTCCCAATGTTCCTTAAAAATAACGGTTTTGAATAATTAAAATTTGTATTATCTAAACATTCTCATATTTCAAGAAGTAAGACGAAAAGATAAATACTAGTAGAACGTTATATACGTTGGAAATATATGTAAAAAGGAAACAGTGGTTGATCATACTGTCACAGTAGAGTATTCCAGGTTGACTCATACAATATACTGATGTGATATATGTAAAAAGGAAACAGTGGTTCATCATACTGTCACAGTATTCCAGGTTGAGTCATACAATATACTGATGTGATATTTAGTGATATTTAGTAATATGATGTAATGCACAGTGCACATTCTGATTTGTATTGGTCCTGTGCCACATGTGACACCAACATCATTTAACATAGAAATCGTGTTGGACACCAGTATACGTAAATAGATACAGTTTACACAGCAAAATACATGTGACACCAACATCATTTAACATCGAAATCGTGTTGGACATCAGTATACGTAAATAGATACAGTTTACACCAGTATACGTAAATAGATACAGTTTACACCAGTATACGTAAATAGATACAGTTTACACCAGTATACGTAAATAGATACAGTTTACACCAGTATACGTAAATAGATACAGTTTACACCAGTATACGTAAATAGATACAGTTTACACCAGTATACGTAAATAGATACAGTTTACACCAGTATACGTTAATAGATACAGTTTACACAGCAAAATGAAACCTCACCATTCATGTTACACACTACTTCTTTTATTCCTGCAGAATCCACACGAAATATTAATTTTCCTGGAATATTGACGTTAGACATGGACGTAACATTGATTATTTCTGGTTTCCTGGATGCTGCCAAGGCAAAGTAATTAACGCCGTCACCAGCATCAAATCCTACCTGTAAAACAAGACAAAAGCATCAAATCCTACCTGTAAAACACGACAAAAGTATCAAATCCTACCTGTAAAACAAGACAAAAGTATAAAATCCTACCTGTAAAACACGACAAAAACATCAAATCCTACCTGTAAAACAAGACAAAAACATCAAATCCTACCTGTAAAACACGACAAAAGTATCAAATCCTACCTGTAAAACAAGACAAAAGTATAAAATCCTACCTGTAAAACAAGAAAAAAGTATCAAATCCTACCTGTAAAACACGACAAAAGTATCAGATTCTACCTGTAAAACACGGCAAAAACATGAAACCCTACCTGTAAAACAAGACAAAAGCATCAAATCCTACCTGTAAAACACGACAAAGTATCAAATCCTACCTGTAAAACACGACAAAAGTATCAAATCCTACCTGTAAAACAAGACAAAAGCATCAAATCCTACCTGTAAAACAAGACAAAAGCATCAAATCCAACCTGTAAAACAAGACAAAAGCACCAAATCCTGGCTGTAAAACAAGAAAAAAGCATCAAATCCTGCCTGTAAAACAGGACAAAAACATCAAATCCTACCTGTAAAACACGACAAAAGCATCAAATCCTACCTGTAAAACAAGACAAAAGCATCAAATCCTACCTGTAAAACAAGACAAAAGCATCAAATCCTACCTGTAAAACACGACAAAAGCATCAAATCCTACCTGTAAAACACGAAAAAAGTATCAAATCCTACCTGTAAAACACGACAAAAGTATCAAATCCTACCTGTAAAACAAGACAAAAGCATCAAATCCTGCATGTAAAACACGACAAAAGAATCAAATCCTGCCTGTAAACCAAGAAAAAAGCATCAAATCCTGCATGTAAAACACGACAAAAGAATCAAATCCTGCCTGTAAACCAAGAAAAAAGCATCAAATCCTACCTGTAAAACACAACAAAAGTATCAAATCCTGCCTGTAAAACAAGACAAAAGCATCAAATCCTACCTGTAAACCAAGAAAAAAGTATCAAATCCTGGCTGTAAAACACGACAAAAGTATCAAATCCTGCCTGTAAAACACGACAAAAGTATCAAATCCTGCCTGTAAAACAGGACAAAGGCATCAAATCCTGGCTGTAAAACACGACAAAAGCATCAAATCCTACCTGTAAAACAAGACAAAAGCATCAAATCCTACCTGTAAAACAAGACAAAAGCATCAAATCCTACCTGTAAAACACGACAAAAGCATCAAATCCTACCTGTAAAACAAGACAAAAGCATCAAATCCTACCTGTAAAACAAGACAAAAGCATCAAATCCTACCTGTAAAACACGACAAAAGCATCAAATCCTACCTGTAAAACACGAAAAAAGTATCAAATCCTACCTGTAAAACAAGACAAAAGCATCAAATCCTGCATGTAAAACACGACAAAAGAATCAAATCCTGCCTGTAAACCAAGAAAAAAGCATCAAATCCTACCTGTAAAACACGACAAAAGTATCAAATCCTGCCTGTAAAACAAGACAAAAGCATCAAATCCTACCTGTAAACCAAGAAAAAAGTATCAAATCCTGGCTGTAAAACACGACAAAAGTATCAAATCCTACCTGTAAAACACGACAAAAGTATCAAATCCTGCCTGTAAAACAGGACAAAGGCATCAAATCCTGGCTGTAAAACACGACAAAAGCATCAAATTCTGCCTGTAAACCAAGAAAAAAGTATCAAATCTTACCTGTAAAACACGACAAAAGTATCAAATCCTACCTGTAAAACACGACAAAAACATGAAATCCTGGCTGTAAAACACTACAAAAGTATCAAATCCTGCCTGTAAAACAGGACAAAAGCATCAAATCCTGCCTGTAAAACAAGAAAAAAGTATCAAATCCTACCTGTAAAACACGACAAAAGTATCAAATCCTACCTGTAAAACACGACAAAAACATGAAATCCTACCTGTAAACCAAGAAAAAAATATCAAATCTTACCTGTAAAACAGGAGAAAGGTATCAAATCCTACCTGTAAAACACGACAAAAGCATAAAATCCTACCTGTAAAACAGGACAAAAGCATCAAATCCTGCCTGTAAACTAAGACAAAAGTATCAAATCCTACCTGTAATACACGACAAAAACATCAAATCCTACCTGTAAAACAGGACAAAAGTATCAAATCCTACCTGTAAAACAAGACAAAAGTATCAAATCCTACCTGTAAAACACGACAAAGTATCAAATCCTACCTGTAAAACAAGACAAAAGCATAAAATCCTGCCTGTAAAACAGGACAAAAGCATCAAATCCTGCCTGTAAACCAAGAAAAAAGCATCAAATCTTGCCTGTAAAACAAGACAAAAGCATCAAATCCTACCTGTAAAACAAGACAAAAGCATCAAATCATACCTGTAAAACACGACAAAGTATCAAATCCTACATGTAAAACACGACAATAGTATCAAATCCTACCTGTAAAACAAGACAAAAGCATCAAATCCTACCTGTAAAACACGACAAAAGCATCAAATCCAACCTGTAAAACAAGACAAAAGCACCAAATCCTGCCTGTAAAACAGGACAAAAACATCAAATCCTACATGTAAAACACGACAAAAGCATCAAATCCTACCTGTAAAACAAGACAAAAGCATCAAATCCTACCTGTAAAACACGACAAAAGCATCAAATCCTACATGTAAAACAAGACAAAAACATCAAATCCTACCTGTAAAACACGACAAAAGCATCAAATCCTACCTGTAAAACACGACAAAAGTATCAAATCCTACCTGTAAAACAAGACAAAAGCATCAAATCCTGCATGTAAAACACGACAAAAGCATCAAATCCTGCCTGTAAACCAAGAAAAAAGCATCAAATCCTACCTGTAAAACACGACAAAAGTATCAAATCCTACCTGTAAAACACGACAAAAGTATCAAATCCTGCCTGTAAAACAAGACAAAAGCATCAAATCCTACCTGTAAACCAAGAAAAAAGTATCAAATCCTGGCTGTAAAACACGACAAAAGTATCAAATCCTGCCTGTAAAACACGACAAAAGTATCAAATCCTGCCTGTAAAACAGGACAAAAGCATCAAATCCTGGCTGTAAAACACGACAAAAGCATCAAATCCTGCCTGTAAACCAAGAAAAAGGTATCAAATCCTACCTGTAAAACACGACAAAAGTATCAAATCCTACCTGTAAAACACGACAAAAACATGAAATCCTGGCTGTAAAACAAGACAAAATTATCAAATCCTGCCTGTAAAACAGGACAAAAGCATCAAATCCTGCCTGTAAAACAAGAAAAAAGTATCAAATCCTACCTGTAAAACACGACAAAAGTATCAAATCCTACCTGTAAAACACGACAAAAACATGAAATCCTACCTGTAAACCAAGAAAAAAGTATCAAATCTTACCTGTAAAACAGGAGAAAGGTATCACATCCTACCTGTAAAACACGACAAAAACATCAAATCCTACCTGTAAAACAGGAGAAAAGTATCAAATCTTACCTGTAAAACAGGGGAGAAAGGTATCAAATCCTACCGGTAAAACACGACAAAAACATCAAATCCTACCTGTAAAGCACGACAAAAGTATCAAATCCTACCTGTAAAGCAAGACAAAAGTATCAAATCCTGCCTGTAAACCAAAAAAAAAGCATCAAATCCTGCTTGTAAAACACAACAAAAGTATCAATTCCTACCTGTAAAACACGACAAAAGTATCAAATCCTGCCTGTAAAACAAGACAAAAGCATCAAATCCTACCTGTAAACCAAGAAAAAAGTATCAAATCCTGGCTGTAAAACACAACAAAAGTATCAAATCCTGCCTGTAAAACACGACAAAGTATCAAATCCTGCCTGTAAAACAGGACAAAAGCATCAAATCCTGGCTGTAAAACACGACAAAAGCATCAAATCCTGCCTGTAAACCAAGAAAAAGGTATCAAATCCTACCTGTAAAACACGACAAAAGTATCAAATCCTACCTGTAAAACACGACAAAAACATGAAATCCTGGCTGTAAAACAAGACAAAATTATCAAATCCTGCCTGTAAAACAGGACAAAAGCATCAAATCCTGCCTGTAAAACAAGAAAAAAGTATCAAATCCTACCTGTAAAACACGACAAAAGTATCAAATCCTACCTGTAAAACACGACAAAAACATGAAATCCTACCTGTAAACCAAGAAAAAAGTATCAAATCTTACCTGTAAAACAGGAGAAAGGTATCACATCCTACCTGTAAAACACGACAAAAACATCAAATCCTACCTGTAAAACAGGAGAAAAGTATCAAATCTTACCTGTAAAACAGGGGAGAAAGGTATCAAATCCTACCTGTAAAACACGACAAAAACATCAAATCCTACCTGTAAAGCACGACAAAAGTATCAAATCCTACCTGTAAAGCAAGACAAAAGTATCAAATCCTGCCTGTAAACCCAAAAAAAAGCATCAAATCCTGCTTGTAAAACACGACAAAAGTATCAATTCCTACCTGTAAAACACGACAAAAGTATCAAATCCTACCTTTAAAACACGACAAAAGTATCATATCCTACCTGTAAAACAAGACAAAAGTATCAAATCCTACCTTTAAAACACGACTAAAGTATCAAATCCTACCTGTAAAACAAGACAAAAGCATCAAATCCTACCTGTAAAACAAGACAAAAGCATCAAATCCTACCTGTAAAACAGGACAAAAGCATCAAATCCTGCCTGTAAACCAAGAAAAACGCATCAAATCCTACCTGTAAAACACGACAAAAGTATCAAATCCTGGCTGTAAAACAAGACAAAAGCATCAAATCCTGTCTGTAAAACAGGACAAAAGCATCAAATCCTGCCTGTAAACCAAGAAAAAAGTATCAAATCCTACCTGTAAAACACGACAAAAGCACCAAATCGTGGCTGTAAAACAAGAAAAAAGCATCAAATGCTGCCTGTAAAACAAGACAAAAACATCAAATCCTACCTGTAAAACACGACAAAAGCATCAAATCCTACCTGTAAAACAAGACAAAAGTATCAAATCCTACCTGTAAAACAAGACAAAAACATCAAATCCTACCTGTAAAACAAGACAAAAGCATCAAATCCTATCTGTAAAACAAGACAAAAGCATCAAATCCTACCTGTAAAACAGGACAAAAGCATCAAATCCTGCCTGTAAACCAAGAAAAAAGCATCAAATCCTACCTGTAAAACACGACAAAACCACCAAATCCTGGCTGTAAAACAAGACAAAAGCATCAAATCCTGCCTGTAAAACAGGAAAAAAGCATCAAATCCTGCCTGTAAAACAGGACAAAAGCATCAAATCCTACCTGTAAAACAGGACAAAAACATCAAATCCTGCCTGTAAAACAGGACAAAAGTATCAAATCCTGCCTGTAAAACTAGAAAAAAGTATCAAATCCTGCCTGTAAAACTAGAAAAAAGTATCAAATCCTACCTATAAAACACGACAAAAGCATCAAATCCTGCCTGTAAAACAAGACAAAAAGCATCAAATCCTACCTGTAAAACACGACAAAAGCATCAAATCCTACCTGTAAAACACGACAAAAGCATCAAATCCTACCTGTAAAACACGACAAAAGTTTCAAATCCTACCTGTAAAACAAGACAAAAGTATCAAATCCTGCCTGTAAAACACGCAAAAGTATCAAATCCTACCTGTAAAACAAGAAAAAAGTATCAAATCCTACATGTAAAACACGACATAAACATCAAATCCTACCTGTTAAACACGACAAAAGCATCAAATCCTACCTGTAAAACACGACAAAAGTATCAAATCCTACCTGTAAAACAAGACAAAAGTATCAAATCATACCTGTAAAACACGACAAAAGTATCAAATCATACCTGTAAAACAAGACAAAAGTATCAAATCATACCTGTAAAACACGACAAAAGTATCAAATCATACCTGTAAAACACGACAAAAGTATCAAATCATACCTGTAAAACAAGAAAAAGCATCAAATCATACCTGTAAAACACGACAAAAGTATCAAATCCTACCTGTAAAACAAGAAAAAAGCATCAAATCATACCTGTAAAACAAGACAAAAGTATCAAATCATACCTGTAAAACACGACAAAAGTATCAAATCATACCTGTAAAGCAAGAAAAAAGCATCAAATCCTACCTGTAAAACACGACAAAAGCATCAAATCCTACCTGTAAAACAAGACAAAAGTATCAAATCCTACCTGTAAAACAAGACAAAAGTATCAAATCATACCTGTAAAACACGACAAAAGTATCAAATCATACCTGTAAAGCAAGAAAAAAGCATCAAATCCTACCTGTAAAACACGACAAAAGCATCAAATATACCTGTTAAACACGACAAAAGCATCAAATCCTACCTGTAAAACAAGACTGTACTGAGAAACTATATTCTAATTAAAACTGAATGTTTTTCAGATATATTGTGATCTGCATTCTATCCAGCAAAACACTAACATTTGACAACATCGGGTCAAAGTAGAATTTAATTAGATTGTAAGAATTAATCAATGTATCAATCAAGCAAATACGTATTATGTATGTGGTAAAATGATCTAATAATTTACATTAAATTTATATCACTGTAATGATTTCAATTTTCTTTTGTTTTCTTTTTTAAATGTTATTCATTTCATTTGCATTGAACCGAATTGGTGGTGTAATTATTAGTGTATTCACATCGAATGTGGTAGATCATGGGTTAGTGTAAATTTTACGGTCGCAACCATTACCCGGTTGACCGGTATGGAATATCTGTGTCACAAATCACCACGGATATGTTCCACTTGTCGTAAACACTTTCCGGTCCTTTCCTCATTAATGACTTATAATCAGGTTTGTAACTAGATTACCACGACGGGTGGCACTAGTGGAGCAGGAACTGCATACGCTACAGTAGCACCTGAGTTCACCCCCGATATCTTGTGGGGTTCGTGCTACTCGATCTTTAATTTTATATGTATGTTTTGTAGATCGTTGTTTGTCCTTTTGTCCTTATTCTTTTGGCCATTGTGTTGTCTGTTCTTCTTCGATATAAGGATTCTGATTACCTCCCTTTGGTATCTTCAAACTATTCTTAGTGTACTCTCATCGAATGTGGACCATTGGATGTGGTAGACCATTAGATGTATTAGACCATTCGATGTGGTAGACCATTGAATGTGGTAGACCATTGAATGTGGTAAACCTTTGAATGTGGCAGACCATTGAATGTGGACCATTGGATGTGGTAGACCATTAGATGTGTTAGACCATTCGATGTGGTAGACCATTGAATGTGGTAGACCATTGAATGTGGTAGACCATTGAATGTGGTAGACCATTGAATGTGGTAAACCTTTGAATGTGGTAGACCATTGAATGTGGACAATTGGATGTGGTAGACCATTGGATGTGGTAGACCATTGAATGGGGTAGACCATTGGATGTGGTAGACCATTGAATGTGGTAGACCATTGAATGTGGTAGAACATTGAATGGGGTAGACCATTGGATGTGGTAGCCCATTGAATGTGGTAGACCATTGAATGTGGTAGACCATTGAATGTGGACCATTGGATGTGGTAGAACATTGAATGTGGACCATTGGATGTGGTAGACCATTGAATGTGGTATACCATTGAATGTGGACCATTGGATGTGGTAGACCATTGAATGTGGACCATTGGATGTGGTAGACCATTGGATGTGGACCATTGTATGTGGTAGACCATTGAATGTGGTAGACCATTGAATGTGGTAAACCATTGAATGTGGACCATTGGATGTGGTAGACCATTGAATGTGGTAGACCATTGAATGTGGTAAACCATTGAATGTGGACCATTGGATTTGGTAGACCATTGGATGTGGTAGACCATTGAATGTGGTAGACCATTGAATGTGGACCATTGGATGTGGTAGACCATTGGATGTGGTATACCATTGGATGTGGTAGACCATTGGATGTGGTAGACCATTGGATATGTTAGACCATTGGATGTGGTAGACCATTGAATGTGGTAGACCATTGGATGTGGTAGACCGTTGAATGTGGTAGACCATTGAATGTGGTAGACCATTAAATATGGACCATTATATGTGGTAGACCATTGGATGTGGTAGACCATTGGAGATCATTGGATGTGGTAGACCATTGAATATAGTAGACCATTGAATGTGGACCATTGGATGTGGTAGACCATTGAATGTGGGCCATTGGATGTGGTAGACCATTGAATGTGGACCATTGGATGTGGTAGACCATTGAATGTGGACCATTGGATGTGGTAGACCATTGAATGTGGACCATTGAATGTAGTAGACCATTGAATGTGGACCATTGGATATGGTAGACCATTAATATTGAATGTGGACCATTGGATGTAGTAGACCATTGAATGTGGACCATTGGATGTGGTAGACCATTTGATGTGGTAGACCATTGGATGTGGTAGACTATTGAATTTGGTAGACCATTGGATCTATTCCAAGGTGATAAAATTGTTTTTTGATAGTAATAAAATCGGATGTATCCAAATGCGCATCACGCCTTTCTGGGATTCATCAAGTACGTTCACAGTTGCAAGTTTAAAAAGCCAAATGAGTATGAATTCTTTGTACGAAAGTAAACTAAAGAGTTTAATCAGGGTAGCCAATATCAACTATGGCTACATATGACCAAGGGAGATTGATATTGATAGTCTAATGTATGCCGAAGCACTAACTACTGAGAGGATGATACCCTCGCTGACTAATAGTTTAATGTATGCCAAAGCACTAACTACTGAGAGGATGATACCCTCGCTGACTAATAGCCTAATGTATGCCACAGCACTAACTACTGAGAGGATGATATCCTCGCTGACTAATAGTTTAATGTATGCCAAAGCACTAACTACTGAGAGGATGATACCCACGCTGACTAATAGCCTAATGTATGCCGAAGCACTAACTACTGAGAGGATGATATCCTCGCTGACTAATAGCCTAATGTATGCCAAAGCACTAACTACTGAGAGGATGATATCCTCGCTGACTAATAGCCTAATGTATGCCAAAGCACTAACTACTGAGAGGATGATATCCTCGCTGACTAATAGTCTAATGTATGTCGAAGCACTAACTACTGAGAGGATGATACCCACGCTGACTAATAGTCTAATGTATGCCGAAGCACTAACTACTGAGAGGATGATACCTTCGCTGACTAATAGTCTAATGTATACCGAAGCACTAACTACTATGAGGATGATACCCTCGCTGACTAATAGTCTAATGTATGCCGAAGCACTAACTACTGAGAGGATGATATCCTCGCTGACTAATAGCCTAATGTATGCCAAAGCACTAACTACTGAGAGGATGATATCCTCGCTGACTAATAGTCTAATGTATGCCGAAGCACTAACTACTGAGAGGATGATATCCTCGCTGACTAATAGCCTAATGTATGCCAAAGCACTAACTACTGAGAGGATGATACCCTCGCTGACTAATAGCCTAATGTATGCCGAAGCACCAACTACTGAGAGGATGATACCCTCGCCGACTAATAGTCTAATGTATGCCGAAGCACTAACTACTGAGAGGATGGTACCCTCGCTGACTAATAGTCTAATGTATACCGAAGCACTAACTACTGAGAGGATGATACCCACGCTGACTAATAGTCTAATGTATACCGAAGCACTAACTACTGAGAGGATGATACCCTCGCTGCCTAATAGTTTAATGTATGCCAAAGCACTAACTACTGAGAGGATGATACCCACGCTGACTAATAGCCTAATGTATGCCAAAGCACTAACTACTGAGAGGATGATACCCACGCTGACTAATAGTTTAATGTATGCCGAAGCACTAACTACTGAGAGAATGATATCCTCTCTGACTAATAGTCTAATGTATGCCGAAGCACTAACTACTGAGAGGATGATACCCACGCTGACTAATAGTCTAATGTATGCCAAAGCACTAACTACTGAGAGGATGATACCCACGCTGACTAATAGCCTAATGTATGCCGAAGCACTAACTACTGAGAGGATGATATCCTCGCTGACTAATAGTTTAATGTATGCCAAAGCACTAACTACTGAGAGGATGATACCCTCGCTGACTAATAGTTTAATGTATGCCAAAGCACTAACTACTGAGAGGATGATACCCTCGCTGACTAATAGTTTAATGTATGCCAAAGCACTAACTACTGAGAGGATGATACCCACGCTGACTAATAGCCTAATGTATGCCGAAGCACCAACTACTGAGAGGATGATACCCTCGCCGACTAATAGTCTAATGTATGCCGAAGCACTAATTACTGAGAGGATGATATCCTCGCTGACTAATAGCCTAATGTATGCCAAAGCACTAACTACTGAGAGGATGATATCTTCGCTGACTAATAGTCTAATGTATGTCGAAGCACTAACTACTGAGAGGATGATACCCACGCTGACTAATAGTCTAATGTATGCCGAAGCACTAACTACTGAGAGGATGATACCTTCGCTGACTAATAGTCTAATGTATACCGAAGCACTAACTACTGAGAGGATGATACCCTCGCTGACTAATAGTCTAATGTATGCCGAAGCACTAACTACTGAGAGGATGATATCCTCGCTGACTAATAGCCTAATGTATGCCAAAGCACTAACTACTGAGAGGATGATATCCTCGCTGACTAATAGTCTAATGTATGCCGAAGCACTAACTACTGAGAGGATGATATCCTCGCTGACTAATAGCCTAATGTATGCCAAAGCACTAACTACTGAGAGGATGATACCCTCGCTGACTAATAGCCTAATGTATGCCGAAGCACCAACTACTGAGAGGATGATACCCTCGCCGACTAATAGTCTAATGTATGCCGAAGCACTAACTACTGAGAGGATGGTACCCTCGCTGACTAATAGTCTAATGTATACCGAAGCACTAACTACTGAGAGGATGATACCCACGCTGACTAATAGTCTAATGTATACCGAAGCACTAACTACTGAGAGGATGATACCCTCGCTGCCTAATAGTTTAATGTATGCCAAAGCACTAACTACTGAGAGGATGATACCCACGCTGACTAATAGCCTAATGTATGCCAAAGCACTAACTACTGAGAGGATGATACCCTCGCTGACTAATAGTTTAATGTATGCCGAAGCACTAACTACTGAGAGAATGATATCCTCTCTGACTAATAGTCTAATGTATGCCGAAGCACTAACTACTGAGAGGATGATACCCACGCTGACTAATAGTCTAATGTATGCCAAAGCACTAACTACTGAGAGGATGATACCCACGCTGACTAATAGCCTAATGTATGCCGAAGCACTAACTACTGAGAGGATGATATCCTCGCTGACTAATAGTTTAATGTATGCCAAAGCACTAACTACTGAGAGGATGATACCCTCGCTGACTAATAGTTTAATGTATGCCAAAGCACTAACTACTGAGAGGATGATACCCTCGCTGACTAATAGTTTAATGTATGCCAAAGCACTAACTACTGAGAGGATGATACCCACGCTGACTAATAGCCTAATGTATACCAAAGCACTAACTACTGAGAGGATGATACCTTCGCTGACTAATAGTCTAATGTATGCCGAAGCACTAATTACTGAGAGGATGATATCCTCGCTGACTAATAGCCTAATGTATGCCAAAGCACTAACTACTGAGAGGATGATACCCTCGCTGACTAATAGCCTAATGTATGCCGAAGCACCAACTACTGAGAGGATGATACCCTCGCCGACTAATAGTCTAATGTATGCCGAAGCACTAACTACTGAGAGGATGATACCCTCGCTGACTAATAGTCTAATGTATACCGAAGCACTAACTACTGAGAGGATGATACCCTCGCTGACTAATAGTCTAATGTATTCCGAAGCACTAACTACTGAGAGGATGATATCCTCGCTGACTAATAGCCTAATGTATGCCAAAGCACTAACTACTGAGAGGATGATACCATCGCTAACTAATAGTCTAATGTATACCGAAGCACTAACTACTGAGAGGATGATATCCTCGCTGACTAATAAGCCAGTAGTAGTGGTATTGACTCAGTAATAGGGCAGCAGTAGAGTTATTGACTCAGTAATGGGGCAGCAGTAGAGGTATTGACTCAGCAATAGGGCAGCAGTAGAGGTATTGACTCAGTAATGCTGATTAAATCATACACATATCTAACGTAGTCCACAAAAACAGTTTCAATAGTAACACACGTCCTTTCAGGAGTAGAATTAGAATATGCTAACTGGGAGTCTGTGAACAATTTGAGCGACATATGTGGGTTGTTGCTTTAGTGAGTTAGCACTAAAAAATATACCACCCTTTGGTTGGTTTCGTACATAAGAAGAGTTTGAAGATACCAAAGGGAGGTAATCAGAATCCGTATATCGAAAAAGAACAGACAACACAATGGCCAAAAGAAAAAGTACAAAAGGACAAACAACGATCTACAAAACATACATATAAAACTAAAGATCGAGTAACACGAACCCCACTAATAACCGGGATGAACTCAGGTGCCCCGAAAGGGTATATCATCATTATCTCATGCAATGACATAATTGACAAAGCGTTCACTTGCGTTTAACAGAAATTACTCACTTACTCATTGTGAGAAATTATTGAAAATACCAAATGAGTAATCAGTACAAAACAGTTGAAACAAAGGAGTAATCAGTACAAAACAGTTGAAACAAAGGAGTAATCAGTACAAAACAGTTAACACAAAGGAGTAATCAGTACAAAACAGTTGAAACAAAGGAGTAATCAGTACAAAACAGTTGAAACAAAGGAGTAATCAGTACAAAACAGTTGAAACAAAGGAGTAATCAGTATAAAACAGTTGAAACAAAGGAGTAATCAGTACAAAACAGTTGATACAAAGGAGTAATCAGTACAAAACAGTTGAAACAAAGGAGTAATCAGTACAAAACAGTTGAAACAAAGGAGTAATCAGTACAAAACAGTTGAAACAAAGGAGTAATCAGTACAAAACAGTTGAAAAAAAGGAGTAATCAGTACAAAACAGTTGAAACAAAGGAGTAATCAGTACAAAACAGTTGAAACAAAGGAGTAATCAGTACAAAACAGTTGAAACAAAGGAGTAATCAGTACAAAACAGTTGAAACAAAGGAGTAATCAGTACAAAACAGTTGAAACAGAGGAGTAATCAGTATAAAACAGTTAAAACAAAGTAGTAATCAGTACAAAACAGTTGAAATAAAGGAGTTATCAGTACAAAATAGTTGAAACAAAGGAGTAATCAGTGCAAAACAGTTGAAACAAAGGAATAATCAGTACAAAACAGTTGAAACAAAGGAGTAATCAGTACAAAACAGTTGAAATAAAGGAGTTATCAGTACAAAATAGTTGAAACAAAGGAGTAATCAGTGCAAAACAGTTGAAACAAAGGAATAATCAGTACAAAACAGTTGAAACAAAGGAGTAATCAGTACAAAACAGTTGAAACAAAGGAGTAATCAGTACAAAATAGTTGAAACAAAGGAATAATCAGTACAAAACAGTTAAAACAAAGGAGTAATCAGTGCAAAACATTTGAAACAAAGGAGTAATCAGTACAAAACAGTTGAAACAAAGGAGTTGTCAGCACAAAACAGTTGAAACAAAGGAGTAATCAGTACAAAACAGTTGAAACAAAGGAGTAATCAGTACAAAACAGTTGAAACAAAGGAGTTATCAGTACAAAACAGTTGAAACAAAGGAGTAATCAGTACAAAACAGTTGAAACAAAGGAGTAATCAGTACAAAACAGTTGAAACAAAGGAGTTATCAGTACAAAATAGTTGAAACAAAGGAGTAATCAGTACAAAACAGTTGAAACAAAGGAGTTATCAGTACAAAACGGTTGAAATAATTATTTTCCATTAATAAAACTTAACGTTAAACACCATTAATGCTTGCCCCTAATTCAAATTACCTGTCCAGGTGTCCCTCCTAATTCAAATTACCTATGCAGGTGTCCCTCCTAATTCAAATTACCTGTGCAGGTGTCCCTCCTAATCCTGTAGAACTACCACTAGCTCCTCCAGTCGTCCATTCTATTCTATCATATAGATAAACAGTAAAGGAGTGTCGTCCATTGGATATCAGCAAACATTGAAACGTGCATCTCTAAAGTAACAAGTTAAGATGGCCATTTGCAATTTTGTACTAGAGAAAAATCCATATAGCTCAAATTGATCTTACATTTACAAAGCATTGTAATTTGATGATTGGTTTATATTGAAAGTAATATTAGAAGAAACCTATTTACTTAACCCGATAGAAGAATGTCTAAATCGGAAGGGTAATTGGTCTAATGAGACGATCAATATGCAATATCCCGCGAATATCGTTTCAATACTCTCATGCATAGCATTAAATATGAATAGTTAACTTGTTTTCTAATAAAAAGAAATACTGTAACTTTTTCACCAAGTATCAAACTGCCATTTTCGTAAGTAAATCAAATTAAAACTCATTTACTTAAAATATTGAAGTATACAGATAATAAAATCAAAATAATTGATTTGAAAAATCAATTTTCTGCTGCCAAAGGGATGTTGCTGTGGTTTGTATTTTGCCGTTTGTATGCAAGGGTCACTGTGCTCTAGCGGTTAATTGGGCGATATAATATCTATAATAACCACTGTTTTCTTAAAAATGAGATTTCAGTTTGTTCAGTTCGTTTAGAGAGATTGAGTCTACATATCATTATTTATTTAAATGCCCGAAATATATTCGTTAACGAAATAGTGTTTTTAGAAATCTATGTCAGCTACTGAACATCAACTAAAATTCTAAAATATATCATGCTATTTCAACCGTGGAATTGATACCGTGAAAATTTTATCATTTAATCGACAATTAATGCCGTGAAATTTTCAAATACAATACAGTTATCTCCATTCTAATGTAATCATGCGCATTGCCACATATATATAATTGACCGTGGCAAGATGACGTAAGCGGTAATTGGCTAAAATTCTAAAAATATCTCATGATATTTCAACCATGGAATTGATACCTTGAAATTTACAGCATTGTCCAATCACAAACCAGGAATTTTTAAGCAACGACATTAGAATTACTATTATCTGGCAGTCCTTACCTTGATATCGATTCAAATAGTATTGTTTTTCGACAGTGCATAAATGTATTTCCCAAAGTAAACGATTTTCATATTACTCAGATACCTCATGTGAATTTATATTCAGAGTGCAACCCACAATTTTCCTTTACTCTCTTTTTCTTTCCTTTAATTTTCAGCTATTTAAACAATGTTTAATATATTTAATAGAATTAATGTATATCGTTTTCCTGCCTTTTGATTGGACAAGAGCACTGTCCCTTGTTTGTTTTTGATCTGTTCATAACTCGATGAACTTTTGCGTGCTGGAACTACTTTCATGAGTAACCAGTGCAAAAATATGGCGGAGGCCGACGGGAAACAACGATAGTGTCCGATTGAAAGCAAGCCTGAAATCAGCTTAATAACCAAAATATATTTTTTTTATTATATTCATGCACACACAAATTTTGACTGACCGCAATTTTACCTGTGGTACTGCATGATTCACAACTCTGAAATGTAATGGTCATTTGGTATTGGTGAGGGTCTCGATGAAAACTGACAAATTAGGGAAAAGATTCACATTGAAGAATTATAAAAGGATTATTTTTGTTTAATTTAAGTAAATGTTACTTTTAATTATTGTTAGAACACAATATCGCAGTTGCAGGAACCAACTGTATTTACGATTGGCACTGTGTCCATAATGAATATGAATCATCGATTCCCTTTACCTTTTTCGCACCAATAACATCAGCCCAAAAAAATGCGACATTACTCCATGTAGCAATAAAAACCCAGGTAGCCTGAAATTTATGCTGTTCTGGAAAAACTGTACTAATTTCCTGCGACACCATTTGTAAAAGCGTACTATTTGTTGTTTCTCTGTACCATATATCACCACCATTTGTGGTGTCAACATCAGCCCAAAATGGAGCAATTAGTCGTTTTCTGGATTCCAAAGGAAACGGTGTTGGCGTATAAGTTGACATAGTTCCCAAAAACGAAATCACACCATTTGTGTTCACCTTGAAAGAAATTCATACTTAGGATATAGAGATAGTATACACTTTTACAAATTACATTTATTTTATTATTTCCATGGTAACATAAATAACCTTTTTTTCCTTTGATGTTATATGAATTATTCAACTCAAAAATGAGTTTGTATAAAACCATGGAATTGATATTGTAACATATCCACTTAATCATCCATTAAAACTGTGTTGAATCAAGATGTACATGGGCGGGGCTTATACCATGGTACAACATGAAGATCTTTAGTTACTGTCACTCACCTGGCACTTCTGTACTGAACAAAATTGTTTAAACATTGAAAAAATAAATACAAGAACATGTTCTCCGGTTTATCTACAATGATTCAAACAGCTGATACGAAACTCAACTCCAAAATTCTAAATTACCCTTACTTAAAACCCGGAGAATGAGAACAATTGCCTTGGAAACCTTCAAATTTATTATATGCACAAGGAATTAAAAGTTCACTGTTTTACAAGACCTTGTAACTATTAAAAATAATATATATAATTTTAGGTATATAAATACAGCTGATATTCCCAGACCGAGAACAACAAAGTGCGATAAAAAGTAGTTCAGGTATGAGGCAGCAATATTATGGAATACAATGCCAAGTGAGGTCAGAAATATGTCCCATTTGACCACTTTAAAAATTATATTTCGGATTGGTGTGGTGGGGAAAATTGTTTCGGCAATTCATGTAAATTTCAAGCTGTGCTGTCTCATGCCTGTGTCTCATATGTATATATGTGCCGACTTTAAATAAAATGTACTTACTTACTAAGGGCCCGCCGGGTGGCTCAATGAGCTAGTTAGGTAGTTGGATTACCTAGCAACTCATACAAGCGTGGGTTCGTGCCCGGCTTTGTAAATTACATGATCGGATATTGAAGAAATTTGTTTTGAAAAATTGTATATTTATGTAAAATGGACTTAATTTATTCTTTTATGATAATTAAAGATATATCGTTACGATTAAATTATTTTTTAAAGTATTTGTTAAATAATATGTTGTAGAAATCTATCAATTTTCTGATTGGTTCAAGATTTTTCGATACGCTGTTGTGATTGATTATTGATTTTAGCTTTAATTCCCAAGACTGCACCATACTTTTGGTGCACTGTACATACATTTTAGCACAGCTATAAAAAGCGATGTAACACTGAATCTAACGTCACTTATTTTCATGAGCAGGTTTTTCTGTAAAAAAAAAATTCAGAAATATTTGATGTAAGATATTTTCTTTACTGTTATTATGAAATTTAAGGTCTTTACAGTCTTTTGAATAATAATGTTCCTGAAACGTGTCAGGTGTACCAAATTAGCTATCAACGTTTTTCAGGAATATTTGATGTAAGATAATTTCTTTACTGTTATTAGGAAATTTAAGGCCTTTCTAATATTTTGAATGAGAATGTTTATGATTAATATAATTCCAGAAACGTGTCAGGTGTACCAAATTAGATATCTACGTTTTAATAACTTTAGATACTTACTATTAAAGAATCGTGCTGATGATTGAAGAATGGGAATAAACTGCCGACAGGTATTGGTGAGGTTGACCCATCATCATTTGTAGGAGCTCGTGTGTCGCCATTCTCATAACCGTAAGCATAAAAATCATTCTGTGATATGCAGATTACATTTGCCAAGTATGTAAGCAGCACAAAAATAATCTGACAAGAATTCATGTTGAATTTGAGTCTACCATATATTGAAGTGTTTCTAACTGTAATTATACAATTAAAATCACTGATAATCAGTTTCATGAATTGCCCCACCACATATATGATGTCCTAACTCTACACACATAACATAGCATTGAACAACACTAATTCCACTATAAACCGGGGATGAACTCAGTGTGAATCTGAAGGATAAGCAGTTCCTGCTCCCCTAGTGGTATCTGTCGAGTTTCTCTTGATACAAACCCAGTGATGACTTAATAGAATTAGACTTAATAGAATTATAACAGAAAGGCTTATATCCCAGTCCTTTAATTGTATTAAGTCTAATTCATGTGAATAAAAAGGAAAAAAATAAAATGGCTATATAGTAAACCCAGGGGCGGATCCAGGATTTCAAGTTAGGGGGGGCGCACTTAAAAAGCTTGCGACGAGCGGAGGGAGGCGCGAAAAATTTTGGGGTATTTCGTGTGAAAAATCACGATTTTAAGCCAAAAAATCTTATTTTTTTCCAATTTTAGGGGGGCGCGCGCCCCCCCCCCCCCTTGGATCCGCCCCTGAAACTAATATGTCTGTCGCCTCGCTTGACTTTGAAGCAACTAAATCCAGACATATTGCGTTCATCTGTCTTGTTGAACTTTATAAATGTGCAATGTACACCCTAGCAACGTTTCTCTTAAATTATCATTTACTGTGATAAAATGTAAACAAAAAATACCACACTGTCGGAATAATTCTAAAATGCCACACTGTCGGAATAATTCTAAAATACCACACTGTCGGAATAATTCTAAAATACCACACTGTCGGAATAATTCTAAAATGCCACACTGTCGGAATAATTCTAAAATGCCACACTGTCGGAATAATTCTAAAATACCACACTGTCGGAATAATTCTAAAATACCACATTGTCGGAATAATTCTAAGATACCACAATGTCAGAACAATTCTAAAATACCAGACTGTCGGAATAATTCTAAAATACCAGACTGTCGGAATAATTCTAAAATGTAACACTGTCGGAATAATTCTAAAATACCACACTGCATAAATAATTCTAAAATACCACACTGTCGGAACAAATCTAAAAAAAACCACTGTCGCAATAATTCAAAATCCAATAAAAAAAATCATAGAAAGAGGTAAAACAGATACAACTAACACACAAATACATGACCACTCACATTATAGACTTGGTACAGGCACTACAATAAACAGTGGCGGTGTTAAGCTAGTATTACCGGCCAAAGCTTTAAAAATCAACATACCTTCAGCTTGTACACGCTGTGTATCCGCTATAAATGTGAAACAATATATATATATATATACCAACATATTTCATCTTCAGGATTATAAGATTGAGGAAGAACTTGAGATATGAAAATTATATTAAATTTCTACTTTAATGATATCAACTGTACTACCGGCGGATTTACAATCTACATTATCACTTCCCTGTTAAAAAGAGTTACAAAATCACCTTAAATATGATACTTTCGTAATCACACTGAAACGTAACGAAGTTTCAATTTAACGAAATAAACGTTAGAGATATCCGAAGGGGCAATCCAGAGACACTGACAACGTTGGGTACACAAAGACACAGGGCGCAAAACAAAGAGAGGAGCAACACGGACCCCACCAAGAAACCGAGGATGAACCCAGGTGCTCTCGAATGGTAAACACTTCCTGCCTCTCATAAGACACCCTCCATGAAGCTCATATAGACAGGTCGCATAGGACACCAAAACAAATGACACAAATAAAACATAAGCCCCCTACAAACCAAAACAATCGGAGATTACAACGAATCGACCTTTGTTATTATATGGAAAATCGTAACAGACTTCACAATCATGTGTGGTGCTACACTTGTATCTAACACTAGCTCGTGCAGGGTAGGACAAGAGTGACAACCAACCAATAACCAACAAGCGTTTGAAGAGTTGTTGCCAGATTGGTCAATACATGTTTGCTTTATGGTGCTTAACGCCACTTTCAACAATATTTCAGTTATATCGTGGCGGTCAGCTTTATTGCTGGAGGAACCCGGAGGACCCGGTAAAAACCACCAACCTGTCGAAAGTCACTGATAACTTTATCTACACCTCGCCCTGATCGATATTCGAATTCACAACATCAGTGGTTGCATAGGTAGTTGTAAATCCAGCTACCATACGATCACGGCCACGACGGCCTCTGGTCAATACATGTCTACTATTTCTACGATTAGAAGGTTTAAAGATAAATATAAGCTTTTGTTTTGTCTCAGTCAAAGTTGTATCATCATACTTATTCAGTCAAAGTTGTATCATTATACTTATTCAGTCAAAGTTGTATCATCATACTTATTCAGTTAAAGTTGTATCATCATACTTATTCAGTCAAAGTTGTATCATCTTACTTATTCAGTTAAAGTTGTATCATCTTACTTATTCAGTTAAAGTTGTATCATCATACTTATTCAGTCAAAGTTGTATCATCATACTTATTCAGTTAAAGTTGTATCATCATACATATTCAGTTAAAGTTGTGTCATCATACTTATTCAGTTAAAGTTGTATCATTATACTTATTCAGTCAAAGTTGTAACATCATACTTATTCAGTCAAAGTTGTATCATTATACTTATTCAGTCAAAGTTGTATCATCATACTTATTCAGTCAAAGTTGTATCATCTTACTTATTCAGTCAAAGTTGTATCATCATACTTATTCAGTCAAAGTTGTAACATCATACTTATTCAGTCAAAGTTGTATCATTATACTTATTCAGTCAAAGTTGTATCATCATACTTGTTCAGTCAAAGTTGTATCATCATACTTATTCAGTCAAAGTTGTATCATCATACTTATTCCGTTAAAGTTGTATCATCATACTTATTCAGTTAAAGTTGTATCATCATACTTATTCAGTCAAAGTTGTATCATCTTACTTATTAAGTCAAAGTTGTATCATTATACTTATTCAGTCAAAGTTGTATCATCATACTTATTCAGTCAAAGTTGTATCATCATACTTATTCAGTCAGTCAAAGTTGTATCATCATACTTATTCCGTTAAAGTTGTATCATCATACTTATTCAGTTAAAGTTGTATCATCTTACTTATTCAGTCAAAGTTGTATCATCTTACTTATTAAGTCAAAGTTGTATCATCATACTTATTCCGTTAAAGTTGTATCATCATACTTATTCAGTTAAAGTTGTATCATCATACTTATTCAGTCAAAGTTGTATCATCTTACTTATTAAGTCAAAGTTGTATCATCATACTTATTCAGTCAAAGTTGTATCATTATACTTATTCAGTTAAAGTTGTATCATCATACTTATTCAGTTAAAGTTGTATCATCATACTTATTCAGTTAAAGTTGTATCATCTTACTAATTCAGTTAAAGTTGTATCATCATACTTATTCAGTTAAAGTTGTATCATCATACTTATTCAGTTAAAGTTGTATCATCATACTTATTCAGTCAAAGTTGTATCATCTTACTTATTCAGTCAAAGTTGTATCATTATACTTATTCAGTCAAAGTTGTATCATCATACTTATTCAGTTAAAGTTGTATCATCATACTTATTCAGTCAAAGTTGTATCATTATACTTATTCAGTTAAAGTTGTATCATCATACTTATTCAGTTAAAGTTGTATCATATTACTTATTCAGTCAAAGTTGTATCATTATACTTATTCAGTCAAAGTTGTATCATCATACTTATTCAGTTAAAGTTGTATCATCATACTTATTCAGTCAAAGTTGTATCATCTTACTTATTCAGTTAAAGTTGTATCATCATACTTATTCAGTCAAAGTTGTATCATCATACTTATTCAGTTAAAGTTGTATCATCATACATATTCAGTTAAAGTTGTGTCATCATACTTATTCAGTCAAAGTTGTATCATCATACTTATTCAGTTAAAGTTGTATCATCATACTTATTCAGTTAAAGTTGTATCATCATACTTATTCAGAAGTTGTATCATCATACTTATTCAGTTAAAGTTGTATCATCATACTTATTCAGTCAAAGTTGTATCATCATACTTATTCAGTCAAAGTTGTATCATCTTACTTATTCAGTTAAAGTTGTATCATCTTACTTATTCAGTTAAAGTTGTATCATCTTACTTATTCAGTTAAAGTTGTATCATCATACTTATTCAGTTAAAGTTGTATCATCATACTTATTCAGTTAAAGTTGTATCATCATACTTATTCAGTCAAAGTTGTATCATCATACTTATTCAGTTAAAGTTGTATCATCTTACTTATTCAATTAAAGTTGTATCATCTTACTTATTCAGTTAAAGTTGTATCATCATACTTATTCAGTTAAAGTTGTATCATCATACTTATTCAGTTAAAGTTGTATCATCATACTTATTCAGTCAAAGTTGTATCATCATACTTATTCAGTTAAAGTTGTATCATCATACTTATTCAGTTAAAGTTGTATCATCATACTTATTCAGTTAAAGTTGTATCATCATACTTATTCAGTTAAAGTTGTATCATCATACTTATTCAGTTAAAGTTGTATCATCATACTTATTCAGTCAAAGTTGTATCATCTTACTTATTCAGTTAAAGTTGTATCATCATACTTATTCAGTTAAAGTTGTATCATCATACTTATTCAGTTAAAGTTGTATCATCATACTTATTCAGTTAAAGTTGTATCATCATACTTATTCAGTCAAAGTTGTATCATCATACTTATTCAGTTAAAGTTGTATCATCATACATATTCAGTTAAAGTTGTGTCATCATACTTATTCAGTCAAAGTTGTATCATCATACTTATTCAGTTAAAGTTGTATCATCTTACTAATTCAGTTAAAGTTGTATCATCATACTTATTCAGTTAAAGTTGTATCATCATACTTATTCAGTTAAAGTTGTATCATCATACTTATTCAGTCAAAGTTGTATCATCTTACTTATTCAGTCAAAGTTGTATCATTATACTTATTCAGTCAAAGTTGTATCATCATACTTATTCAGTTAAAGTTGTATCATCATACTTATTCAGTCAAAGTTGTATCATTATACTTATTCAGTTAAAGTTGTATCATCATACTTATTCAGTTAAAGTTGTATCATATTACTTATTCAGTCAAAGTTGTATCATTATACTTATTCAGTCAAAGTTGTATCATCATACTTATTCAGTTAAAGTTGTATCATCATACTTATTCAGTCAAAGTTGTATCATCTTACTTATTCAGTTAAAGTTGTATCATCATACTTATTCAGTCAAAGTTGTATCATCATACTTATTCAGTTAAAGTTGTATCATCATACATATTCAGTTAAAGTTGTGTCATCATACTTATTCAGTCAAAGTTGTATCATCATACTTATTCAGTTAAAGTTGTATCATCATACTTATTCAGTTAAAGTTGTATCATCATACTTATTCAGAAGTTGTATCATCATACTTATTCAGTTAAAGTTGTATCATCATACTTATTCAGTCAAAGTTGTATCATCATACTTATTCAGTCAAAGTTGTATCATCTTACTTATTCAGTTAAAGTTGTATCATCTTACTTATTCAGTTAAAGTTGTATCATCTTACTTATTCAGTTAAAGTTGTATCATCATACTTATTCAGTTAAAGTTGTATCATCATACTTATTCAGTTAAAGTTGTATCATCATACTTATTCAGTCAAAGTTGTATCATCATACTTATTCAGTTAAAGTTGTATCATCTTACTTATTCAATTAAAGTTGTATCATCTTACTTATTCAGTTAAAGTTGTATCATCATACTTATTCAGTTAAAGTTGTATCATCATACTTATTCAGTTAAAGTTGTATCATCATACTTATTCAGTCAAAGTTGTATCATCATACTTATTCAGTTAAAGTTGTATCATCATACTTATTCAGTTAAAGTTGTATCATCATACTTATTCAGTTAAAGTTGTATCATCATACTTATTCAGTTAAAGTTGTATCATCATACTTATTCAGTTAAAGTTGTATCATCATACTTATTCAGTCAAAGTTGTATCATCTTACTTATTCAGTTAAAGTTGTATCATCATACTTATTCAGTTAAAGTTGTATCATCATACTTATTCAGTTAAAGTTGTATCATCATACTTATTCAGTTAAAGTTGTATCATCATACTTATTCAGTTAAAGTTGTATCATCATACTTATTCAGTTAAAGTTGTATCATCTTACTTATTCAGTTAAAGTTGTATCATCATACTTATTCAGTTATCTACATTATACTTTTATCTTTCAAGATAACTTTATTCATTGTATAAATTATTTTCAGGGGGAAAAACCAATCAGAGAAAACAGTACAAATCATTATAATACAGACTTATTTTCAGGGAGGGCCCGGGTGGCTCAATGAGTTAGGTAGTTGGATTACCTAACAATTCATACAATCCTATCACCAATACGGCGTGGGTTCGCGCCCGGCTTTGTAAATTACAAAAAAGGGTGCATTCGACTCGCAGCCACAAGTGATCAAGCTTACCAGTTGCTTGCCTATGGTCGGTGGTTCTCTCCGGTTACTTCGGCTTCTTCCACCACTAAAACTGGTCGCAATGATATAGCTGAAATATTGCTGAAAGTGCCGTTAAAACACAAAAAAAAACCAATCAAGTCAAAAATGACTTTTCAGGGAAATAAATTAATATAGATTGTTATAAATAAACGTGAAAGAAAACTGTAGGGGCGATCAAGAATGGACAATCCAGGGACAATGGCAGCATAAATAATCGTGAGAGGAAACTGTAGGGGCTATCAAGAATGGACAATCCAGAGACAATGGCAACATAAATAATCGTGAGAGGAAACTGTAGGGGCAATCAGGAATGGACAATCCAGAGACAATGGCAACATAAATAAACGTGAGAGAAAACTGTAGGTGCAATCAAGAATGGACAATCCAGAGACAATGGCAGCATAAATAAACGTGAGAGAAAACTGTAGGGGCAATCACGAATGAACAATCCAGAGACAATGGCAACATAAATAAACGTGAGAGAAAACTGTAGGGGCAATCCAGAGACAATGGCAACATAAATAAACGTCAGAGGAAACTGTAGGGGCAATCGAGAATGGACAATCTAGAGACAATGGCAACATTAATAAATGTGAGCGAAAACTGATGGGGCAATCAAGAATGGACAATCCAGAGACAATGGCAACATAAATAAACGCCAGATAAAACTGTAGGGGCAATCAAGAATGGACAATCAAGAGACAATGGCAACATAAATAAACGTGAGAGGAAACTGTAGGGGCAATCAAGAATGGACAATCCAGAGACAATGGCAACATAAATAAACGTGAGAGAAAACTGTAGGGGCAATCAAGAATGGACAATCCAGAGACATTGACAACATAAATAAACGTCAGAGGAAACTGTAGGGTAATCAAGATTGGACAATCCAGAGACAATGGCAACATAAATAAACGTGAGAGAAAACTGTAGGGGCAATCAAGAATGGACAATCCAGAGACAATGGCAACATAAATAAACGTGAGAGGAAACTGTAGGGGCAATAAGGAATGGACAATCCAGAGACAATGGCAACATAAATAAACGTGAGAGGAAACTGTAGGGTAATCAAGATTGGACAATCCAGACAATGGCAACATAAATAAACGTGAGAGAAAACTGTAGGGGCAATCCAGAATGGACAATCCAGAGACAATGGCAACATAAATAAACGTGAGAGAAAACTGTAGGGGCAATCAAGAATGGACAATCAAGAGACAATGGCAACATAAATAAACGTCAGAGGAAACTGTAGGGGCAATCAAGAATGTACAATCCAGAGACAATGGCAGCATAAATAAACGTGAGAGAAAACTGTAGGGGCAATCAAGAATGGACAATCCAGAGACAATGGCAACATAAATAAACGTCAGAGGAAACTGTAGGGGCAATCAAGAATGGACAATCCAGAGACAATGGCAGCATAAATAAACGTGAGAGAAAACTGTAGGGGCAATCACGAATAAACAATCCAGAGACAATGGCAACATAAATAAACGTGAGAGAAAACTGTAGGGGCAATCAAGAATGGACAATCCAGAGACAATGGCAACATACATAAACGTGAGAGAAAACTGTAGGGGCAATCAAGAATGGACAATCCAGAGACAATGGCAACATAAATAAACGTCAGAGGAAACTGTAGGGGCAATCGAGAATGGACAATCTAGAGACAATGGCAACATTAATAAATGTGAGCGAAAACTGATGGGGCAATCAAGAATGGACAATCCAGAGACAATGGCAACATAAATAAACGCCAGATAAAACTGTAGGGGCAATCAAGAATGGACATTCAAGAAACAATGGCAACATAAATAAACGTGAGAGGAAACTGTAGGGGCAATCAAGAATGAACAATCCAGAGACAATGGCAACATACATAAACGTGAGAGAAAACTGTAGGGGCAATCAAGAATGGACAATCCAGAGACAATGGCAACATAAATAAACGTGAGAGGAAACTGTAGGGGCAATCAAGAATGTACAATCCAGAGATAATGGCAACATAAATAAACGTGAGAGGAAACTGTAGGGGCAATAAGGAATGGACAATCCAGAGACAATGGCAACATAAATAAACGTGAGAGAAAACTGTAGGGTAATCAAGAATGGACAATCCAAAGACAATGGCAACATAAATAAACGTGAGAGAAAACTGTAGGGCAATCTAGAATGGACAATCCAGAGACAATGGCAACATAAATAAACGTGAGAGAAAACTGTAGGGGCAATCAAGAATGGACAATCCAGAGACAATGGCAACATAAATAAACGTCAGAGGAAACTGTAGGGACAATCAAGAATGTACAATCCAGAGTCAATGGCAGCATAAATAAACGTGAGAGAAAACTGTAGGGGCAATCAAGAATGGACAATCCAGAGACAATGGCAACATAAATAAACGTCAGAGGAAACTGTAGGGGCAATCAAGAATGGACAATCCAGAGACAATGGCAACATAAATAAATGTGAGAGAAAACTGTAGGGGCAATCAAGAATGGACAATCCAGAGACATTGACAACATAAATAAACGTGAGAGGAAACTGTAGGGGCAATCAAGAATGGACAATCCAGAGACAATGGCAACATAAATAAACGTGAGAGGAAACTGTAGGGTAATCAAGATTGGACAATCCAGACAATGGCAACATAAATAAACGTGAGAGAAAACTGTAGGGGCAATCGAGAATGGACAATCCAGAGACAATGGCAACATAAATAAACGTGAGAGAAAACTGTAGGGGCAATCAAGAATGGACAATCCAGAGACAATGGCAACATAAATAAACGTGAGAGGAAAGTGTAGGGGCAATCATGAATGGACAATCCAGAGACAATGGCAACATAAATAAACGTGAGAGGAAAGTGTAGGGGCAATCAAGAATGGACAATCCAGAGACAATGGCAACATAAATAAACGTGAGAGGAAAGTGTAGGGGCAATCAAGAATGGACAATCCAGAGACAATGGCAACATAAATAAACGTGAGAGGAAAGTGTAGGGGCAATCAAGAATGGACAATCCAGAGACAATGGCAACATAAATAAACGTGAGAGAAAACTGTAGGGGCAATCAAGAATGTACAATCCAGAGACAATGGCAACATAAATAAACGTGAGAGGAAACTGTAGGGGCAATCAAGAATGGACAATCCAGAGACAATGGCAACATACATAAACGTGAGAGGAAACTGTAGGGTAATCAAGAATGGACAATCAAGAGACAATGGCAACATAAATAAACGTGAAAGAAAACTGTAGGGGCAATCAAGAATGGACAATCCAGAGACAATGGCAACATAAATAAACGTGAGAGAAAATTGTAGGGGCAATCAAGAATGGACAATCCAGAGACAATGGCAACATAAATAAACGTGAGAGAAAACTGTAGGGGCAATCCAAAGACAATGGCAACATAATAAAGGTGAGAGAAAACTAGGGGGAAGATACAAGACGAAGACAAACAAAACAAAAAACACAACAGATGAGCAACAGGGACCCACCAACAAAGGGAGTGTACCCAAGTGCTCATGTCATGACTGCCGACAAACACACAGTCATGCCTGACTGCCTACAGACACACAGTCATGCCTGACTGCCTAGACACAAAATCATGCCCGATTGCATAGACACAGTTATCCCTGACTGCCTACAGACACACAATCATGCCTGACTGCCTACAGACAGTCATGCCTGACTGCCTAGTCATGTCTGACTGCCTTCAGACATACAATCATGCCTGACTGCCTACAGACACAATCATGTCTGACTGTCTTCAGACACACAACCATGCCTGACTGCCTACAGACACAGTCATGCTGACTGCCTAGACACAGTCATACCTGACTGCCTACAGATAGTCATGCCTGACTACCTACAGACACAGTTATGCCTGAAAACCTACATACACACAGTCATGCCTGACTGCCGACAGACACACCACAGTCATGTCAGACTGCCCAGACACACAGTCATGGTTGACTGCCTACAGACACACAGTCATTTACAATCTATAATAATATTTTTTTCTGCTATAAAAATGATAAAGCCTTCTAAATATCAATATAATATTTTATTAGTTCTATAATGCACATCAAATTGTTAAGCTTCTGAAAGCCAATAAATAAAACCAACAATTTATTTAAAAAAACAACAACACATAAAAGAGCCAATCTGCTAAAAATAAATGGTCCACAAAAATTATATATAGCTTATTATGAATAGTATATTTGTTCATTCTCTTTATTCATACACATTTTGTATCTATCAATATTTATGATTATTCATTATTTGTAATAGAAATATATAAAGTTAGTGAATTATTGGTCAAAAGTTTTACAGAATAAAAAAAATTAGCATCATACCCATAAACACACCATGTTGTCCAATCACGATCAACCTTATGAGATCAAACATCAGTGCTTAAATACAAGTATAAACAGACGTTACTCTCATGTGTTTAAATACAAGTATAAACAGTCTATACTCACATGTGTTTAAATAAAAGTATAAACATTCTATTCTCACATGTGTTTAAATACAATACAAGTATAAACAGTCTATACTCTCATGTGTTTAAATACAAGTATAAACAGTCTACTCACATGTGTTTAAATACAAGCATAAACAGTCTATGCTCACATGTGTTTAAATACAAGTATAAACAGTCTATACTCACATGTGTTTTAATACAATACAAGTATACACAGTCTATACTCACATGTGTTTAAATACAAGCATAAACAGTCTATACTCACATGTGTTTCAATACAAATATAAACAGTCTATACTCACATGTGTTTTAATACAACACAAGTATAAACAGTCTATACTCACATGTGTTTTAATACAATACAAGTATAAACAGTCTATACTCACATGTGTTTAAATACAAGTATAAACAGTCTATACTCACATGTGTTTCAATACAAGTATAAACAGTCTATAATCACATGTGTTTAAATACAAGTATAAACATTCTATACTCACCTGTATTTCAATACAAGTATAAACAGTCTACTCACATGTGCTTAAATACAAGCATAAACAGTCTATGCTCACATGTGTTTAAATACAAGTATAAACAGTCTATACTCACATGTGTTTTAATACAATACAAGTATAAACAGTCTATACTCACATATGTTTAAATACAAGCATAAACAGTCTATACTCACATGTGTTTCAATACAAGTATAAATAGTCTATACTCACATGTGTTTTAATACAACACAAGTATAAACAGTCTATACTCACATGTGTTTTAATACAATACAAGTATAAACAGTCTATACTCACATGTGTTTAAATACAAGTATAAACAGTCTATACTCACATGTGTTTCAATACAAGTATAAACAGTCTATAATCACATGTGTTTAAATACAAGTATAATCAGTCTATACTCACATGTGTTTAAATACAATAAAAGTATAAACAGTGTACTCACATGTGTTTAAATACAAGTATAAACAGTCTGTACTCACATGTGTTTAAATACAAGTATAAACAGTCTATACTCACATGTGTTTAAATACAAGCATAAACAGTCTATACTCACATGTGTTTAAATACAAGTATAAACATTCTATACTCGCATGTGTTTAAATACAAGTATAAACATTCTATACTCACATGTGTTTAAATACAAGTATAAACATTCTATACTCGCATGTGTTTAAATACAAGTATAAACATTATATACCCGCATGTGTTTAAATACAAGTATAAACATTCTATATTCACATGTGTTTAAATACAAGTATAAACATTCTATACTCGCATGTGTTTAAATACAAGTCAAATCTACACAATAAAAAATGATTCTTAAAATTATTTCCTAAATCTATTCAACGTAAAAAACAGCAGTATCAATTAAACATTAATACTATTTAATTCAGTTTTTACCTAATGCAAATGAAATATTATATAACTAAAATAGAAGGATGTGTTCATAGAACACAGATGCCTTCAATTCTACCAATAGTAAACAATGTTATAACTCTTGAGCAATAAAAGGAACCTAATTGTAACTTAAAGCCCAGCAGGGATTCTACAACACAGATACAGAGAACTTGACCTGTGTAAACTTAAAGCCCAGCAGGGATTCTACAACACAGATAGAGAACTTGACCTGTGTACACTTAAAGCCCAGCAGGGATTCTACAACACAGATACAGAGAACTTGACCTGTGTAAACTTAAAGCCCAGCAGGGATTCTACAACACAGATACAGAAAACTTGACCTGTGTAAACTTAAAGCCCAGCAGAGATTCTACAACACAGATACAGAGAACTTGACCTGTGTAAACTTAAAGCCCAGCAGGGATTCTACAACACAGATAGAGAACTTGACCTGTGTACACTTAAAGCCCAGCAGGGATTCTACAACACAGATACAGAGAACTTGACCTGTGTAAACTTAAAGCCCAGCAGGGATTCTACAACACAGATACAGAGAACTTGACCTGTGTAAGCTTAAAGCCCAGCAGGGATTCTACAACACATATACAGAGAACTTGACCTGTGTAAACTTAAAGCCCAGCAGGGATTCTACAACACAGATACAGAGAACTTGACCTGTGTAAACTTAAAGCCCAGCAGGGATTCTACAACACAGATAGAGAACTTGACCTGTGTAAACTTAAAGCCCAGCAGGGATTCTACAACACAGATACAGAGAACTTGACCTGTGTATACTTAAAGCCCAGCAGGGATTCTACAGCACAGATAGAGAACTTGACCTGTGTAAACTTAAAGCCCAGCAGAGATTCTACAACACAGATACAGATAACTTGACCTGTGTAAACTTAAAGCCCAGCAGAGATTCTACAACACAGATACAGAAACTTGACCTGTGTAAACTTAAAGCCCAGCAGAGATTCTACAACACAGATACAGAGACCTTGACCTGTGTAAACTTAAAGCCCAGCAGGGATTCTACAACACAGATACAGAGAACTTGATCTGTGTAAACTTAAAGCCCAACAGGGATTCTACAACACAGATACAGAGAACTTGACCTGTGTAAACTTAAAGCCCAGCAGGGATTCCACAAAACAGATACAGAGAACTTGACCTATGTAAACTTAAAGTCCAGCAGGGATTCTACAACACAGATACAGAGAACTTGACCTGTGTAAACTTAAAGTCCAGCAGGGATTCTACAACACAGATACAGAGAACTTGACCTGTGTAAACTTAAAGCCCAGCAGGGATTCTACAACACAGATACAGAGAACTTGACCTGTGTAAACTTAAAGCCCAGCAGGGATTCTACAACACAGATACAGAGAACTTGACCTGTGTAAACTTAAAGCCCAGCAGAGATTCTACAACACAGATACAGAGAACTTGACCTGTGTACACTTAAAGTCCAGCAGGGATTCTACAACACAGATACAGAGAACTTGACCTGTGTAAACTTAAAGCCCAGCAGGGATTCTACAACACAGATACAGAGAACTTGACCTGTGTAAACTTAAAGCCCAGCAGGGATTCTACAACACAGATACAGAGAACTTGACCTGTGTAAACTTAAAGTCCAGCAGGGATTCTACAACACAGATACAGAGAACTTGACCTGTGTAAACTTAAAGCCCAGCAGGGATTCTACAACACAGATACAGAGAACTTGACCTGTATAAACTTAAAGCCCAGCAGGGATTCTACAACACAGATACAGAGAACTTGACCTGTGTAATAAGGTCAAAGCATTGCTTAGTAAATATAAGAGGAATTTAAGTTATTGAACCACAATCTTAAAAATCAAGTATTATTTCAGGAAACCAAGGGGCATAACTCCAAAACAGAAAAGATGTTATAGGCCAAGAACAAACTACCATAGGTCTGCCTTTCATGGTCCATGCCCTTAGCTCATCATGTTATTAACTAAGAAAATGTGAAAAACATCAATACATTAAATTGTACTAGACATATAATAGTGTTTCTGATGTTGTCCATGTTATACAAATAAATACAAAGTGCTTTCAGCTACATTTAACATATAAATAATCTCATCAACACACAAACATTATATAAAACTAGAATAGAGAAAAACACATCTAACTTACACTAACAATACAAAAAATCATTTTAACAGCTTATCTTTTTTATGATTAGTTTATGATGATTTTATTTGTTAAATGAACAAAAGGGATAGGACACACGATTATATTAACATAGGAAAATATGAAGGGGCTGCTGTCTATATTCTATGTACATGGCACAAAATTAACTAGTGTTTTAATGATTTAAAAGTCGAGGTGGCACAAAATTAACTACAGTATTTTAATAATCTAAAAATTTAGGCTTTTTACTTGATAGAGCAGCTTTCACAATTATAATTCAATAAAGATTTGGTTTATTAAAATGTAGTCAACTTTCACTTACACTCCATGAAATAGGGTAATTGTTTAACCACTTACTTACATTGTGTGGTAATTGTTTAACTACTTACTTACATTGTGTGGTAATTGTTTAACAACTTACTTACATTGTGTGGTAATTGTTTAACCACTTACTTACATTGTGTGGTAATTGTTTAACCACTTACTTACATTGTGTGGTAATTGTTTAACCACTTACTTACATTGTGTGGTAATTGTTTAACCACTTACTTACATTGTGTGGTAATTGTTTAACCACTTACTTACATTGTGTGGTAATTGTTTAACCACTTACTTACATTGTGTGGTAATTGTTTAACCACTTACTTACATTGTGAAATTGTGAAGTGAACTATTGTTCTTAAAATTGGTTCCTATAACTATAGTCCAGTCAATCTATGATAAAAATAGCCGAACCGAGAACAAATTGCAACAGAATTTCTAAGAGGTGTTTTAGCAACTTTACTGCATCCCCTTTAACAGAAAAAAAAGTCGCCATGAATATATTGAGGATTAAGTGTATTTTTTAGCCTTTATAATTTGGTACATGTTTACCCTTTAAAGGGAGATAACTTCTTCAGTTCTGTCGTATAAATTTGTATATTAAAATAATATTTACATCTATTTTAAAGCATATCTTCAGAAACAAATATGGTTTTATTTTAAATATCATACTTGATCAAAATTACCATATGATGATACACATTGTAACATACAGTTACCATGACAACAAGGAGAAACCCCTAAGCTACGGTCATGCGTTTTCACCCTTAAAATTTCATATTTTTATCATTTCCTATTAATCTGCTAGGCCATTTGATTTTTAAAGTAAATCAAATTATGCATGGGAGGTCCTTCATAAAGATTCCTCATTTTTTTTGTCTCCGACATTACAAAATTTGTGAACTCAAATACTAGTACAGGGGTTTCAAAGTTTTTTATAATAGGAGGTACTTCTTAAATTTTAGGAAGTACCTAAAAAATTAGGCTGAGGGCCGTAAGGGGTCCAGGGGGCGGAAGCTCCTGAAATCTAGCATTTTGTGGACCAAAAAATGTACTTCAGAGACTGTAAAACATTAAGTGTTTATGAAAGAAAAATCCCTTTAACTTTAGAGTTCAGATTTCACCAAGAGTGAAGACCATGCATATTGCCTGGATCCCCCCCCCCCCCCCCAATTTCTTTATTGAATATTTCAGTTTACAGACTTCAGCCAAGATTATTCATAGATAGTCTGCCACATCTTAAAAAAAAACCAAAGGACCATAAAGAGCTACGGTTCCGCAGCTAGACTTGACCAAGCCATTGTTATCAAAGCTTAAACTCCTCAAAATTCTTTTGTTGGCTTTGTCCTTTTCTTTTTCACAATACCTTGGCTTGTGTGTTTTTTTTTACTTTATTACCAGTAATTAAACTCATCAAAGACCATTGGCAGGATCAAGACATATAAGTGTCATAATTAATGAAACCAAGGACGTATATAGAATATGTCCTTGATGAAACATATAAATTTAATTTGCAATCATCAATCTTTAATAAAATTTATAATTTTTTAATAGATCAATACAAATATAATTAAACAAAAACAATATATATTGTTACTTTCAGGACTTATGTGCAAAAAAAATGTTCGAACAAAAACGATTCCCGGGAAGACATTTATTAACATTTGAATCACAAAAGTTAAATTATTTTGGAAAAAAAAGGGGGGCCGGCGTTTTGACATTACAATGGGGAAGGTCTAAATCGCGGAAGTGGAAAAACACGGAAGTAAGCCCAAAATGGGTACTTGAAAGATCATATCTTGAAAAGTACTCAACCTAGGATAAAAATCTAAACGGATTCTAAAAGCTATTGTTAAGATCTATCTTTTCAAGAAATAAATAATACAATATTTTATTATTTAGGTACTTAAAAGTTGACCGGAAGTGTCAAAAATGAGAACGGGCAATGGACAAATGTTTGACTTTGATCTCAAATGTATCAAAATTAAAACACCCCGGTCAAAAACCGTTTAGATATTCTTAAAGACAATTTTATACTCTATCAGACGATATAAAATTCTGCTTGCTAAAATATTAGATAAAAGCACAATCTTGACCGGAAGCCTACCTTTTCAGAGTTAGCAGTCGGCTAATTTTCAACTTTGATTTCAAATTTCTCAAAATTCAATGAACCCGGTCAAAAACCGTTTAAATATTCTTAAAGACAATTTTATACTCTATCAAATAATATAAATTTGATTTTATGGAAATATTGGTGGAAAGCACAATCTTGACCGGAAGCCTACTTTTTCAGAGTTAGTCAACGGCGAATTTTCAACTTTGATCTCAAATTTCTCAAAATTCAAGGAACCCGGTCAAAAACTGTTTACATATTCTCAAAGACAATTTTATACTCTATCTGATGATATACAAATATTTTTGTTAAGGTATTAGATAAAAGCACAATGTTGACCGGAAGCCTACCTTTTTATAGTTGGTCGCTGATAATTGGACACGTTTTTCTCCAAATCTGCTTCAAGTAAAAGGTAGGCTTCCGGTCAAGTTTGTGTTTTTCAGCAATATTTTAATGAAATCAAGCATATATGATCTTATAGGGTATAAGATTGTCTTTAAGAATATCTAACCGGTTTTTGACCGGATTATTTGAATTTTGAGAAATTTGATATCAAAGTTGAAAATTTGCCGATGGCTAACTCTGAAAAGTAGGCTTCCGGTCAAGATTGTGCTTTCCACCAATATTTCCATAAAATCAAATTTATATCATCTGATAGAGTATAACATTGTCTTTAAGAATATTTAAACGGTTTTTGACCGGGTTCATTGAATTTTGAGAAATTTGAAATCAAAGTTGAAAATTAGACGACTGCTAACTCTGAAAAGGTAGGCTTCCGGTCAAGATTGTGCTTTCATCTAATATTTTAGCAAACAGATTTTTATATCGTCTGATAGAGTATAAAATTGTCTTTAAGATTATCTAAACGGTTTTTGACCGGGGTGTTTTAATTTTGATACATTTGAGATCAAAGTCAAAAATCTGTCCATTGCCCGTTCTCATTTTTGACACTTCCGGTCAACTTTTAAGTACCTAAATAATAAAATATTGTATTATTTATTTCTTGAAAAGATAGATCTTAACAATAGCTTTTAGAATCCGTTTAGATTTTTATCCTAGGTTGAGTACTTTTCAAGATATGATCTTTCAAGTACCCATTTTGGGCTTACTTCCGTGTTTTCCCACTTCCGCGTTTTAGACCTTCCCATTACAATGCAATTCGTATTTGAGCCATGTCCGGTCCTTTTTCAAGATTTCTAGTAATTTTCTATCCCTTATCTCCTCGTACCCCCTTTTAAAAATGTTTTTCAGCACACTTTCATTTCTGTGAACAACCGCGGTAGGGCCCCGTCAAAATATGTAAATAAATTAGCCATAGGTTTTTATTTTTTTTATACCGGAAGTTAAACAATATGGACGGAGTTAAGCAACAAGACAGTACGCCCCAGAATGATTCGACCCTGGGTTTTAAATGGATAAAAAAAATCGCACAAAATATTGTGTAGTCATATATTCATAATAATCATACTTATATTACTGGAGATTACACTAAATTGTGTTTGAACATAATTTGTAATCGGTCATTTTTTTATTTTGAAATGATGTAAGCTTTGTTCCGGTCCGAGTTTTACACAAGGATGAAAAGATATTGGGGCGAAAACATATCTATTTACCGCATGCGCAAACTGCTATTTACGATTCTAAGGTAAAGTTATTTTTAAAACAGGGAATATCCCATCAACTTGATCGTGACGCAGTTGTTCGATTTGAATGCGAGAATTCAGCAATTGACGTGATCATTAATTTTTTATGAAAAATATTCCACAAGCCTATCGACCATCGTACCTGTGGTTTTGACCACCGCTAATTTTGGGGGGTTCGGTAATTTCTACCGGTACTATACACGATCTCAGGCGGGTAAAAGTACCGGGTACCGGCCCACTTTGAAACCCCTGCTAGTAGTGCACAATTAACTATGTGATCGATTCAGGCTCAGATGAACCTCAAGTTGTCATTGAACTTATTTATCTGACAGCATCGTCGGTATGGTATCACACGAACTGTTAAGATAAAAAGTTGTATTTAATTTGGTAAAATTCCTCCGGTGAAATCAGTAAGCAATGGTTCATATTAACTGTAGATATCACATGCTGTACAGCTTTGACCAGTTGTCACATTCATATTAACTGTAGATATCACATGCTGTACAGCTTTGACCAGTTGTCACATTCATATTAACTGTAGATATCACATGCTGTACAGCTTTGACCAGTTGCCACATTCATATTAACTGTAGATATCACATGCTGTACAGCTTTGACCAATCACATTCAATTATAACAAGAGCACCGCCCATGGGTGCTGGACGCTCGACTTTTTCGTATCTGATATTAAACTGCAAGCAATTTACAAAGTTATACATACTTCTAACTATGATGGTCATATAAGCAAATATGTTTGCAAGATTGGTAAATATAATCAGAGGGGTATAATCTTTTCTTGTATTTTAGTGCATATGAAATAAAAAAATAAAAATAAAATAAAAAAAATGTTGGGGGGAAGGGCAGCGGGAGGGGGTTGTATGTTGGGAGTGAGGGGTTACCCTTCTGTAACGTGTTCCCCCTTTTGATAGTGAACAGGTATGTTGGGTTTCATTTTAATGCCTATCATAGTTTATATTGAGAAAAAATTATTTTCTAGAAAAAAATGCAAGTAAAAAAGGGGAAATAACTCAAATAAAATGCTGGATAGAGTTGTCTTCTCTTGTCAACAGAACGGGGTCAACACTTTCTACAAGTGTATTGAGTTTCAAGTTAATAGCTTTGATAGTTATTGAGAAATTTTAATTATACTAAAACAATATTCCAAATTTCTATGTACTATGCCAAAACAAGGGCAGATAACTCTGGATATACAAATCACAGGGTCACCTGCCTTGTTGTAATGGGTTCCCCATTTGATAGTGAACAAGTATTCCAAGTTTCAAATGGATACCTTTGATAGTTTTTGAGAAATGGACTCTGACAAAAAACTTACCCGACCCAGACGCTGACGCCGGAGTGACGACAATAGCTCAACTTTTTTTCTTCGAAAAGTCGTGCTAAAAATGACAAATTTTGGGCCCTCAGGTTAGATCAATATAAAACAGTTTTATGTATTTCTGTTGATACTTGGTTGAGATAAAAAAAATAGATCAGATTTCAGCAACTCATGTTTTACTATATTAATATATAACGCAGAGGCATAGGAGCTGGGTGTTCAAGGGTAGCACTTTGAATTGTTTGGCATAAATTTAGTTTAAGTGGATTTTTTTGCATGTAATTTATAAATGTACATTCACCTAAGATGTTTTTGGATAGTTTTAATTCTAAAAGACCCTTTTTGTTTGATATATATATTTGTTTAATTTCACCCTTTTCAGTCATGGCTTTAAGATTTCCCCACACACTTTTAAACTTGCCACCCACTTCCCGATCCACTTCTGAAGCTTGCTCCCTCACTTGCCTTCCACTTTTTAAGCTTGCGCCCTCCACCACACTTTCTGGTCCACTCATATGTCTCTATAGTGAACAATGTATCCGATTCAAAAATCACATTAAAAAATTTACTGCTGATATTCGTATCGGTTATTAAAAAAATATTATAACCTCTCATTTGAAACGTAAAACAAAATGACTGCTTCAGTAGTCATGGTAGAATTTTTGTTGGGACAAAATAACACAGACCTTGTAAAGGCGAAACAATGGCATGCTGGCCTAGTCAACGTCCGTCAAAAATCCTTCCGGTTCAGTATTTTGAGATTTTCTCTGATATTTATTGCAATTGTTGATATTTTCAGCCGGTTACGGCATTTGTAACATTTCCCAATTTTAAGAAGTCAAATTTATTGGCCGAAACTCGGCTTTAGCCAAAAGTTTTTTTGTTGAAAAGATTTTATGCTTCGCAGAACAGGATGGAGCAAGAATAAGAATAAAATGATATTTATTATTGCCAATCTCGATGCCTGACAAAATTTAATTTGAATTTGAAGTTCTGGCGGAAACAGAAACGAAAGTAAATGTAAGAAGGACAATGCCCTAATGATGCACGGACAGTTATAAGATTTTCTTCCTGAAAATCATGCAGGAAACAAATTATTCTGTATTATCTAAATAAAAACTAAAAAAAATACCATATGATCTGACCTTCCTAGTCTCCGAATATAACTTTCTTTGTATAGGAGCATTTAAGGTTAAACATCTTAAGTTTTAATAGAAGAGTTCATGTATTAGTCATACATTTATAGATGCACATAACAGTTGAACATATCACAACATTATTCATGTCCATGATGGGCTGCCATAATTTTCAGAAAAAAATTGAACGTGATGGACTTATAAAACGATTTTGCAATTGCTTTATCTGTATTTTGTTTATATTTATTGAAAGTATGTGCTATGATTGCAAATTCAAAGTTTAAAAGTTTCAGATTTTAATGTTTATTTTGTGAAATAATCATGTTTAAGGAGCGTTTTATAAAAATAGGTCGGTCCGGGAAAAATCGTCTGCTTTCCGTCCGGTAAAATGGGAAAGATCATACATTTCTGGTGCATTTATTATATCATATTCCGACTGTAATGTGTTTTTTTCTTTATAGTGATATATACTTAACATTTCATGAATAATTTTCAATAACAATGTGCTTAATTCTATTTTTTGTCTGCAATACCCAAGACGATTCAGTATTTTATAATATTGTACGGAGCGCAGTGGCCATCAATAGTTTTCACTATCAAATCATTAATTTTTCGTGATTAAATTCATGCATTTCCCCATATTGTTTTTATGGCAACTTTTCATATTTCTTAAAACATATGTATATAAAGATAATAGGCTACCGTATTTAGGGTTGCATAATGCGCACCCCCTCTTGGCCTTGAAAATCTCCAGGAAAAAACTAGTTCGTGTCTATAATGTGCATGGACTTTTGAAAAATGTAAGAATTAAATATCAATCGTATATATTTTTCAGTCCTTTGAGCATGTTTCATTTGCTGGGAGAATTTAAGAACCATTTATCTCTTTTCATATTCAATAAAGTTGCAAAATATTAAATGTGTTGGGTTTTATTGGTGTTTTCATATGATGAAATATTTAACTTTGCATGTTGACAATAGTAAACAAAAAAAAATGGCAGACATGTGATTTCCCGGTCTGGGTAAGAGTGAAACACATTGTTCCTGTTTATAATGCACACCCCTCCTACAAAATAAAGAATCTGGGCAAAATCCTGCGCATTATACAACCCTAAATACGGTACTTCATTTTTTTGTTGCAATTTGTTTGGGATTTTTCCAGAATTGACAGGACTACTAGTGTTGTGACATTGAATATACAAGACTAGAGGTTCAGGTGAGCCTGTATCGCTCACCTGACATAAATAAGTCCTCTTAAGAATGTCTGCATGCTGAATAGATCTAAGTTACTATTCAAATCCCATACTGCCATAGGGTTCTATGTTAAAACTATGTCTGCTCATGGCAGCCATCTTGGATGGAGGTCGTGATCACCGGACACAATTTTGAAAGTATACTACCCAAGGACCATCCATGCCATGTTTGCTTTAAATTGGCTGACTGGTTTCAGAAGAGAAGATTTTTAAACAATTATCCCATAGGGTCCTATGTTAAAACTATGTCTGCTGACGGCGGCCATTTTGAACCGAGATCGGGATCACTGAACACAATTTTGGAAGTTGACCACCTAAGGACCATCGATGACATGTTTGCTATATTGGCTTACTAGTTTCAGAGGAGAAGATTTTAAAACATTTTTTCCCATAGGGTCCTATGTTAAAACTACAGTATGTCTGCTGAAGGTGGCCATCTTGGATGGAGGTCAGGGTCACTGGACACAATTTTGAAAATTGACCACTTAAGGACCATCCATGCCATGTTTGCTTTAAATTGGCTTACTGGTTTCAGAGAAGAAGATCTTTAAATATATTTCCCATAGGGTCCTATGTTAAAACTATGTTCGCTGATGGTTGCCATCTTGGATGGAGGTCGGGGTCACAGGACATAATTTTGAAAGTTGACCACCTAAGGACCATTCATCCCATGTTTGCTTTAAACTGACTTACTGGTTTCAGAGGAGAAGACTTTTAAACATTTTTTTCCATAGGGTCCTATGTTAAAATTAAGTCGAGTCATGGTGGCCATCTTGAAATTCCGATCAGCAAACGATTCACAAGTTTAGTACAGGACCACCCAATGATCATTCCTGCAAAGCCACAATTCAATTGGCTTAGTGGTTTCTAACAAGAAGATTTTTAAAATTTCGACCAATCAGAACACATTATAGGCCCTGGCAGCCATGTTGGATTTCCGATCAGCACCAAAAACACAAATCTTGTATAGGACCATCCAATGAACATTTCTGCCAAGTTTGGTTCAAATCTGTTTTGTGGTTTCAGAAAAAAAGATGAAAATGTGAAATTCCCATAGGGTCCAATGTTAAACTAAGTCGAGTCATGGCGGCCATCTTGAATTTCCGATTGGCAAACGATTCACAAGTTTAGTACAGGACCACCCAATGATCATTCCTGCAAAGTCACAATTCAATTGGCTTAGTGGTTTCTAACAAGAAGATTTTTATAATTTCAACCAATCAGAACACATTATGGGCCCTGGCAGCCATGTTGGATTTCCGATCAGCGCCAAAAACAAAAATCTTGTATATGACCATCCAATGAACATTTCTGCCAAGTTTGATTCAATTCTGTTTTGTGGTTTCAGAAAAAAAGATGAAAATGTGAAATTCCCATAGGGTCCTATGTTAAACTAAGTCGAGTCATGGTGGCCATCTTGAATTTCGGTTCGGCAAACGATTCACAAGTTTAGTACAGGACCACCCAATGATCATTCCTGCAAAGTCACAATTCAATGTGGTCTCTAACAAGAAGATTTTTAAAATTTCGACCAATCAGAACACATTATGGGCCCTGGCAGCCATGTTGGATTTCCGATCAGCGCCAAAAACAAAAAAACCTTGTATATGAACATCCAATGAACATTTTTGCCAAGTTTGGTTCAAATCTGTTTTGTGGTTTCAGAAAAAAAGATGAAAATGTGAAATTCCCATAGGGTCCAATGTTAAACTAAGTCGAGTCATGGCGGCCATCTTGAATTTCCGATCGGCAAACGATTCACAAATTTAGTACAGGACCACCCAATGATCATTCCTGCAAAGTTACAATTCAATTGACTTAGTGGTTTCTGACAAGAAGATTTTTAAAATTTCAGCCAATGAGAACACATTATGGACCCTGGCAGCCATGTTGGATTTCAAATCAGCACCAAAAACACAAATCTGGTAGAGGACCATCCAGTGAACATTTCTGGCAAGTTTGGCTGATTTCTGTTCAGCGGTTTCAGAGAAGAAGATTTAAATGTGAAAAGCTAACGGACGGACGACAGACGCTTACCCATGACAAAAGCTCACATGGCCTATGGCCAGGTGAGGTAAAAATACAAAAATACGATTTTGACACAAGATAACAGTAGAACTGCACTTGGCAACTGGTTTGGCACAACATTTGTTATAGAAAGAAAACAGAATTGTCTCCTATATTCTTGTGATGGAGAAGTCACATGACCATTTCTTGTATCTACAAAGTTGATGACAGGACCAACCTTTTTCTTTTAATTTAAAACAGATAGACATAAACAAATTAACGATGAAGTGAAAAACTGAAATAAACTATAATAATTTGGGATCAAACACAAAAGGTAAAGATAAGAAAAAGTAAAAAAAAACAAATAAACACACAATACTACACTTTAAACAAACAACCCAAATTATAACACTGATATTATCAAGCATATGAAAGACTCCAGAACAACTTAATTATAATATTTGGCCCCATATTCCTTACAGATTAAGATATATATAGATTATTACATGGCATTTTACATATCATATACTTTATCAGCCCTAGGTCATACATAGTATCAGCCAGAGAGCCGAAAACCACCGACCTGTCGCAAGTCACTGACAAACTTTATCACATTAATGTTGTACACCTCGCCCTGATCGAGATTTGAACTCACATCAATGGTGATAGGCACTGATTGCATAGGTAGTTGTAAATCCAACTACCATACGATCACGGCCACGGGTTGGTATTGAAACAGACCATTTAATATTATGGCTTTATCAGGGGCGGATCCAGGATTTCCAGTTAGGGGGGGCACACTTAAAAAAAAATGCGCCGAGCGGAGGGAGGCGCGAAAATTTTTGGGGTATTTCGTGTGAAAAATCACGATTTTACGCCAAAAAATCATATTTTTTCCAATTTTAGGGGGGGCGCACGTCGGGTGCGCCCCTCCCTGGATCCGCCCCTGTTTATATTAAGTACAAGTTCCCAGTAATTGACTGACTGCCATCCAATGATCATTTATGCACAGTTTAAGTTCAATTAACTTTGTAATTCACCAGAAGAATAAATATTTTAAAAAGTCATCTAAGAAAATACCTGCTGCCAAAGATTTTAAAACTATTTTACTTTCTATTCTGAATTTGTTTTTATTCTATTAGGTTTGTTCTCAGAGACGAAAATGATGAAAATGTCAAGGGTCTAAGTACAGTTGTACTTACTAAGTACCCAGCAATGATGAAAATGTCACGGGTCTAAATACAGTTGTACTTACTAAGTACCCAGCAATGGTGAAAATGTCAAGGGTCTAAGTACAGTTGTACTTACTAAGTACCCAGCAATGGTGAAAATGTCACGGGTCTAAATACAGTTGTACTTACTAAGTACCCAGCAATGATGAAAATGTCACGGGTCTAAGTACAGTTGTACTTACTAAGTACCCAGCAATGGTGAAAATGTCACGGGTCTAAGTACAGTTGTACTTACTAAGTACCCAGCAATGGTGAAAATGTCATGGGTCTAAGCACAGTTGTACTTACTAAGTACCCAGCAATGGTGAAAATGTCATGGGTCTAAGTACAGTTGTACTTACTAAGTACCCAGCAATGGTGAAAATGTCACGGGTCTAAGTACAGTTGTACTTACTAAGTACCCAGCAATGGTGAAAATGTCACGGGTCTAAATACAGTTGTAAATGGCATTGTCACGGGTCCAAATACAGTTGTAAATGGTATTTGGAGTATATGCGGTATGCTGGATACCGCTCCAAATAACTGACGATTGTCAGCAAACACAGTAAAAACAAACTTGTGTCTCTCCATGTGCAGGACTTGCCTAAATGGTCATGTTTAATATCCAACAAAAATTATAACTATTATTGAGAATCATCATAAAAAAACCGTTATTAAGATCCTTGGTTATATACGGTTCAGTGGTTTCTAAGAAAAAAATTGATATATTATCAAAAGATGGCCACGATATAAAGATGTATATATGAATTGATACAAAATTAATTTTATTGATAAGTCAAAGAAAAAATTAGATGAGTTTCCGCTAACCCTACCGACCCTAATTTTTTGTGTCTACCCTAAAGTTTTTATGTCCATTTTTGAACAAGCACTATTAAAGTCAGAATGTGTCCCCTGTAGAAATTAGCTAAACGTATTAAAAAAAATAAAATCTTTTTCCTACCTACAGATCCTAATATTTTATAGCATGTTAGCAGAAACACATGTTTTTTTTCTTAGCCTAATTTAGAGAAAATATATATTATTAGGTAAAGGGGTTTACATATCTATATATAGGGAGTGGATGTGGTCGAGTGGTCTAGGGCGCTGGACGTAAGGCTAAGCGAATGGTGCTGCAGTGTGTCAATGGTGTGGGTTCGAATCCTGTCGAGGGAAGAACAAAAATTTGACAGCTCTAAAATCTATTTCTAACACTGTTTGGTTTAATTTTCAGATGTATATATATATATATATATATTACGAATTTAGTTTGTTACATATATTTTCATTGGTTCTTCAGCCCTGAATGTCAGCATATATTCGGAAAACAGACGGGGTATATATTTCAGTCCCCAAAAACGATGAAAACAGGGACGACAAAGCATTACGCTTCACTGAATCAATGGTATAATACGGAATAATAAATGTATTTTTACCAAATTAAATGCTGTTTTTATACTCAAAACGGCTGCATGAACAAAACAATATTACAACGGTTAATTCCGTCACAAATACCTGATCGATTCAGCAAACTCCTATGTTCCACGGCTGTACCATAACAAATAAACAAAACGTTGAACCTTGAAAACTTTCGACGTCATGGGCCACAACCAAGGTTTTATTTACATGTTGTTAACATTTGAATTATCGAAACTGTTTCGCAAACCCGTTGTTTTGTTATGTGATATATTAATGTTATATTTATAAAGTTTATAAAATTTACTACATATGAAACTGTATTGATTTAGAAATTTAGTACAGTATTTTCCTTCATGAGACACCCTATACATGAAATATGACGTGACACATATTTTGACGTTATTGAAGAATGACGTCAAAGGTACGGAAATGGACACCTAGAGATACGAAAAATGAAAATAAAAGAGGCAAATTTATTTAATACAGTTGGATGTTGTATTAAAAAAAAAGGTTAAATCCGTAATATATCTGTTATTCAGCTATCAGACAGGGTATATAATGTGACATTCCCGGCTTACGATGTATATTCCCTTCGGCTGCGCCTCAGGGAATATAGATCCTAAGCCGGAAATGTCACATTATATACCCTGTCTGATAGCTGAATAACATATAATATATATATAAACGTCTAAAATGTTAGCACAACGATATAAAAAAAAGATGTTAAAATGTAACAAAAATAACTATAAGTCTACAAAAAGACTATAATTATAATTAAATAGACGGATATTTCGCTTGACCGACAAGCTTCATCAGCGTCTGTAATCTGATTTGAAAAATTGTCACGTGACCATCAGTTATCGTGACGTAAATTACTAAAAATCATAATCTTGAACTTTATACTTTATATTATTCAAGTATATTGTACACTAATTTATAAATATGAACAGAATGAGAAAATGTAATGATGAAGTTTACCAACTAGCTAAGGACCAGGCACTGGTTAAAAAGTTAAAAAAACCAAAAGATTTAGGCCTTTTAGTTTATGCCTTCCGGGTGTAATGTTTGTAACTCACGGATCCAAAAACTCTCCTTTTTCTGTCTTTGATTTTCTTTCCAACTTGGATTGTGGTCAATGATATAAATTTTGGATCTGCCAAAGTCTTCCAATGAGTGCCTCGGCGACACAAAGTGTTGACTCACGTGCAAGAGCGTCTTTTTCGTAATGTCACTTCTGTGTCCATTCATTCTTTTGTTGAATGGTTGAACACTTTCTCCTACGTATTGTGACCCGCAGACGTGACAGTCAAGGAGGTAAACCACATTAGGTGTTTTGCAATTAACATTGCAAAATATCTTATACTCCTTTCCTGTCGTCTTGCTATGGAACACTTGTATGTGTTGCAATTGGAGATAGCACTTGCAATGCTTGTCACCACATGGTTTACACTGGCCGACCGTCGATGAAGGTCTAGATACCGCAGCTCTGACCAGTGTATCCTTAATATTCTTAGGTCGCCGGAACGCTACAACGGGTGGTTCAGGGAACAACTTGGCCAGCGTTTCACGTTTTTCAATTTCTTTCCAATGATGACGGACAATGCCTGCAATTTTCTCTAAAGAAGGATAATAAGTGAGAACAAGGGGAACCCGTTTGTTGATCTTTTTTTCATTGTACTCCAGGAGGTCATTTCTGTTAATTTCACTGGCTTTTGAAAACCCACTCTCTATAACTTTGTCATTATATCCCTGTTTCTTCAAATGATGGCGTAAATCTCCTAGTCTTTGCTTGGTGGTTTCAACAGTGGAGCATATTCGTTTTACCCTAATGGCTTGGCTGAATGGGATACCCTTAAAACAGTGCTTAGGATGGCAACTACTGGGTGAAAGGTATTGATGTTTGTCTGTGGGCTTAGAGTATAAATCAGTTGTCATGTTGCCCTCCTTGACCGTGGTGGTAGTATCAAAGAAGGTCATTTTGGTTTTCAACACTTCGTGTGTGAATTTTATAGACGGATGGATACTGTTGGCATGTTCCAAAAATTCATCAAGCTCTTTATCGCCATGTGTCATCATATATTTAAACAAACAATATACCAGTGAAAGACACCAATTTTTTTATCATAGCAAAATTTATTTAAAAAAAGGAAAAAAATGATAACATGACTTCACAAGATTATCTTTTAATTGAAGAAATCAAATTTAGTTTATTCTGTAAAATTTTATATAAAAAAAATATTCTGGCAAATAAAGCAAGAAATGTGTGCAACATCTATATAAATTATCAAACGGTATAATGGTAATAACCCCAAAATAAATAGGGTTCTTCCCCTTCCACAGGGGAATCATGTGGCCAAGTTTGGTAAAGATCCAATATACAGAACTAAAGTTATCGTGTGGAAACGACCCTGTTGTCAAAAATTATATTTATAGCAAGTGACCTTGACCTTTGACCTAATGACCCCAACATAAATAGGGTTCTTCCCCTTCCACAGGGAGATCATGTGGTCAAGTTTGGTAAAGATCCAATATACAGAACTAAAGTTATCATGTGGAAACGACCCTGTTGTCAAAAATTATATTTATAGTCAGTGACCTTGACCTTTGACCTAATGACCCCAAAATAAATAGGGTTCTTTCCCTTCCACAGGGGAATCATGTGGCCAAGTTTGTTAACGATCCAATATACAAAACTAAAGTTATCGTGCGGAAATGACCCTGTTGTCAAAAATTCTATTTATAGTAATGGTGACCTTGACCTTTGACTTAATGACCCCAAAATAAATAGGGTTCTTCCCCTTCCACAGGGCAATCGTGTGGAAAAGTTTGGTAAAGATCTGATATACAAAACTAAAGTTATTGTGCAGAAACCTGTGTGGACGCCCTCCCGCCATACCCAATCACATAATACGGCCCGTCTCGAGACGGGCGTATAAAAAAAAGTAAAGAGACCAAATGGAATACTTATGGTATTTATTCTGCACTGGTTTTATTGGAGCCGTCAAATTACATTCTAATGTAGTTGTTTTATATTCCTGGTTTGTGATTGGACAATGCTGTAATTTTAACGGTATCAATTCCACTTCCACGGTTGAAATATTATGAGATAGTTTTAGAATTTTAGCCGCTTACCACTTACGTCATCTTGTCAATAATGTGGCAATACACATCTATACACATGATTACATTAGAATGGAGATAACTGTATTGTATTTGAAAATTTCACGGCATCAATTGTCAATTTAATGTTCACAAATATCTGTTTACTCAATTTGTGACAATCAAATCTCCAATTGATGCTGTGAAATTTTCAAATACAATACAGTTATCTCCTAATTGACTGCAGAAATTTGCGTTCTCTACAGTAGCTGACCAAGAAATAGTTCTCCTGATACCTAATTACAGAGACAATCAATTACATCTATCTTGTATATAATACAACATAATTCATTTTCTTCTAGATTATAAAAATATGATGTTTTAAAAAAAATTACAATGATAAAGAACTTAAAAGCAACATATGTAGTCAAACCTGTTTAAACCAGACAGACTTTACACTACCATCTACAGTAAAACCTGTCTAAACCAGACAGACTTTACAGTACCATCTACAGTAAAACCTGTTTAAACCAGACAGACTTTACACTACCATCTACAGTAAAACCTGTTTAAACCAGACTGACTTTACAGTACCATCTACTAAATGTCTATGTAATTTGAACCTGTGTAAACCAAACACCTGTCTAAACAGAACAAGGTTCGGTTTAGACAGCTTTACTGCATTACAAATGAGTTGTGGGATCTATCTTAATTAACATAATAAAATGTATACAGAAATAGCAATCTTCTTCATTATAAACTACAATAGTCATTTCTCCTACTAAACACTCAGTACTACAATATAAGTTGGTGTTAACCACCAATCAATCAATCAATCAATCACTCAGTACTACAGTTACCTTAAAGTAGGAAAAACATCATGTAACTCATAAAGAAAACCTTATTATCAGTTTTACTATTCTACCAGAAGATAACACTAAATTGTCTTGATAAAGTGATCCTAATGTGTCAGTCAGTCATGGTACAGATATAAATCTACACAAATGTAGACTTGTTATCACAATCAACCTGATCACTACTAGACTTGTCATCACAATCAACCTGATCACTACTAGAACTGTCCTGCACCTTACTTTCACCTTCTTGTTGTAATGATGGAGTGTCATGATTTTCTATGGCAATTTCAGAATGTTCAACAAAATGTGATTCATGATCACTTTCTGAATTTGGAGTCACAAATGAAGCATCATATGTTGATTGTTGTGAAGTAGTGGCACTGGGTAAGTAGTTGTCTTCTGTTTCTTGATCAGCTGTTGCAGATTCAGTCACATGGTCATGTGGTGATTCAGTCACATGGTCATGTGGTGATTCAGTCACTTGGTCATGTGGTGATTCAGTCACTTGGTCATATGGTGATTCAAGTGGATAATTTTTTAACATCTGTGCATTTAAAAAATTAGAAACTACGGTTTCAGCTTCTATCAGGTCACTTAAATCAGGAGAGATTTCATTGTCTGTCTGTGGTTCAATATCATCATTTGAGTATTCCATGCATGAATCATAGCCACTTTTAACAGACATGTCTAAATCTACAGAATTCTGCTTGTTTTCCACATTTTCTCGTAAATCAGGATATTGTAATAGACTTGTGTCACTTGTCCTAAGAGCAGGACTTTTCTTTTCAGTGATTGTTTCCCATGATATATTTTCTGCACCCTCAGAACATTTACTGTCAAATTCTTCACAACCTTGGAGTTTAAGATCTGTCATGAATTTCTTCAAAGACAATTGTAAATCTTCATCTTCCTTTGACTTCATATAACCAGATACTGGTAGATCATGTTCTACTAAACCAAAAGAAGCTTGATTTTGGTCAAATGTAATGTCAGATGCATAAGGACTTAATTTAACTTGTTTTTGCTTTTTCCGTTTTCCACTATTGTAGTCTGACCAACATTGATTACTCTTTTTACGTAGTAATTCACTAGGATTACTTGACATTGTATTCATAAGCTTAGGCTTTACAGAAAAGTTTTTAGTTTTGTCATCTCCTCCAAAGTCTATATTAGAAGGAGAGAGATCTTTTATGATTCCAAATGCCCCTCCTTTAGAAGTGATGTTATTGTCATTTAAAGCACCATCAAAATCAATGATTGTCAAATCAGATAGTCTAGGTTCCTGTTCAGGACCATGGTCATTATCAGGGCGTTCATCAAGACCTTCTGCTTCAGTAATATCTGAAATTAGTGTTGAACATGTTTCTGTACCATTATCATTAGAACTTGGACCAGATATACAATCTGCCCCTTCACCTAATCCTGGTATTCTCTTCGTTTCTGTTTCTGATGAATATTCTGGACCAAGGTCAAGGTCACCAATGCCTGTATCTGCCAACAACTTTTGAACAGTGAGACAGTCAATACTGTCACCATGACCCACATCACCTACACTTCTATTTGGAACACCTTGTACAATGTCACCTACACTTCTATTTGGAACACCTTGCACAATGTCCCCTAAATCTCTAGATCTTTGATCTTCAGACTTCTTCAATATAGTGTACTCACTTATACCTAGAAATAGATAAAATCTTACTATTAAACCTGATATCTAAATACTGTAGCCAGTCAAACACTACCTGAGGAGATCCAAAGATACAGAAATAAGACCTTTGTTTTCTTCTAAGGGGTATAACCCATCTGAAAGCATCAGTATCCATTGTTTGTGAGAGGAATCCAGGACAATTTATTGTATCAGGAAATTTATGTTGCAAATATTTCAATCCTGTCTTAAATCATGAAAAAATATGTATGCTTGTTAGAGCAAGCTTGGTCATACTGTTGTCCTATGTGACAATACACCTGAAATGAGGATTTCTATATAGGAAAAATGCTTCAGCCAATCAGAGGCCAGGGTGGCCATCTTGGATTTTGAATCACACCATTTTTTGAGAGGCCCTAGAGGAACATCATGACAAATCTGGTGACTTTAAATAAAGTAGTTTGAACTAGATGAACTTAGAATGTACACTGTAAATGGTTGTACACTATATCTTTCTTCTATGTTTTTGTAATTGTAATGTTTTTGTAATTGTAATGTTTTGTAATTGTAATTTTGTAATTGTAATGTTTTTGTAATTGTAATGTTTTTGACTTTGCTTAGTCTGACTAATAAGTGTATACACAGTAAGTTGTGGTACATACCATCAGGCTCCTCTGGTGTTTGGCCTTCTGCAACAATAACACTTTCTCTACTGAAAACATAACCAAAAATCAAAAATATTGTCAATCTCTTTGATATTGTTTGATTGGTTTGGTTTGGTTTATGGTCCTTAATGCCACTTTCAACAATATTTCAGTTATATCATGGTGGAGGAAACCGAAGTACCCAAAGAAAACCACCGACCTGCCATAAGTCAAGGACAAACTAGCTTCATCACAACGCTAATTTATACCTCTGTTGCTCAAACAGTATTCCTTGTTCCTGTAGATACAGTAACCTTGACCTCTTTAAAGTGTGTATTATAGATAACTTAATAGGTAATAATACAAGTAATAATTTATACCTCTGTTGTTCAAACAGTATTCCTTGTTCCTGTAGATACAGTAACCTTGACCTCTCTAGTGTGTATTATAGATAACTTAATACGGTAATAATACAAGTAATAATTTAGACCTCTGTTGTTCAAACAGTATTCCTTGTTCCTGTAGATACAGTAACCTTGACCTCTCTAGTGTGTATTATAGATAACTTAATACGGTAATAATACAAGTAATAATTTAGACCTCTGTTGTTCAAACAGTATTCCTTGTTCCTGTAGATACAGTAACCTTGACCTCTCTAGTGTGTATTATAGATAACTAAATATGGTAATAATACAAGTAATAATTTATACCTCTGTTGTTCAAACAGTATTCCTTGTTCCTGTAGATACAGCAACCATGTCCTCTCTAAAGTGTGTATTATAGATAACTTAATACGGTAATAATACAAGTAATAATTTATACCTCAGTTGTTCAAACAGTATTCCTTGTTCTTGTAGATACAGTAACCTTGACCTCCCTAGTGTGTATTATAGATAACTTAATACGGTAATAATACAAGTACAGTAAACTCCAAGTGTATCAACGATCAAACTCTCAGGTCCGACATATTCCTCCCAAAATGTCCGACAAATTTGAGAGTCAACACTCTCTAAGTCCGACTATTTGGTCGGACATTTTGGTCGGACGTGAGAGTGGATATTAAAAGATTTTTTTTTTACATTTCTCGAGGTGAATATGTCAAACATTTTGTGATCGATGCGTATTTGTATGCGTACTTTCTTTCCGGTGTGTAGAATGTGCGGGTACATAAATACCCTAGTGTATTTTTACCTTGCACCATATTCGCGCCATGAAAGGTAGCTCCGAGGTCAATATTTGTCACGCTCGGGCACAACAGTCGTTCGATGCATAGGAGCACCTCATAATCAAAGAATTGTACAATAATTTCGAGTTACACCGTTTGTGTTTCTTTAATCTGTTTAATTTTAATAGATCTTTCTAGTACATTTAAATTTTACGATTACAATCGGAATGCTAGAAATATCGTAACTTTTCCGAAATCTAAACTTTAAAATTATATACGCCGAGTCCAGCCCTGGCTTGGATTTCTCGAAAAAAGTTTTCTTAACAAACCAAATTAAATTTGAGTAAAAACTTGACTTAAGTTTGCGTTTTGACTTTGTTTGTTTGGAGAAATCACTGACGATTTAGAAAAAAATAATCTGTTGTCACTTAAAACAGTCAATGAGGCCAGTACGGCTGTGTACATGAATGAATAAGAAATAATTCTTTTGGAGTGTGATATCCATATAAAGGTGAAATAACGGATGCAAAAACCACCGGCTAAAGTTACACAATATTCCGTTTACAAATATTTCAAGTCCCTATACTTGTTCATCTGTGATGGCAATATGTGTATTGGACTAGGTATTACAGCCAGCTTGATATGAATTAATTAGCTCAGGTTATAGGTGTCAATAATGGAAGGAACATCTTGTCGACACAAATTTCCAGGTGCCAGTGGGAGAACAATTATAATTAATTCTATTTAATGTTGTTGTTTTTTATTACTATTTGTTTGTAGGTACAATTGCAATCATTGAAGTAAATTTAATTTGAGAGTCAACACTCTCTAAGTCCGACGTGAGAGTGGATATTTAAAGATTTTTTTTACATTTCTCGAGGTGAACATGTCAAACATTTTGTGATCGATGCATATTTGTAAGCGTACTTTCTTTCCGGTATGTAGAAGGTCTGGTTACGTAAATACCCTAGTGTATTTCTACCTTGCACCATATTCGCGCCAGGAAAGGTAGCTCAAAGGTCAATATATAACTGAAATATTGTTGAAAAGTGACGTTTAAACACCCATAGCCTCATATAAATTATTGCAATAAAATATCGATTAAGTAACGAAATTGATATAAATTATTTTCCAGTATATTTAGTATAAAAAGCTTGTTCTACACGTTCACTGTGAGATGTATTGCAACCGCCATTTTTAACTACAATCATGTGCGCATGCTCGTGTTTGATGGAAAGCTATAGCTATATTTAGATATTTTGTGATAATAATTTTATATTGTAAATCGATCCACCCTGTGATCTTTTTCAACAAGATACATTTTTATAGTATATATTTTATTATAAAATACAATATTGAACTGATTTTCGATAACACTTCAATCATTGAATATTGATTTTTTCGAATGTTGAATATTTTATCCCCAGAATTGCACCCCCCTGTTAGTATACTTTTATTGCTTTATTTAAAAAAAAAATAACACCAAGAACATCGATGATACGAGTCTTCTTATTCAGAAATAAACCTACAGCAAAATAAAGGTATACATTGTTTGTACTGTGAACAAAATCGTCATTTTTATCTAGATTTATCGTCCGAAAAATACGGTACTCCTCTACTATACTAATTTGGATTAGGTGATTGGAATTAGGTACCATCATCAAAATAAAGATTAAACTAGAGGCTCCCAGGAGCCTGTATAGCTCACCTGGGTATAATAACAACATCAGTCAATAAAACTTGATAACTTCGGTAAAAAAAATTAACAAATGTAGCCTTCGTCATTGCAGACCCCTTCTACAAAAAAATGTGGGCAGGGGTTCCCCCTTTAATGTAAGTTATCAAAATTGCTGTAAAAAAACATATATGTCAATGATTCTCAAAATTTAGCTTTTCCTACTTCACATTTTGTAATAGAGTTGCTTCCCTTTGATTATTTGAGTAACCAAAAGCAGTGAGTCGACAAAAATATGCATTTCAAGAGGAATAACTCTTCACAGTTGTCACACATTTTTAACTGTGGGAAATTTTTTGTAGATCTTGACATGCTGAACATTTTTGCAGTTTAAACTTTCCCTCTATCTCTAATAGTTTTTGAGATATAAGATGATAGTATTAAAATTGAGAACATTTTGATGAAAAAAGGGCAATAACTCCAAAATGGGTAATTGGATTTACTTCAAAATTGCAGGGTAGGAAGATCTTGACATGCTGCAAATTTTTGAAATTTAAACTTAACCTTTATCTCTTATAGTTTTTGAAATATAAGACAAAAAGTATAATTTTTTTTTTATAAATTTGATGAAAAAAGAGCGAGAACTCCAAGATGGGTAATCAGATTTACTTCAAAATTGCAGGTAAAAAAAAAATGGATAGAGGGGTCGAACCGCCAGACACATTTTTGGAAGAGAACCATCCAATGACTATTTCATCATAATTTTGTTCTTATTGAGCAAATGGTTTCAGACAAAAATATTTTTATGGGAATTTCCCATAGGGTCCTATGTTAAATTAAGTTCGGCTGTGGCGGCCATCTTGGTCGGTGTTCTGAAATGCCGGACACAATTTTGGAAGAGGACCACTCAAGAATCATTTCAGCAAAGTTTGGTTGAGATTGGCTCAGTAGTTTCAGAGGAGAAGATTTTTTTTAATTTCATCCCCCCTTTTTTCTAATTTGCATAATCGGTCAAAATCGGTAAAAGTTCAAAGTTCATAAAAAATCCCGTAATATATGTTAAAAAGCTCATCATTATGCTTATACAGTTCAAATTTGGGCACTTTCTGGCTTAAAATAGAGCAGTTTTGGCCATTTGAAGAAATTTCTATTTTTAGTAATGGCGGCCATCTTGAATACAGGACGGCGCTGACGGACACAATTTTGGAAGAGGACCACTCAAGAATCATTTCAGCAAAGTTTGGTTGAGATTGGCTCAGTAGTTTCAGAGGAGAAGATTTTTTTTAATTTCATCCCCCCTTTTTTCTAATTTGCATAATCGGTCAAAATCGGTAAAAGTTCAAAGTTCATAAAAAATCCCGTAATATATGTTAAAAAGCTCATCATTATGCTTATACAGTTCAAATTTGGGCACTTTCTGGCTTAAAATAGAGCAGTTTTGGCCATTTGAAGAAATTTCTATTTTTAGTAATGGCGGCCATCTTGAATACAGGACGGCGCTGACGGACAAAATTTTGAAAGGGGACCACCTAAGGATCATTTCAGCAAAGTTTGGTTGAGATTGGCTCAGTAGTTTCAGAGGAGAAGATTTTTTTTTAATTTCATCCCCCCTTTTTTCTAATTTGCATAATCGGTCAAAATCGGTAGAAGTTCAAAGTTCATAAAAAATCCAGTAATATATGTTAAAAAGCTCATCATTATGCTTATACAGTTCAAATTTGGGCACTTTCTGGCTTAAAATAGAGCAGTTTTGGCCATTTGAAGAAATTTCTATTTTTAGTAATGGTGGCCATCTTGGATACAGGACGGCGCTGACGGACACAATTTTGAAAGGGGACCACCTAAGGATCATTTCAGCAAAGTTTGGTTGAGATTGGCTCAGTAGTTTCAGAGGAGAAGATTTTTTTTTAATTTCATCCCCCCTTTTTTCTAATTTGCATAATCGGTCAAAATCGGTAAAAGTTCAAAGTTCATAAAAAATCCCGTAATATATGCTAAAAAGCTCATCATTATGCTTATACACTTCAAATTTGGGCACTTTCTGGCTTAAAATAGAGCAGTTTTGGCCATTTGAAGAAATTTCTATTTTTAGTAATGGTGGCCATCTTGGATACAGGACGGTGCTGACGGACACAATTTTGAAAGGGGACCACCTAAGGATCATTTCAGCAAAGTTTGGTTGAGATTGGCTCAGTAGTTTCAGAGAAGATTTTTTTTTAATTTCATCCCCCCTTTTTTCTAATTTGCATAATCGGTCAAAATGGGTAATGGGATTTACTTCAAAATTGCAGGGTAGGTAGATCTTGACATGCTGCACATTTATGCAATAAACTTAACATCTATCTCTAAATAGTTTCTGAAATATAAGACGAAAAGTATTAAAATGAAAAAAAAAAAATGATGAAAAAAGGGCAATAACTCCAAGATGGGTAATCAAATTTACTTCAAAATTGCAGGGTAGGTAGATCTTGACATGCTGAACATGTTTGCAGTTTCAACTTACCATCTGTCTCTTATAGTTTTTGAAATAAAGGACGAAAAGTATTAAAATTTTGAAAATTTGATGAAAAAAGGGAAATAACTCCAAAATGAGCAATGGGATTTACTTCAAAATTGCAGGGTAGGTAGATCTTGATATGCCGCACATTTTTGCAATTTAAAGTTAACCTTTATCTCTTATAGTTTTTGAAATATAAGACGAAAAGTATTAAAATTTTACAAATTTGATGAAAAAAAGGGCAATAACTCCAAGATGGGTGATCAGATTTACTTCTAAATTGCAGGGTAGGTAGATCTTGATGTGCTGATCATTTTTACCCCATGTCAGATTTTTGATATTATTAACGGTTTTGGAGTTATTACCAAAAACCTGCAATTTTACCATATGTTCTATTTTTAGTAACAGTGGCCATGTTGGTTGGTGCACGGCATCACCGGACACAATTTTGAAACTAGACACCCTAGTAATGATTCAGACCAAGTTTGGTTTCCATTGGTCTAGTACTTTCAGAGGAGAAGATTTTTGAAAAAGTTTACGACGTACGACGGACGACGACGACGGACACCAAGTGATGGCAATAGCTCACATGACCCTTTGGGTCAGGTGATCTAAAAATGTATTTCATGATAATGATGGCTGATTAAAATTGTTTGTCATGCATTAGCAGTCAGTTGTAATATACAGGATGTAACCAATATACAGGAAGAGCCCCTACTGTGAAGCCATTCAATGAAAATAACAACCTGACCATATTGAAGGCAAGGATTTATATAATTAACACATTTCATTTATTTAGCTTGAGTCAGTTATCAATTAAAAAGACAAAAATGGTTTTAAAAAAAATCTGTCTAATAAGTATTTACCTAAATAACGATATCATGACGTATAATAATTTCTCACCGTAAATGTATTTATTTTATTAAGATATTTATACACATATATAAGAAAAAAGATATAAATTTACTTTTTAAGTACAAATAAATTGGAAGACGGCTTGAAAATCGAAAACGCAGAATAGTTATCTATGTTTATAAGTCTTAGTAAAAAGAGTCTTGAGCAACTTTTTTTTTCACACCTGTGATAGGTGTATTTGTATATCATGAATGCACAATGCGACATGCTGAGATGGGTGATGTTTTGACAGGTAAACTGTAAAAAAAACACGTAGAATACACTAATAAAATATTATTTCACCTATATCAGGACTCCGCAGACTGCCAATTTACGGATTTATGACCCATTCGCCATGAACAAAATAAAACTTAAATTTTACTAAATAATTTTAATCCAAATTTGCCTAAAAAGAAATAAATGTATAAATTAGAATTATTTACCCGGGTTCGTTCGCCCTACATTTGGCAAACACGATATCGTAAACCGGCAACTGTCTGCAGCAAGTGAAAGGGCCTTGGCATCGATTGTCGCGAGTACATAGGGACATATTAATATTCACTTCTAGTGCACTTAAAACATGGGTACTGCATGTTAATACATTTTATTCATGGATATTATTGTATATATCGCCCGTGACAGCCGTTAACATATCTATACTTTCCGTACCACTGTATATTACTCATTTACTTCACCTTTACTATGATACGCATGTTTCTTTCTGCACAAATTTATTGGTTAGCAGAATTTGGGGACGTTTCCTGTTTACAGTTTAACTATCTGAGAGTGGAGACTCTCACTCCGACCTGGGAGGATTTGGTCGGACAATTGTCGGACAATTTGGTCGGACATTTGTCGGACAATTTGGTCGGACATTTGTCGGTGTGAAGTCCGACAAAACTCTCTGTCCGACCTGAGTGTTTGATCGTTGATACACTTGGAGGGATCTGTAATAATTTATACCTCTGTTGTTCAAACAGTATTCCTTGTTCCTGTAGATACAGTAACCTTGACCTCTCTAGTGTGTATTATAGATAACTTAATATGGTAATAATACAAGTAATAATTTATACCGTATTTAGGGTTGCATAATGCGCATTGGTGCATAATGCGCACCCCCTCTTGGCCTTGAAAATTTCCAGAAAAAAACTAGTTCGTGTTTATAATGCATATGGACTTTTGAAAAAAATCGTCGTTGGAAATGTAAGAATTAAATATCAGTGGTATATATTTTTCAGTCCTTCAATAATTAAAACATAGTAGATGCAATTAATTATTTTGTGGAATAGTGTCCAAACAATTTAAGAAATATTTAACTTTGCATGTTGACAATAGTAAACAAAAAAACATGGCGGACATGTGATTTCCCGGTCTGGGAAAGAGTGAAACACATTGTTCCTGTTTATAATGCGCACACCTCCTACCAAATAAAGAATCTGGGCAAAATCCTGCACATTATATAACCCTAAATACGGTACCTCTGTTGTTCAAACAGTATTCCTTGTTCCTGTAGATACAGTAACCTTGTCCTCTCTAAAGTGTGTATTATAGATAACTTAATACGGTAATAATACAAGTAATAATTTACACCTCTGTTGTTCAAACAGTATTCCTTGTTCCTGTAGGTACAGTAACCTTGTTCTCTCTAAAGTGTGTATTATAGATAACTTAATACGGTAATAATACAAGTAATAATTTATACCTCTGTTGTTCAAACAGTATTCCTTGTTCCTGTAGATACAGCAACCTTGTCCTCTCTAAAGTGTGTATTATAGATAACTTAATACGGTAATAATACAAGTAATAATTTATACCTCTGTTGTTCAAACAGTATTCCTTGAACTCTCTAGTGTGTATTATAGATAACTTAATACGGTAATAATACAAGTAATAATTTATACCTCTGTTGTTCAAACAGTATTCCTTGTTCCTGTAGATACAGCAACCTTGTCCTCTCTAAAGTGTGTATTATAGATCACTTAATACGGTAATAATACAAGTAATAATTTATACCTCTGTTGTTCAAACAGTATTCCTTGTTCCTGTAGATACGGTAACCTTGACCTCTCTAGTGTGTATTATAGATAACTTAATACGGTAATAATACAAGTAATAATTTATACCTCTGTTGTTCAAACAGTATTCCTTGTTCCTGTAGATACAGCAACCTTGTCCTCTCTAAAGTGTGTATTATAGATCACTTAATACGGTAATAATACAAGTAATAATTTATACCTCTGTTGTTCAAACAGTATTCCTTGTTCCTGTAGATACGGTAACCTTGACCTCTCTAGTGTGTATTATAGATAACTTAATATGGTAATAATACAAGTAATAATTTATACCTCTGTTGTTCAAACAGTATTCTTTGTTCCTGTAGATACAGTAACCTTGTTCTCTCTAAAGTGTGTATTATAGATAACTTAATACGGTAATAATACAAGTAATAATTTACACCTCTGTTGTTCAAACAGTATTCCTTGTTCCTGTAGATACAGTAACCTTGTTCTCTCTAAAGTGTGTATTATAGATAACTTAATACGGTAATAATACAAGTAATAATTTATACCTCTGTTGTTCAAACAGTATTCCTTGTTCCTGTAGATACAGCAACCTTGTCCTCTCTAAAGTGTGTATTATAGATAACTTAATACGGTAATAATACAAGTAATAATTTATACCTCTGTTGTTCAAACAGTATTCCTTGAACTCTCTAGTGTGTATTATAGATAACTTAATACGGTAATAATACAAGTAATAATTTATACCTCTGTTGTTCAAACAGTATTCCTTGTTCCTGTAGATACAGCAACCTTGTCCTCTCTAAAGTGTGTATTATAGATCACTTAATACGGTAATAATACAAGTAATAATTTATACCTCTGTTGTTCAAACAGTATTCCTTGTTCCTGTAGATATGGTAACCTTGACCTCTCTAGTGTGTATTATAGATAACTTAATACGGTAATAATACAAGTAATAATTTATACCTCTGTTGTTCAAACAGTATTCCTTGTTCCTGTAGATACAGTAACCTTGACCTCTCTAGTGTGTATTATAGATAACTTAATACGGTAATAATACAAGTAATAATTTATACCTCTGTTGTTCAAACAGTATTCCTTGTTCCTGTAGATACAGCAACCTTGTCCTCTCTAAAGTGTGCATCATAGATAACTTAATACGGTAATAATACAAGTAATAATTTATACCTCTGTTGTTCAAACAGTATTCCTTGTTCCTGTAGATACAGTAACCTTGACCTCTCTAGTGTGTATTATAGATAACTTAATACGGTAATAATACAAGTAATAATTTATACCTCTGTTGTTCAAACAGTATTCCTTGTTCCTGTAGATACAGCAACCTTGTCCTCTCTAAAGTGTGTATTATAGATAACTTAATACGGTAATAATACAAGTAATAATTTATACCTCTGTTGTTCAAACAGTATTCCTTGTTCCTGTAGATACAGTAACCTTGACCTCTCTAGTGTGTATTATAGATAACTTAATACGGTAATAATACAAGTAATAATTTATACCTCTGTTGTTCAAACAGTATTCCTTGTTCCTGTAGATACAGTAACCTTGACCTCTCTAGTGTGTATTATAGATAACTTAATACGGTAATAATACAAGTAATAATTTATACCTCTGTTGTTCAAACAGTATTCCTTGTTCCTGTAGATACAGCAACCTTGTCCTCTCTAAAGTGTGTATTATAGATAACTTAATACGGTAATAATACAAGTAATAATTTATACCTCTGTTGTTCAAACAGTATTCCTTGTTCCTGTAGATACAGCAACCTTGTCCTCTCTAAAGTGTGTATTATAGATAACTTAATACGGTAATAATACAAGTAATAATTTATACCTCTGTTGTTCAAACAGTATTCCTTGTTCCTGTAGATACAGTAACCTTGACATCTCTAAAGCTCTTAATAAATCCATCTGTTCATCAACTACAACTTCCTGCTGAGATTCATCTTTAAAACAACAAACTGATAGTTAGATAATATCTATTTCCCAGACTGACTTAAGATTTTTATTTTTATTTTTTTCATTTTTGGTCTTTTAATGCCTGGCCACTTTCAGCTATACCACGGCGGCCAGCTTTAGTGATGGAGGAAGCCGGAGTACCTGGAGAGAACCACCGACCCTGGACAAGCAACTGGTCAACTTTATCACTTGTGGCTGCAAGTCGCGTGCACCTTTTTTGTAATTTACAAAGCTGGGCACGAACCCACACCGTATTGGTGATAGGGTTGTATGAGCTGTTAGAGCAAATGTTGTGTATACCTGGTTATGGATGAATATCTTCACTTAGTAGGGCCCGGGTGGTTCAATGAGCTAGGTAGCTGGATTACCTAGCAACTCACACAAGCCTATTACCAATACAGCATGGGTTTGCGCCCAGCTTTGTAAATTGCAAAAAAGGTGCACTCGACTCGCAGCTGCAAGTGATAAAGTGTACCAGTTGCTTGCCCATGATCGGTGGTTCTCTCCACTAAAACTGGTTGCCATTATATAGCTGAAATATTGCTGAAAGTGGCGTTAGACACAATAAATCAAATTAAATCAAATCTTCACTTAGTAAAATACAAATACAAGGCAGATTTGAACCACATTTTAAATAATAATGTGTTGTAAACACAAAAATGGCTTACACATGATTTTTCGGTCAAAAAAAAGAAGGAGTGAAACACATTCTTCATATTTATAATGCACCCCTCCTGCGAAATAAAGAATCTATGTAACATCTAGTGCTTAATACATAGTAAAATTCATTAAAGAAAATGTCTAACCTTGATCCTCAGATGCTTGATCTGCCTGCATACAAGCTCTACTGCAGTACTCGTGCCAGTCACCAGTACGTGGATTCTTAACACGTGTTCTACTACAACCATTCCTTAAACATGTACCTACAAAATGTCACGTTATATATCAATGATAATATTCATGACAGTCACCAGTACGTAGATTCTTAACATGTGTTCTACTACAACCATTCCTTAAACATGTACCTACAAAAAGTCACATTATATATCAATGATAATATTGATGACAGTCACCAGTACGTGGATTCTTAACATGTGTTCTACTACAACCATTCCTTAAACATGTACCTACAAAAAGTCACATTATATATCAATGATAATATTGATGACAGTCACCAGTACGTAGATTCTTAACATGTGTTCTACTACAACCATTCCTTAAACATGTACCTACAAAAAGTCATGTTATATATCAATGATAATATTCATGACAGTCACCAGTACGTGGATTCTTAACATGTGTTCTACTACAACCATTCCTTAAACATGTACCTACAAAAAGTCACATTATATATCAATGATAATATTCATGACAGTCACCAGTACGTAGATTCTTAACATGTGTTCTACTACAACCATTCCTTAAACATGTACCTACAAAAAGTCATGTTATATATCAATGATAATATTGATGACAGTCACCAGTACGTGGATTTTTAACACGTGTTTTACTACAACCATTCCTTAAACATGTACCTACAAAAAGTCACGTTATATATCAATGATAATATTCATGACAGTCACCAGTACGTAGATTCTTAACACGTGTTTTACTACAACCATTCCTTAAACATGTACCTACAAAAAGTCACATTATATATCAATGATAATATTGATGCCAGTCACCAGTACGTAGATTCTTAACATGTGTTCTACTACAACCATTCCTTAAACATGTACCTACAAAAAGTCACGTTATATATCAATGATAATATTCATGACAGTCACCAGTATGTAGATTCTTAACACATGTTCTACTACAACCATTCCTTAAACATGTACCTACAAAAAGTCACATTATGTATCAATGATAATATTCATGACAGTCACCAGTACGTAGATTCTTAACATGTGTTCTACTACAACCATTCCTTAAACATGTACCTACAAAAAGTCACATCATATATCAATGATAATATTCATGACAGTCACGAGTACGTAGATTCTTAACATGTGTTCTACTACAACCATTCCTTAAACATGTACCTACAAAAAGTTACATTATATATCAATGATAATATTCATGATAGTCACCAGTACGTGGATTCTTAACATGTGTTCTACTACAACCATTCCTTAAACATGTACCTACAAAAAGTCATGTTATATATCAATGATAATATTGATGACAGTCACCAGTACGTGGATTCTTAACATGTGTTTTACTACAACCATTCCTTAAACATGTACCTACAAAAAGTCACGTTATATATCAATGATAATATTCATGACAGTCACCAGTACGTAGATTCTTAACACGTGTTTTACTACAACCATTCCTTAAACATGTACCTACAAAAAGTCACATTATATATCAATGATAATATTGATGCCAGTCACCAGTACGTAGATTCTTAACATGTGTTCTACTACAACCATTCCTTAAACATGTACCTACAAAAAGTCACGTTATATATCAATGATAATATTCATGACAGTCACCAGTACGTAGATTCTTAACATGTGTTCTACTACAACCATTCCTTAAACATGTACCTACAAAAAGTCACATTATATATCAATGATAATATTGATGACAGTCACCAGTACGTAGATTCTTAACATGTGTTCTACTACAACCATTCCTTAAACATGTACCTACAAAAAGTCACATTATATATCAATGATAATATTGATGACAGTCACCAGTACGTAGATTCTTAACATGTGTTTTACTACAACCATTCCTTAAACATGTACCTACAAAAAGTCACATTATATATCAATGATAATATTGATGACAGTCACCAGTACGTGGATTCTTAACATGTGTTCTACTACAACCATTCCTTAAACATGTACCTACAAAAAGTCACATTATATATCAATGATAATATTCATGACAGTCACCAGTACGTAGATTCTTAACATGTGTTCTACTACAACCATTCCTTAAACATGTACCTACAAAAAGTCACATTATATATCAATGATAATATTCATGAGTCACCAGTACGTGGATTCTTAACATGTGTTCTACTACAACCATTCCTTAAACATGTACCTACAAAAAGTCACATTATATATCAATGATAATATTCATGACAGTCACCAGTACGTAGATTCTTAACATGTGTTCTACTACAACCATTCCTTAAACATGTACCTACAAAAAGTCACGTTATATATCAATGATAATATTCATGACAGTCACCAGTACGTAGATTCTTAACATGTGTTCTACTACAACCATTCCTTAAACATATTCCTACAAAATAGCATGAAAGAGTGAGTGAGTGATTGTTGTTTAAATGCCAATTCAGCAATTTTTCAGTTATATCATGGCGAGAACAAGTTAATTTTCAATGAGATGATGATGAGGTCCGCTTTGTTCTACACCAACACGCTTAGTTGGATTTTCATAGTGCTAGCTCACTGAAACAACAGTCTGTGGGTCCACTCTAGACACATTATTTTGATTCCGAGCCGACCTTTGATCTTAGCGAAGAAGCAGCAAACACCAATTTTATAGTCTTTGGCTTGACCCGATTGGTGCTCGAACCCACCATCTATCGCACTCGAGGCGAGCATGCTAACCATTATGCCATCGATGCGGTTCAAAACAGCATATTGTGACTGACTGCCTATAATACAGATCAACTTACCATGTAGTTTTAAGATGGTAGTCACTTCAGAATCACTATCATCACTGTCAGGCCAGTCTAACATGGCCGTGACATTGGTGTGACGTCCTGAGGCATCTTTTATCCATGGATTAGCTGGGTCTATATCTTGTATTGATGCTAGAACTGCTGACCTCAACTCATCCTAAAATTATCATACAGTGAGTCTATAAATTACATTTACTAAGTATTTTTATTTCTTATCTCCAAGAACAATGTCTATCAAAATTTTCAAAAGAATGCTTTGATTGGCTGTTTTTCATTTTGTTATTTTGCTCAGTGACTTTCACAGATCAGTGATTTGATTGGTTCTTTCTTATTTTGCTAAGAGCCCAGGTGGCTCAATCAGTTAGGTAGTTGGATTACCCAACAACTCATACAAATCTATCACCAATATGACGTGGGTTCGCGCCCAGCTTTGTAAATTACAAAAAAGGGTGCACTCGACTCGCAGCCGCAAGTGATAAAGTTTACCAGTTGCTTGCCCATGGTCGGTGGTTCTCTCTGGGTACTCTGGCTTCTTCCACCACTAAAACTGGTCGCCATGATATAGCTGAAATATTGCTGTAAGTGGCGTTAAACACAATAAATCAAACCAAATCAAATCAAAATTCTTACATCTTCAAAGTCCATGCTGTACTTTCTTCTCCTCTGTTTCCTCAATCCTGGTGGTGTTTCTGGGGGAACCAGACCTTTAGCTATGGCTGTCAGGAATTCTTGTCTTTTACGTTGTACTATTTGAGCCTGCTCAATTATTCTTTTACGTGGTGTACGAAGATATAACCTGTTTACCATCTGGGACAAAATTTCTGTACATTCTTCTAGCTCTGTCTGTAAATATTACATGTATGTATATATTACATGTCAGTCAATATCACATGTATGTATATATTACATGTCGGTCAATATTACATGTATGTATATATTACATGTCGGTCAATATTACATGTATGTATATATTACATGTCGGTCAATATTACATGTATGTATATATTACATGTCAGTCAATATTACATGTATGTATATATTACATGTCAGTCAATATTACATGTATGTACAAAGGTATACATTACATGTCGGTCAATATGGATCCATCTGTAAATATTACATGTCAGTCAATATTACATGTATGTATATATTACATGTTGGTCAATATGGATCCATCGGTAAATATTACATGGCAGTCAATATTACATGTATGTATATATTACATGTCGGTGAATATGGATCCGTCTGTAAATATTACATGTCAGTCAATATGGATCTAAAGTTTTCTTCAAAACTTCTATATCATCATTGAAACGTTGACATAGTCACAAGGGCCAACAACATGAATCTAACAGAGATAATGCACATATTATCTGTTAAAGCTTGGTATAAGACAGTCCACTAGGGTAAATACAGGGCCTATTCTGTTAAAGCTTGGTATAAGACAGTCCACTAGGGTAAATACAGGGTCTATTCTGTTAAAGCTTGGTATAAGACAGCCCATTAGGGTAAATACAGGGTCTATTCTGTTAAAGCTTGGTATAAGACAGCCCATTAGGGTAAATACAGGGTCTATTCTGTTAAAGCTTGGTATAAGACAGCCCATTAGGGTAAATACAGGGTCTATTCTGTTAAAGCTTGGTATAAGACAGCCCATTAGGGTAAATACAGGGTCTATTCTGTTAAAGCTTGGTATAAGACAGCCCATTAGGGTAAATACAGGGTCTATTCTGTTAAAGCTTGGTATAAGACAGCCCATTAGGGTAAATACAGGGTCTATTTTGTTAAAGCTTGGTATAAGACAGCCCATTAGGGTAAATACAGGGTCTATTCTGTTAAAGCTTGGTATAAGACAGCCCATTAGGGTAAATACAGGGTCTATTCTGTTAAAGCTTGGTATAAGACAGCCCATTAGGGTAAATACAGGTCTATTCTGTTAAAGCTTGGTATAAGACAGCCCATTAGGGTAAATACAGGGTCTATTCTGCTAAAGCTTGGTATAAGACAGCCCATTAGGGTAAATACAGGGTCTATTCTGTTAAAGCTTGGTATAAGACAGCCCATTAGGGTAAATACAGGGTCTATTCTGTTAAAGCTTGGTATAAGACAGCCCATTAGGGTAAATACAGGGTCTATTTTGTTAAAGCTTGGTATAAGACAGCCCATTAGGGTAAATACAGGGTCTATTCTGTTAAAGCTTGGTATAAGACAGCCCATTAGGGTAAATACAGGGTCTATTCTGTTAAAGCTTGGTATAAGACAGCCCATTAGGGTAAATACAGGGTCTATTCTATTAAAGCTTGGTATAAGACAGCCCATTAGGGTAAATACAGGGTCTATTCTGTTAAAGCTTGGTATAAGACAGCCCATTAGGGTAAATACAGGGTCTATTCTGTTAAAGCTTGGTATAAGACAGCCCATTAGGGTAAATACAGGGTCTATTTTGTTAAAGCTTGGTATAAGACAACCCATTAGGGTAAATACAGGGTCTATTCTGTTAAAGCTTGGTATAAGACAGCCCATTAGGGTAAATACAGGGTCTATTCTGTTAAAGCTTGGTATAAGACAGCCCATTAGGGTAAATACAGGTCTATTCTGTTAAAGCTTGGTATAAGACAGCCCATTAGGGTAAATACAGGGTCTATTCTGTTAAAGCTTGGTATAAGACAGCCCATTAGGGTAAATACAGGGTCTATTCTGTTAAAGCTTGGTATAAGACAGCCCATTAGGGTAAATACAGGGTCTATTCTGTTAAAGCTTGGTATAAGACAGCCCATTAGGGTAAATACAGGGTCTATTCTGTTAAAGCTTGGTATAAGACAGCCCATTAGGGTAAATACAGGGTCTATTCTGTTAAAGCTTGGTATAAGACAGCCCATTAGGGTAAATACAGGGTCTATTCTGTTAAAGCTTGGTATAAGACAGCCCATTAGGGTAAATACAGGGTCTATTCTGTTAAAGCTTGGTATAAGACAGCCCATTAGGGTAAATACAGGGTCTATTCTGTTAAAGCTTGGTATAAGACAGCCCATTAGGGTAAATACAGGGTCTATTCTGTTAAAGCTTGGTATAAGACAGCCCATTAGGGTAAATACAGGGTCTATTCTGTTAAAGCTTGGTATAAGACAGCCCATTAGGGTAAATACAGGGTCTATTCTGTTAAAGCTTGGTATAAGACAGCCCATTAGGGTAAATACAGGGTCTATTTTGTTAAAGCTTGGTATAAGACAGCCCATTAGGGTAAATACAGGGTCTATTCTGTTAAAGCTTGGTATAAGACAGCCCATTAGGGTAAATACAGGGTCTATTCTGTTAAAGCTTGGTATAAGACAGCCCATTAGGGTAAATACAGGGTCTATTCTGTTAAAGCTTGGTATAAGACAGCCCATTAGGGTAAATGCAGGGTCTATTCTGTTAAAGCTTGGTATAAGACAGCCCATTAGGGTAAATGCAGGGTCTATTCTGTTAAAGCTTGGTATAAGACAGCCCATTAGGGTAAATGCAGGGTCTATTCTGTTAAAGCTTGGTATAAGACAGCCCATTAGGGTAAATGCAGGGTCTATTCTGTTAAAGCTTGGTATAAGACAGCCCATTAGGGTAAATACAGGGTCTATTCTGTTAAAGCTTGGTATAAGACAGACCATTAGGGTAAATACAGGGTCTATTCTGTTAAAGCTTGGTATAAGACAGCCCATTAGGGTAAATACAGGGTCTATTCTGTTAAAGCTTGGTATAAGACAGCCCATTAGGGTAAATACAGGGTCTATTCTGTTAAAGCTTGGTATAAGACAGCCCATTAGGGTAAATACAGGGTCTATTCTGTTAAAGCTTGGTATAAGACAGCCCATTAGGGTAAATACAGGGTCTATTCTGTTAAAGCTTGGTATAAGACAGCCCATTAGGGTAAATACAGGGTCTATTCTGTTAAAGCTTGGTATAAGACAGCCCATTAGGGTAAATGCAGGGTCTATTCTGTTAAAGCTTGGTATAAGACAGCCCATTAGGGTAAATGCAGGGTCTATTCTGTTAAAGCTTGGTATAAGACAGTCCATTAGGGTAAATGCAGGGTCTATTCTGTTAAAGCTTGGTATAAGACAGCCCATTAGGGTAAATGCAGGGTCTATTCTGTTAAAGCTTGGTATACGACAGCCCATTAGGGTAAATACAGGGTCTATTCTGTTAAAGCTTGGTATACGACAGCCCATTAGGGTAAATACAGGGTCTATTCTGTTAAAGCTTGGTATAAGACAGCCCATTAGGGTAAATACAGGGTCTATTCTGTTAAAGCTTGGTATAAGACAGCCCATTAGGGTAAATACAGGGTCTATTCTGTTAAAGCTTGGTATAAGACAGCCCATTAGTGTAAATACAGGGTCTATTCTGTTAAAGCTTGGTATAAGACAGCCCATTAGGGTAAATACAGGGTCTATTCTGTTAAAGCTTGGTATAAGACAGCCCATTAGGGTAAATGCAGGGTCTATTCTGTTAAAGCTTGGTATAAGACAGCCCATTAGGGTAAATGCAGGGTCTATTCTGTTAAAGCTTGGTATAAGACAGCCCATTAGGGTAAATACAGGGTCTATTCTGTTAAAGCTTGGTATAAGACAGCCCATTAGGGTAAATGCAGGGTCTATTCTGTTAAAGCTTGGTATAAGACAGCCCATTAGGGTAAATACAGGGTCTATTCTGTTAAAGCTTGGTATAAGACAGCCCATTAGGGTAAATACAGGGTCTATTCTGTTAAAGCTTGGTATAAGACAGCCCATTAGGGTAAATACAGGGTCTATTCTGTTAAAGCTTGGTATAAGACAGCCCATTAGGGTAAATGCAGGGTCTATTCTGTTAAAGCTTGGTATAAGACAGCCCATTAGGGTAAATGCAGGGTCTATTCTGTTAAAGCTTGGTATAAGACAGCCCATTAGGGTAAATGCAGGGTCTATTCTGTTAAAGCTTGGTATAAGACAGCCCATTAGGGTAAATGCAGGGTCTATTCTGTTAAAGCTTGGTATAAGACAGCCCATTAGGGTAAATGCAGGGTCTATTCTGTTAAAGCTTGGTATAAGACAGCCCATTAGGGTAAATGCAGGGTCTATTCTGTTAAAGCTTGGTATAAGACAGCCCATTAGGGTAAATGCAGGGTCTATTCTGTTAAAGCTTGGTATAAGACAGCCCATTAGGGTAAATACAGGGTCTATTCTGTTAAAGCTTGGTATAAGACAGCCCATTAGGGTAAATACAGGGTCTATTCTGTTAAAGCTTGGTATAAGACAGCCCATTAGGGTAAATACAGGGTCTATTCTGTTAAAGCTTGGTATAAGACAGCCCATTAGGGTAAATACAGGGTCTATTCTGTTAAAGCTTGGTATAAGACAACCCATTAGGGTAAATACAGGGTCTATTCTGTTAAAGCTTGGTATAAGACAGTCCATTAGGGTAAATACAGGGTCTATTCTGTTAAAGCTTGGTATAAGACAGCCCATTAGGGTAAATACAGGGTCTATTCTGTTAAAGCTTGGTATAAGACAGCCCATTAGGGTAAATACAGGGTCTATTTTGTTAAAGCTTGGTATAAAACAGCCCATTAGGGTAAATACAGGGTCTATTCTGTTAAAGCTTGGTATAAGACAGCCCATTAGGGTAAATACAGGGTCTTTTGTTATTTTACATTTGAGAATTTTCTTTAGAACCTTCTATTCTATGACATAACTTTAATAAGAATTTTCTATATTCAATACTTTCCTGTATCTAAATGGAGCCTATATATGTCTCCTAAACAAAGTCATATCTCCTTCAATAATGTATTAGCCTGTACCTGTCTATAATACCTCAATACCTTTAAACATTGGATATTTATAAGTTTATGTGTACCTGCATGAATTCAAAGACAATTTTTTTGTAGCCTGGTCCATCTAGATAATATCCATAAACATAGGAACATTTGAGTACCCTACGGGCCTTTAGAAGTTGGTGGACAGCATCCTCTACAAATCTAGTCTCAGCATTAGCTGTTATAATATCAGTTACAGCCTCGGCTAACTTCATCATTTTATTCTTTGTAGTACTTAAAAGTGGTTCTTCCAGCTGCAAAATTTATCTTAAAAATTAGCATAATTTATCTTTAAAATTAGCATAATTTATCTTAAAAATTAGCATAATTTATCTGTCAATTAAAGTAGGAATGAAAACTCTAGATCTAGAAAATGCAAAATAATACTGGTGTCATACGGCATTTACAACCTCTGAAAAATATATACCTGGTTCTAACTATTAAATAGTATGTTGAGTGATGAAAAACATATACAGGGGTTCAATTAACCCTACAGGGGGTTTCAATTTGCTGTAAGGGGTTCAATATTCCATGGACAATAAACTTATCCTGGTCAATATACCATGGGGTTCAAAATTCCACCCCATACATGACTGAAATCTAGACATACATCATAGGCTATGACATAGCACATCCATTTTATTTATATCAGAGTCCATTAGGACATCCATTTTATTTATATCAGAGCCCATTATGACATTCATTTTACTTATATCAGAGCCCATTAGGACATCCATTTTATTTATATCAGAGCCCATAATGACATCCATTTTATTTATATCAGAGCCCATTAGAAAATCCATTTTATTTATATCAGAGCCCATTAAGACATCCATTTTATTTATATCAGAGCCCATTATGACATCCATTTTATTTATATCAGAGGCCATTAGGACATCCATTTTATTTATATCAGAGCCCATTATGACATCCATTTTATTTATATCAGAGCCCATTATGACATTCATTTTATTTATATCAGAGCCCATTATGACATCCATTTTATTTATATCAGAGCCCATTATGACATTCATTTTATGTATATCAGAGCCCATTATGACATTCATTTTATTTATATCAGAGCCCATTAGGACATCCATTTTATCTATATCAGAGCCCTTTATGACATTCATTTTATTTATATCAGAGCCCATTAGGACATCCATTTTATTTATATCAGAGCCCATTAGAACATCCATTTTATTTATATCAGAGCCCATTAGGACATCCATTTTATTTATATCAGAGCCCATTATGACATCCATTTTATTTATATCAGAGCCCATTATGACATTCATTTTACTTATATCAGAGCCCATTAGGACATCCATTTTATTTATATCAGAGCCCATTATGACATCCATTTTATTTATATCAGAGCCCATTAGAACAACCATTTTATTTATATCAGAGCCCATTAAGACATCCATTTTATTTATATCAGAGCCCATTATGACATTCATTTTATTTATATCAGAGGCCATTAGGACATCCATTTTATTTATATCAGAGCCCATTATGACATCCATTTTATTTATATCAGAGCCCATTATGACATTCATTTTATTTATATCAGAACCCATTATGACATCCATTTTATTTATATCAGAGCCCATTATGACATTCATTTTATTTATATCAGAGCCCATTAGAACATCCATTTTATTTATATCAGAGCCCATTATGACATCCATTTTATTTATATCAGAGCCCATTAGAACATCCATTTTATTTATATCAGAGCCCATTATGACATCCATTTTATTTATATCAGAGCCAATTATGACATCCATTTTATTTATATCAGAGCCCATTATGACATTCATTTTACTTATATCAGAGCCCATTATGACATCCATTTTATCTATATCAGAGCCCATTTGAACATCCATTTTATTTATATCAGAGCCCATTATGACATCCATTTTATTTATATCAGAGCCCATTATGACGTCCATTTTATTTATATCAGAGCCCATTATGACATCCATTTTATTTATATCAGAGCCCATTATGACATTCATTTTATTTATATCAGAGCCCATTATGACATTCATTTTATTTATATCAGAGCCCATTATGACATCCATTTTATTTATATCAGAGCCCATTATGACATCCATTTTATTTATATCAGAGCCCATTATGACATTCATTTTACTTATATCAGAGCCCATTAGGACATCCATTTTATTTATATCAGAGCCCATTATGACATCCATTTTATTTATATCAAAGCCCATTAGAAAATTCATTTTATTTATATCAGAGCCCATTAAGACATCCATTTTATTTATATCAGAGCCCATTATGACATCCATTTTATTTATATCAGAGGCCATTAGGACATCCATTTTATTTATATCAGAGCCCATTATGACATCCATTTTATTTATATCAGAGCCCATTATGACATTCATTTTATTTATATCAGAGCCCATTATGACATTCATTTTATTTATATCAGAGCCCATTATGACATCCATTTTATGTATATCAGAGCCCATTATGACATTCATTTTATTTATATCAGAGCCCATTAGGACATCCATTTTATCTATATCAGAGCCCATTATGACATTCATTTTATTTATATCAGAGCCCATTAGGACATCCATTTTATTTATATCAGAGCCCATTAGAACATCCATTTTATTTATATCAGAGCCCATTAGGACATCCATTTTATTTATATCAGAGCCCATTATGACATCCATTTTATTTATATCAGAGCCCATTATGACATTCATTTTACTTATATCAGAGCCCATTAGGACATCCATTTTATTTATATCAGAGCCCATTATGACATCCATTTTATTTATATCAGAGCCCATTAGAACATCCATTTTATTTATATCAGAGCCCATTAAGACATCCATTTTATTTATATCAGAGCCCATTATGACATTCATTTTATTTATATCAGAGGCCATTAGGACATCCATTTTATTTATATCAGAGCCCATTATGACATCCATTTTATTTATATCAGAGCCCATTATGACATTCATTTTATTTATATCAGAACCCATTATGACATCCATTTTATTTATATCAGAGCCCATTATGACATTCATTTTATTTATATCAGAGCCCATTAGAACATCCATTTTATTTATATCAGAGCCCATTATGACATCCATTTTATTTATATCAGAGCCCATTAGAACATCCATTTTATTTATATCAGAGCCCATTATGACATCCATTTTATTTATATCAGAGCCAATTATGACATCCATTTTATTTATATCAGAGCCCATTATGACATTCATTTTACTTATATCAGAGCCCATTATGACATCCATTTTATCTATATCAGAGCCCATTTGAACATCCATTTTATTTATATCAGAGCCCATTATGACATCCATTTTATTTATATCAGAGCCCATTATGACGTCCATTTTATTTATATCAGAGCCCATTATGACATCCATTTTATTTATATCAGAGCCCATTATGACATTCATTTTATTTATATCAGAGCCCATTATGACATTCATTTTATTTATATCAGAGCCCATTATGACATCCATTTTATTTATATCAGAGCCCATTATGATATCCATTTTATTTATATCAGAGCCCATTATGACATCCATTTTATTTATATCAGAGCCCATTATGACATTCATTTTATGTATATCAGAGCCCATTATGACATTCATTTTATTTATATCAGAGCCCATTAGGACATCCATTTTATTTATATCAGAGCCCATTAGGACATCCATTTTATTTATATCAGAGCCCATTAGAACATCCATTTTATTTATATCAGAGCCCATTAGGACATCCATTTTATTTATATCAGAGCCCATTATGACATTCATTTTATTTATATCAGAGCCCATTAGAACATCCATTTTATTTATATCAGAGTCCATTAGAACATCCATTTTATTTATATCAGAGCCCATTAGGACATCCATTTTATTTATATCAGAGCCCATTAGGACATCCATTTTATTTATATCAGAGCCCATTAGGACATCCATTTTATTTATATCAGAGCCCATTAGGACATCCATTTTATTTATATCAGAGCCCTAATTCATCCAGGTTGTCAAGGTAATGAACTCATTAAAAATTCTTTATTATTGTACATAATGGTCCTACTTTGTTTTAAAATGTTGACTTCAATTTGTACAGTGGGAGAAGTATTCAAATATTGAGCATAAACCAGAGGCTCACAAGAGCCTGTATTTTTCACCTGATTATCATTCTTATAAACTGACAAATCATTTTTGTAGCTTTTAAGAAAAAGCTATTGTTTATTCGTTTAGTCATAGGTTCTTTTTATTAAAAACCAAGTCTTGCCATGATGGCCATCTTGGACTTCCCATCCCTATAAAATGCCATTGATGGTTTTCGTTCAATCATATTTGTAGAAAGAGGGTTTACTCATTTCCTCACAGGGTCCTATGATAAACACTGTGGTGGCAGCTTTCTTCTTTTTTTTTTTATCAGCACTACAAACTCTAAACTAGTACAGGACCATGGTCGGTGGTTCTCTCTGGGTACTCTTGGCTTCTTCCACCACTAAAACTGGTCGTCATGATAATTATAGCTGAAATATTGCTGAAAGTGGTATTAAACACCAAAAATCATTAAATCAATCAGTACAGGACTATCTAATGAATACATCTAAAATATCACAATGAAATCTGACCAGTTATTTCTGAGAAGCAGATTTTAAAACTTTTCAGAACAGATTATTTGCCCTGGAAGCAATGTTAAATCTTTTATCATTAAAGATCAATATTTATAAACATATACCACTGAAGTATATACATTGTATTAATAAATCTTATTTCATATCAGTTCTAAATTCAACTTTTTCATTGGTGTAGACATGGTCATGTGTCATTCATTAATCTGCATTAAAGTAATCCACCGGTCATTATCATGTTAATGACCGCTCAAGGTTTTAGAGCTACGTCCCTTTTTTAAAATGCAATGGAGATGGTGCAGTTGTCAATGTAAACCAACATGGCGGAGGGTACTTACAAAGTCTTTATTCCTTCAATGAAATAAAAATAATAGTTATTTATGCATAGGGTATTATCATGATTTATAGACTGCCCTTGGGTCAGTAGTATTGACTTCAACACTGATAATGACCTTGCCTGCAGTTCAGGCATTATCAATGTTTCTGTCAACACTGTCCCGTGGGCAGTCTATAAATCATGATAATGCCCTATACATAAGTAACTATTATATAATCATTATATGTCATTGTCATGTGACTGCACTTTTAGAGGTCTCAACTTACCATTAAACTGTTACCATGGTTTTTATTTCAAATTACTTTAGGGAATGACCATTTAACTTTTATGGTTTTTTTCTAAAAATATATTCTGATTTTGGTGGAGAAAAAAAAAAAAATCTGATTCAGAGTTTTTGTCATATAACCTAAGGGACCGACCATTTAACTTGAAGGTGGGGTTATGGTTTTTTGTTTCGTTCAGAATTTTTTTTTCGGACAACACAAGAGTTAGAATATTATTTTTTTTTTGTCGCCCAAAGCGCAATTTTTTTCTCCAAAATTCAACATTAGGTTATATGACAAAAACTCTCAATCAGATTATTTTTTTTCCTCCACCAAAATCAGAATATTTTTTTCAGCAACACTGGGAATCAGAATATTTTTTTAGAAAAAAACCATAACCCCCCCCCCCCACTTCAAGTTAAATGGTTGTTCCCTAATGTTGAATTTGTTAAAAAACATTTCGCGCTTTGCGCGACAAAAAAAATAAATATTCTAAACTCTTGTGTTGTCCGAAAAAAAATTTCTGAAAGAAACAAAAAACCCTAACCCCCCCCCTGTAAGTTAAATGGTCAGTCCTTTAAAACTGTTCGTTTTTATCTCAACTTACCTTAAAACTGTTCTCATGGTTTTTAAAACGGGTATAGTAATGTACAAATTTGTTTAACTCTTGCATTTTACTGTTGTGTTCTTCTGCCTGTAAAATAAAATAAAGTATTTGTATATATACAGTGCAGGATTTACCTATAGGCTCGATAGGCTGAAGCCTGTGGCCTCAAAATTTAGGGGGCCCCCGACCAAGTTGTATAATATTTTTAACACTGTTAGTGGATTTTCACACTTATGCTGTCATCATGTACTTTACTTTCTAGACTACCATTCAGTAATTTTCCTTACACAGTTACACTCCATTTCAGAATATTGCAGAATTTTAAACACCCCTCATCATCTTCGCCTTTATTGAAATTGATTAAACACACTTTCATCTTCCTCCATTCATGAAGGTGGGGAATTGGAAGGGGCCTCACAAGGGGAATTGCCTAGGGCCACTCTTTATCTAAATCCGACACTGTGGGTATACATGTAATTAAATAGAAGGTGGGGAATTGGGAGGGGCCTCACCAGGGGAATAGCCTAGAGCCTCTCTTTATCTAAATCCAGCACTGTGGGTATACATGTAATTAAATAGAAAGTGGGGAATTGGGAGGGGCCTCACAAGGGGAATTGCCTAGGGCCACTCTCTATCTAAATCCAGCACTGTGGGTATACATGTAATAGACAACTGTTACACATAAAGCCACTTTGAACATCATTGTAACATTATTGTAACATTATTGTAACATACATTATTGTAAGTTTTATTGTGGGGTCAGATTTATGTTTCTAGGAAACCAGAATATCAGGTGAAAATCCTTAAGTCCAACAGGTAAAACATGCTAAAGAGATACCAGAAAAGCTTCTTTTTTTTACAACAATATTATTTTATTCAAATGCTTGTTACAACCAGCTCATATGCCCAAGCTTCTTATGAAGCAATATATATATATACAATATCAATATAGAGAAATTTGCGACACAATTATATTAAATAATTTGTAATCAAATATTTTACAAATAATTCTTTCATCTTTCTAGAAATGCTTTTTTTAGGTCAGAGACTCTATATAACAAATATAATTCAATAATTTATATCTCATTAGCATATCTCCAAATAGAAGTCTGTCATTGGCTACACAAAGTTCCAGTTATTGATTTTATTTTGTGATAATTTCCTTGGACACAACTACTTTTGCTTCTAGGGTAAACAATATGGCCGACTTTGTAACACCTGTCTGGCATCAATATAAAAATATTCAGACTTTACAATTATTTAACAATTAATTTGTCTTATTTCACCATTTTAAATCCTCTACTATTGCATTATTCGAATGCTAAAATAGAACAAGCTCATGATAAAAAGTAATATCAAATTGTCAGTACTTTCTCTGTGACAACTTTATATATAAGATTGTTTACCTCATTCTGAGCATTGTGTACTTCCTCTGTGACAACTTTATATATAAGATTTGTTACCTCATTCTGAGCCTTGTGTACTTTCTCTGTGACAACTTTATATATAAGATTTGTTACCTCATTCTGAGCCTTGTGTTGTACTTTCTCTGTGACAACTTTATATATAAGATTTGTTACCTCATTCTGAGCCTGGTGTTGTACTTTCTCTGTGACAACTTTATATATAAGATTTTTTACCTCATTCTGAGCCTTGTGTACTTTCTCTGTGACAACTTTATATATAAGATTTGTTACCTCATTCTGAGCCTTGTGTTGTACTTTCTCTGTGACAACTTTATATATAAGATTTGTTACCTCATTCTGAGCCTTGTGTACTTTCTCTGTGACAACTTTATATATAAGATTTGTTACCTCATTCTGAGTCTTGTGTACTTTCTCTGTGACAACTTTATATATAAGATTTTTTAGGGTACCTATAAAGTGCGAAACGAAATAGAAACGAAAAGAAACGAAATCAACGAAAACGAAACGAAACGAAAAACGAAACTAAACGAAACGAAATCAACAAAAACGAAACGAAACGAAATCAACGAAATGGAAACGAAATGAAACGAAACCAACGAAATAGACTGATATGAAGAAAATGGAAGGAAAAAAATAAAAGACAAAACGAAATAAAGAAATAAAAAAAAAAATAATTCGATTTTCAAATACAATAATTTTGATTAATTATAACCCATCTTGCATGTCTGTCCGTTACAGTACTCCTCACGTACATTACCCGCAACTCAATCCAAGCCGGGTTTGCTTGCCGACAAACTTTCAGAAGTTCAAATGTCATATTTTTATTTGTGTTTGTGTGTGTGTCGGTATTTATGAATTATAAAGTTTCTGGAGTGGGCATATAGAAAAAAATGGGGGATATGAGGGGGTATGTTCATAGATTGGGATATTGAGGGTTCATTATTCGTCTGATTTTATTACGTTTTTCGTTTGTATTCTACATAAATTTGCCTATTCGGAAACCAAACAGGATGGTCTTGAGTTTCAGATTCTGGGCACTATTTGACTACTGGATTCTCCCGACTTGTCACGTTTAGTCCCCATGAGCTTCTTATCGGTTTTGTCTGTTTTTGTGGACTTTCCCTTTTGAATGCGCCTTGGCGTACGGTACCATTGTTATTACCTTTATTCGGTAGTATGCCAACAGATCTGGCGTAATGTCTTACCGTTGTTCTTTCCGAGATATACAGGGGTCAAAAAGACCCAACACTATAAACTTTTTATTTCAAATCCTATTGTTCTATTTTGAAGAACTAAAAAAAAAAAAGCCAACAGCAACATAACAGGACGTACAGTGAGCGCCCTCCTTACAGAGGAACTTCTGTAAAAAATAATGCTTGCAAAAACTAAACATAAGAAACTCTGGAAGTTTTATTGAAATCCATTCTGTTGTTTAGGAAGAGTTATGGATAACGCAACAGTATCCTCTCTCTATTGTATAGCCTTGTATGACAATTACGTAGCCTTAAATGACAAAGTCCAAAAGTGAAGAAATTTTAGCAAGAACTGTTAAAATGGGAAAACAAAAATAGAAGGTGCACAATGCCATTTGGTACTAAAGAATTCATTAAATTAATGAACCTTGCCATATGGTATTAAAGATTTCCTGTAAGATTCATTCAATTCCATCAAGTTGTTAAGGAGGAATTGCATAGGTAGTGAGGGAAGCACTCACGGACAAACGGACATATACTATATACCCCCCTCCCGCTGGATAGCGGGGGGTATAACAATATGTGCCGTATCAAATTTTATTAATACCGGAAATTTTTTTGGAGGAGGGGTGATTTGGGTTTTTTTAATATGAAAAGGGATCAAAGGGAAAAAAGGTACTTTTACAAGATATGTAGATTTTTTTTAAATTTCTAAAGTTAATTTTTGATAGGATTTGCATACCTCCGCCAAAAAAGATTGGGGTATATAGGACTTCTGCTGTCCGTTCGTTCGTCTGTCCTTCCCGTCGTCACACTTTTTCGTCTCTCCGACACACTTTTAAATTTTGCTCGGACGGGGATATTTATTAGTGAACTTTAACTACTGCACTTCTGTTATTTTAATTCCTCTCCTTTCAACAGACTTGACGTTGCTCTTATGGTTCCCAAATTTAAAAGAAGCCACTAAGTGAAAAGGACAGACTCCCGCATAGTATTCTTGTTCAATGGTGATCAAATCCTGTCCTCTCCTGGTGAAAGACACTGAGACATGTGTGGGAAGTAGTCTAACATCGTATTTCGTTTTGTTTTCATTGATTTCGTTGGTTTCATTTTATTTCGTTGATTTCGTTTCGTTTCGTTTTTGTTGATATCGTTTCGTTTCGTTTTCGTTGATTTCGTTTCGTTTCGTTTCTATTTCGTTTCACACTTTATAGGTACCCGAATTTTTACCTCATTCTGAGCCTTGTGTACTTTCTCTGTGACAACTTTATATATAAGATGTTTTACCTCATTCTGAGCCTTCTGTACTTTCTCTGTGACAACTTTATATATAAGATTTGTTACCTCATTCTGAGTCTTGTGTACTTTTTCTGTGACAACTTTATATATAAGATTTTTTACCTCATTCTGAGCCTTGTGTACTTTCTCTGTGACAACTTTATATATAAGATTTGTTACCTCATTCTGAGCCTTGTGTACGTTCTCTGTGACAACTTTATATATAAGATGTTTTACCTCATTCTGAGCCTTGTGTACTTTCTCTGTGACAACTTTATATATAAGATTTGTTACCTCATTCTGAGCCTTGTGTACTTTCTCTGTGACAACTTTATATATAAGATTTGTTACCTCATTCTGAGCCTTGTGTTGTACTTTCTCTGTGACAACTTTATATATAAGATTTGTTACCTCATTCTGAGCCTTGTGTTGTACTTTCTCTGTGACAACTTTATATATAAGATTTTTTACCTCATTCTGAGCCTTGTGTACTTTCTCTGTGACAACTTTATATATAAGATGTTTTACCTCATTCTGAGCCTTGTGTACTTTCTCTGTGACAACTTTATATATAAGATTGTTTACCTCATTCTGAGCCTTGTGTACTTCCTCTGAGACAACTTTATATATAAGATTGTTTACCTCATTCTGAGCTTTGTGTACTTTCTCTGTGACAACTTTATATATAAGATTTGTTACCTCATTCTGAGCCTTGTGTACTTTCTCTGTGACAACTTTATATATAAGATTTGTTACCTCATTCGGAGTCTTGTGTACTTTCTCTGTGACAACTTTATATATAAGATGTTTTACCTCATTCTGAGCCTTCTGTACTTTCTCTGTGACAACTTTATATATAAGATTTGTTACCTCATTCTGAGTCTTGTGTAATTTCTCTGTGACAATTTTATATGTAAGATTTTTTACCTCATTCTGAGTCTTGTGTACTTTCTCTGTGACAACTTTATATATAAGATTTGTTTACCTCATTCTGAGCCTTGTGTACTTTCTCTGTGACAACTTTATATATAAGATTTGTTACCTCATTCTGAGCCTTGTGTACTTTCTCTGTGACAACTTTATATATAAGATGTTTTACCTCATTCTGAGCCTTGTGTACTTTCTCTGTGACAACTTTATATATAAGATTGTTTACCTCATTCTGAGCCTTGTGTACTTTCTCTGTGACAACTTTATATATAAGATTTGTTACCTCATTCTGAGCCTTGAGTACTTTCTCTGTGACAACTTTAAATATAAGATTTGTTACCTCATTCTGAGCCTTGTGTACTTTCTCTGTGACAACTTTATATATAAGATTTGTTACCTCATTCTGAGCCTTGTGTACTTTCTCTGTGACAACTTTATATATAAGATTGTTTACCTCATTCTGAGCCTTGTGTACTTTCTCTGTGACAACTTTATATATTAGAATTTTTACCTCATTCTGAGCCTTGTGTACTTTCTCTGTGACAACTTTATATATAAGATTGTTTTACCTCATTCTGAGCCTTGTGTATCTGTGACAACTTTATATATAAGATTTTTTACCTCATTCTGAACCTTGTGTACTTTCTCTGTGACAACTTTATATATAAGATTTGTTACCTCATTCTGAGCCTTGCATTGTACTTTTTCTGTGACAACTTTATATATAAGATTTTTTACCTCATTCTGAGCCTTGTGTACTTTCTCTGTGACAACTTTAACAGCTTCATATCTATTACATTTGAAGTATCCTCCTGTACTAGAATTATGTCTCTTCCACTGGTCCAAGCATACCCAACAGAAATCATATTTACACTGTCAAATATAAAAACCAACAGAAATCATATTTACACTGTCAAATATAAAAACCCAACAGAAATCATATTTACACTGTCAAATATTATATATTATATGTTATTCAGGATCTTCACAGGGGATACAGGTTCATATTCCCTGTCTGTGTTCTATATTATATGAACCCGTATCCCCTGTGAAGCCTGAATAACAATTATATTCTGTTAAAGTCTTCTTGTACCAATATTAAAGAGTATATGATTCTCTGAATATGATATTTCTCATTGTTGAAGACTTACTTTTGACCACAAATATTGAAGAACTAAGAGAAAATGTTGACCGATAACAACCAAAGATGGAGAATACTGTACTGGGAACTCTGTCTGATTCCGTACCTACTTCACATTAACTATGATTAATTTCACTTTCCGTGTGAGATGCAAATCTTTTTGTTGTCATTTTAGCAGACGATAAATTTAAGAAATAATTCATGGAAGCCATATGTGTATATTGTTTTTACCACGGGTAGGCCTTTCTGTCACGAAGTTTTACCCCATGATAATGTCATGGTCATTTTTCTGTTCAATGATTTGATGTGAGAGGTGATTGTTTGTTTTGTTGATATTGGTAGAATAGTTGACCATCACTGTTTAAACTTTCTTTAGATGAGAGGTGATTGTTTGTTTTGTTCATACTGGTAGAATAGTTGACCATCACTGTTTAAACTTTCTATAGATGATAGGTGATTGTTTGTTTTGTTGATACTAGTAGAATAGTTGACCATCACTGTTTAAACTTTCTTTAGGTGATAGGTGATTGTTTGTTTTGTTGTTATTGGTAGAATTGTTGACCATCACTGTTTAAACTTTCTTTAGGTGAGAGGTGATTGTTTGTTTTGTTGATACTGGTAGAATAGTTGACCATCACTGTTTATACTTTCTTTAGGTGAGAGGTGATTGTTTGTTTTGCTGATATTAGTAGAATAGTTGACCATCACTGTTTAAACTTTCTTTAGGTGAGAGGTGATTGTTTGTTTTGTTGATACTGGTAGAATAGTTGACCATCACTGTTTATACTTTCTTTAGGTGAGAGGTGATTGTTTGTTTTGTTGATATTGGTAGAATAGTTGACCATCACTGTTTATACTTTCTTTAGATGAGAGGTGATTGTTTGTTTTGTTGATACTGGTAGAATAGTTGACCATCACTGTTTATACTTTCTTTAGGTGAGAGGTGATTGTTTGTTTTGTTGATATTGGTAGAATAGTTGACCATCACTGTTTAAACTTTCTTTAGATAAGAGGTGATTGTTTGTTTTGTTGATATTGGTAGAATAGTTGACCATCACTGTTTAAACTTTCTTTAGGTGAGAGGTGATTGTTTGTTTTGTTGATACTGGTAGAATAGTTGACCATCACTGTTTAAACTTTCTTTAGATGATAGGTGATTGTTTGCTTTGTTGATACTGGTAGAATAGTTGACCATTACTGTTTATACTTTCTTTAGGTGAGAGGTGATTGTTTGTTTTGTTGATACTGGTAGAATAGTTGACCATCACTGTTTAAACTTTCTTTAGATGAGAGGTGATTGTTTGTTTTGTTGATATTGGTAGAATAGTTGACCATCACTGTTTATACTTTCTTTAGGTGAGAGGTGATTGTTTGTTTTGTTGATATTGGTAGAATAGTTGACCATCACAGTTTAAACTTTCTTTAGGTGATAGGTGATTGTTTGTTTTGTTGATACTGGTAGAATAGTTGACCATCACTGTTTATACTTTCTTTAGGTGAGAGGTGATTGTTTGTTTTGTTGATACTGGTAGAATAGTTGACCATCACTGTTTAAACTTTCTTTAGGTGAGAGGTGATTGTTTGTTTTGTTGATACTGGTAGAATAGTTGACCATCACTGTTTATACTTTCTTTAGGTGAGAGGTGATTGTTTGTTTTGTTGATATTGGTAGAATAGTTGACCATCACTGTTTAAACTTTCTTTAGATGAGAGGTGATTGTTTGTTTTGTTGATATTGGTAGAATAGTTGACCATCACTGTTTATACTTTCTTTAGGTGAGAGGTGATTGTTTGTTTTGTTGATATTGGTAGAATAGTTGACCATCACAGTTTAAACTTTCTTTAGGTGATAGGTGATTGTTTGTTTTGTTGATACTGGTAGAATAGTTGACCATCACTGTTTATACTTTCTTTAGGTGAGAGGTGATTGTTTGTTTTGTTGATACTGGTAGAATAGTTGACCATCACTGTTTAAACTTTCTTTAGGTGAGAGGTGATTGTTTGTTTTGTTGATACTGGTAGAATAGTTGACCATCACTGTTTATACTTTCTTTAGGTGAGAGGTGATTGTTTGTTTTGTTGATATTGGTAGAATAGTTGACCATCACTGTTTAAACTTTCTTTAGATGAGAGGTGATTGTTTGTTTTGCTGATATTAGTAGAATAGTTGACCATCACTGTTTAAACTTTCTTTAGGTGAGAGGTAATTGTTTGTTTTGCTGATATTAGTAGAATAGTTGACCATCACTTTTTAAACTTTCTTTAGGTGAGAGGTGATTGTTTGTTTTGTTGATATTGGTAGAATAGTTGACCATCACTGTTTAAACTTTCTTTAGGTCAGAGGTGATTGTTTGTTTTGTTGATATTGGTAGAATTGTTGACCATCACTGTTTAAACTTTCTTTAGGTGAGAGGTGATTGTTTGTTTTGTTCATACTGGAAGAATAGTTGACCATCACTGTTTAAACCTTCTTTAGATGAGAGGTGATTGTTTGTTTTGTTGATATTGGCAGAATTGTTGACCATCACTGTTTAAACTTTCTTTAGGTGATAGGTGATTGTTTGTTTTGTTGTTATTGGTAGAATTGTTGACCATCACTGTTTAAACTTTCTTTAGGTGAGAGGTGATTGTTTGTTTTGTTGATACTGGTAGAATAGTTGACCATCACTGTTTATACTTTCTTTAGGTGAGAGGTGATTGTTTGTTTTGCTGATATTAGTAGAATAGTTGACCATCACTGTTTAAACTTTCTTTAGGTGAGAGGTGATTGTTTGTTTTGTTGATACTGGTAGAATAGTTGACCATCACTGTTTATACTTTCTTTAGGTGAGAGGTGATTGTTTGTTTTGTTGATATTGGTAGAATAGTTGACCATCACTGTTTATACTTTCTTTAGATGAGAGGTGATTGTTTGTTTTGTTGATACTGGTAGAATAGTTGACCATCACTGTTTATACTTTCTTTAGGTGAGAGGTGATTGTTTGTTTTGTTGATATTGGTAGAATAGTTGACCATCACTGTTTAAACTTTCTTTAGATGAGAGGTGATTGTTGGTTTGTTGATATTGGTAGAATAGTTGACCATCACTGTTTAAACTTTCTTTAGGTGAGAGGTGATTGTTTGTTTTGTTGATACTGGTAGAATAGTTGACCATCACTGTTTAAACTTTCTTTAGATGATAGGTAATTGTTTGCTTTGTTGATACTGGTAGAATAGTTGACCATTACTGTTTATACTTTCTTTAGGTGAGAGGTGATTGTTTGTTTTGTTGATACTGGTAGAATAGTTGACCATCACTGTTTATACTTTCTTTAGATGAGAGGTGATTGTTTGTTTTGTTGATATTGGTAGAATAGTTGACCATCACTGTTTAAACTTTCTTTAGGTGAGAGGTGATTGTTTGTTTTGTTGATACTGGTAGAATAGTTGACCATCACTGTTTAAACTTTCTTTAGGTGAGAGGTGATTGTTTGTTTTGTTGATATTGGTAGAATAGTTGACCATCACTGTTTAAACTTTCTTTAGATGAGAGGTGATTGTTTGTTTTGTTGATACTGGTAGAATAGTTGACCATCACTGTTTAAACTTTCTTTAGATGAGAGGTAATTGTTTGTTTTGTTGATATTGGTAGAATAGTTGACCATCACTGTTTAAACTTTCTTTAGGTGAGAGGTGATTGTTTGTTTTGTTGATACTGGTAGAATAGTTGACCATCACTGTTTAAACTTTCTTTAGATGAGAGGTGATTGTTTGTTTTGTTGATATTGGTAGAATAGTTGACCATCACTGTTTAAACTTTCTTTAGATGAGAGGTGATTGTTTGTTTTGTTGATACTGGTAGAATAGTTGACCATCACTGTTTAAACTTTCTTTAGGTGAGAGGTGATTGTTTGTTTTGCTGATATTAGTAGAATAGTTGACCATCACTGTTTAAACTTTCTATAGGTGAGAGGTGATTGTTTGTTTTGTTGATATTGGTAGAATAGTTGACCATCACTGTTTAAACTTTCTTTAGGTCAGAGGTGATTGTTTGTTTTGTTGATATTGGTAGAATAGTTGACCATCACTGTTTAAACTTTCTTTAGATGAGAGGTGATTGTTTGTTTTGTTGATACTGGTAGAATTGTTGACCATCACTGTTTAAACTTTCTTTAGGTGAGAGTTGATTGTTTGTTTTGCTGATATTGGTAGAATAGTTGACCATCACTGTTTAAACTTTCTTTAGGTCAGAGGTGATTGTTTGTTTTGTTGATATTGGTAGAATAGTTGACCATCACTGTTTAAACTTTCTTTAGATGAGAGGTGATTGTTTGTTTTGTTGATACTGGTAGAATTGTTGACCATCACTGTTTAAACTTTCTTTAGGTCAGAGGTGATTGTTTGTTTTGTTGATACTGGTAGAATAGTTGACCATCACTGTTTAAACTTTCTTTAGGTGAGAGGTGATTGTTTGTTTTGTTGATAATGGTAGAATAGTTGACCATCACTGTTTATACTTTCTTTAGATGAGAGGTAATTGTTTGTTTTGTTGATACTGGTAGAATAGTTGACCATCACTGTTTAAACTTTCTTTAGGTGAGAGGTGATTGTTTGTTTTGTTGATACTGGTAGAATAGTTGACCATCACTGTTTATACTTTCTTTAAGTGAGAGGTGATTGTTTGTTTTGCTGATATTAGTAGAATAGTTGACCATCACTGTTTAAACTTACTTTAGATGAGAGGTGATTGTTTGTTTTGTTGATATTGGTAGAATAGTTGACCATCACTGTTTAAACTTTCTTTAGGTGAGAGGTGATTGTTTGTTTTGTTGATACTGGTAGAATAGTTGACCATCACTGTTTAAACTTTCTTTAGGTGAGAGGTGATTGTTTGTTTTGTTGATATTGGTAGAATAGTTGACCATCACTGTTTATACTTTCTTTAGGTCAGAGGTGATTGTTTGTTTTGTTGATATTGGTAGAATTGTTGACCATCACTGTTTAAACTTTCTTTAGGTGAGAGGTGATTGTTTGTTTTGTTCATACTGGTAGAATAGTTGACCATCACTGTTTAAACTTTCTTTAGATGAGAGGTGATTGTTTGTTTTGTTGATATTGGCAGAATTGTTAACCATCACTGTTTATACTTTCTTTAGGTGATAGGTGATTGTTTGTTTTGTTGTTATTGGTAGAATTGTTGACCATCACTGTTTAAACTTTCTTTAGGTGAGAGGTGATTGTTTGTTTTGTTGATACTGGTAGAATAGTTGACCATCACTGTTTATACTTTCTTTAGGTGAGAGGTGATTGTTTGTTTTGCTGATATTAGTAGAATAGTTGACCATCACTGTTTAAACTTTCTTTAGGTGAGAGGTGATTGTTTGTTTTGTTGATACTGGTAGAATAGTTGACCATCACTGTTTATACTTTCTTTAGGTGAGAGGTGATTGTTTGTTTTGTTGATATTGGTAGAATAGTTGACCATCACTGTTTATACTTTCTTTAGATGAGAGGTGATTGTTTGTTTTGTTGATACTGGTAGAATAGTTGACCATCACTGTTTAAACTTTCTTTAGGTGAGAGGTGATTGTTTGTTTTGTTGATACTGGTAGAATAGTTGACCATCACTGTTTAAACTTTCTTTAGATGATAGGTAATTGTTTGCTTTGTTGATACTGGTAGAATAGTTGACCATTACTGTTTATACTTTCTTTAGGTGAGAGGTGATTGTTTGTTTTGTTGATACTGGTAGAATAGTTGACCATCACTGTTTATACTTTCTTTAGATGAGAGGTGATTGTTTGTTTTGTTGATATTGGTAGAATAGTTGACCATCACTGTTTAAACTTTCTTTAGGTGAGAGGTGATTGTTTGTTTTGTTGATACTGGTAGAATAGTTGACCATCACTGTTTAAACTTTCTTTAGGTGAGAGGTGATTGTTTGTTTTGTTGATATTGGTAGAATAGTTGACCATCACTGTTTAAACTTTCTTTAGATGAGAGGTGATTGTTTGTTTTGTTGATACTGGTAGAATAGTTGACCATCACTGTTTAAACTTTCTTTAGATGAGAGGTAATTGTTTGTTTTGTTGATATTGGTAGAATAGTTGACCATCACTGTTTAAACTTTCTTTAGGTGAGAGGCGATTGTTTGTTTTGTTGATACTGGTAGAATAGTTGACCATCACTGTTTAAACTTTCTTTAGATGAGAGGTGATTGTTTGTTTTGTTGATATTGGTAGAATAGTTGACCATCACTGTTTAAACTTTCTTTAGATGAGAGGTGATTGTTTGTTTTGTTGATACTGGTAGAATAGTTGACCATCACTGTTTAAACTTTCTTTAGGTGAGAGGTGATTGTTTGTTTTGCTGATATTAGTAGAATAGTTGACCATCACTGTTTAAACTTTCTATAGGTGAGAGGTGATTGTTTGTTTTGTTGATATTGGTAGAATAGTTGACCATCACTGTTTAAACTTTCTTTAGGTCAGAGGTGATTGTTTGTTTTGTTGATACTGGTAGAATAGTTGACCATCACTGTTTAAACTTTCTTTAGGTGAGAGGTGATTGTTTGTTTTGTTGATAATGGTAGAATAGTTGACCATCACTGTTTATACTTTCTTTAGATGAGAGGTAATTGTTTGTTTTGTTGATACTGGTAGAATAGTTGACCATCACTGTTTAAACTTTCTTTAGGTGAGAGGTGATTGTTTGTTTTGTTGATACTGGTAGAATAGTTGACCATCACTGTTTATACTTTCTTTAAGTGAGAGGTGATTGTTTGTTTTGCTGATATTAGTAGAATAGTTGACCATCACTGTTTAAACTTACTTTAGATGAGAGGTGATTGTTTGTTTTGTTGATATTGGTAGAATAGTTGACCATCACTGTTTAAACTTTCTTTAGGTGAGAGGTGATTGTTTGTTTTGTTGATACTGGTAGAATAGTTGACCATCACTGTTTAAACTTTCTTTAGGTGAGAGGTGATTGTTTGTTTTGTTGATATTGGTAGAATAGTTGACCATCACTGTTTATACTTTCTTTAGGTCAGAGGTGATTGTTTGTTTTGTTGATATTGGTAGAATTGTTGACCATCACTGTTTAAACTTTCTTTAGGTGAGAGGTGATTGTTTGTTTTGTTCATACTGGTAGAATAGTTGACCATCACTGTTTAAACTTTCTTTAGATGAGAGGTGATTGTTTGTTTTGTTGATATTGGCAGAATTGTTGACCATCACTGTTTATACTTTCTTTAGGTGATAGGTGATTGTTTGTTTTGTTGTTATTGGTAGAATTGTTGACCATCACTGTTTAAACTTTCTTTAGGTGAGAGGTGATTGTTTGTTTTGTTGATACTGGTAGAATAGTTGACCATCACTGTTTATACTTTCTTTAGGTGAGAGGTGATTGTTTGTTTTGCTGATATTAGTAGAATAGTTGACCATCACTGTTTAAACTTTCTTTAGGTGAGAGGTGATTGTTTGTTTTGTTGATACTGGTAGAATAGTTGACCATCACTGTTTATACTTTCTTTAGGTGAGAGGTGATTGTTTGTTTTGTTGATATTGGTAGAATAGTTGACCATCACTGTTTATACTTTCTTTAGATGAGAGGTGATTGTTTGTTTTGTTGATACTGGTAGAATAGTTGACCATCACTGTTTATACTTTCTTTAGGTGAGAGGTGATTGTTTGTTTTGTTGATATTGGTAGAATAGTTGACCATCACTGTTTAAACTTTCTTTAGATGAGAGGTGATTGTTTGTTTTGTTGATATTGGTAGAATAGTTGACCATCACTGTTTAAACTTTCTTTAGGTGAGAGGTGATTGTTTGTTTTGTTGATACTGGTAGAATAGTTGACCATCACTGTTTAAACTTTCTTTATATGATAGGTAATTGTTTGCTTTGTTGATACTGGTAGAATAGTTGACCATTACTGTTTATACTTTCTTTAGGTGAGAGGTGATTGTTTGTTTTGTTGATACTGGTAGAATAGTTGACCATCACTGTTTATACTTTCTTTAGATGAGAGGTGATTGTTTGTTTTGTTGATATTGGTAGAATAGTTGACCATCACTGTTTAAACTTTCTTTAGGTGAGAGGTGATTGTTTGTTTTGTTGATACTGGTAGAATAGTTGACCATCACTGTTTAAACTTTCTTTAGGTGAGAGGTGATTGTTTGTTTTGTTGATATTGGTAGAATAGTTGACCATCACTGTTTAAACTTTCTTTAGATGAGAGGTGATTGTTTGTTTTGTTGATACTGGTAGAATAGTTGACCATCACTGTTTAAACTTTCTTTAGATGAGAGGTAATTGTTTGTTTTGTTGATATTGGTAGAATAGTTGACCATCACTGTTTAAACTTTCTTTAGGTGAGAGGCGATTGTTTGTTTTGTTGATACTGGTAGAATAGTTGACCATCACTGTTTAAACTTTCTTTAGATGAGAGGTGATTGTTTGTTTTGTTGATATTGGTAGAATAGTTGACCATCACTGTTTAAACTTTCTTTAGATGAGAGGTGATTGTTTGTTTTGTTGATACTGGTAGAATAGTTGACCATCACTGTTTAAATTTTCTTTAGGTGAGAGGTGATTGTTTGTTTTGCTGATATTAGTAGAATAGTTGACCATCACTGTTTAAACTTTCTATAGGTGAGAGGTGATTGTTTGTTTTGTTGATATTGGTAGAATAGTTGACCATCACTGTTTAAACTTTCTTTAGGTCAGAGGTGATTGTTTGTTTTGTTGATATTGGTAGAATAGTTGACCATCACTGTTTAAACTTTCTTTAGATGAGAGGTGATTGTTTGTTTTGTTGATACTGGTAGAATTGTTGACCATCACTGTTTAAACTTTCTTTAGGTGAGAGTTGATTGTTTGTTTTGCTGATATTGGTAGAATAGTTGACCATCACTGTTTAAACTTTCTTTAGATGAGAGGTGATTGTTTGTTTTGTTGATACTGGTAGAATTGTTGACCATCACTGTTTAAACTTTCTTTAGGTCAGAGGTGATTGTTTGTTTTGTTGATACTGGTAGAATAGTTGACCATCACTGTTTAAACTTTCTTTAGGTGAGAGGTGATTGTTTGTTTTGTTGATAATGGTAGAATAGTTGACCATCACTGTTTATACTTTCTTTAGATGAGAGGTAATTGTTTGTTTTGTTGATACTGGTAGAATAGTTGACCATCACTGTTTAAACTTTCTTTAGGTGAGAGGTGATTGTTTGTTTTGTTGATACTGGTAGAATAGTTGACCATCACTGTTTAAACTTACTTTAGATGAGAGGTGATTGTTTGTTTTGTTGATATTGGTAGAATAGTTGACCATCACTGTTTAAACTTTCTTTAGGTGAGAGGTGATTGTTTGTTTTGTTGATACTGGTAGAATAGTTGACCATCACTGTTTAAACTTTCTTTAGGTGAGAGGTGATTGTTTGTTTTGTTGATATTGGTAGAATAGTTGACCATCACTGTTTATACTTTCTTTAGATGAGAGGTAATTGTTTGTTTTGTTGATACTGGTAGAATAGTTGACCATCACTGTTTAAACTTTCTTTAGGTGAGAGGTGATTGTTTGTTTTGTTGATACTGGTAGAATAGTTGACCATCACTGTTTATACTTTCTTTAAGTGAGAGGTGATTGTTTGTTTTGCTGATATTAGTAGAATAGTTGACCATCACTGTTTAAACTTACTTTAGATGAGAGGTGATTGTTTGTTTTGTTGATATTGGTAGAATAGTTGACCATCACTGTTTAAACTTTCTTTAGGTGAGAGGTGATTGTTTGTTTTGTTGATACTGGTAGAATAGTTGACCATCACTGTTTAAACTTTCTTTAGGTGAGAGGTGATTGTTTGTTTTGTTGATATTGGTAGAATAGTTGACCATCACTGTTTATACTTTCTTTAGGTCAGAGGTGATTGTTTGTTTTGTTGATATTGGTAGAATTGTTGACCATCACTGTTTAAACTTTCTTTAGGTGAGAGGTGATTGTTTGTTTTGTTCATACTGGTAGAATAGTTGACCATCACTGTTTAAACTTTCTTTAGATGAGAGGTGATTGTTTGTTTTGTTGATATTGGCAGAATTGTTGACCATCACTGTTTATACTTTCTTTAGGTGATAGGTGATTGTTTGTTTTGTTGTTATTGGTAGAATTGTTGACCATCACTGTTTAAACTTTCTTTAGGTGAGAGGTGATTGTTTGTTTTGTTGATACTGGTAGAATAGTTGACCATCACTGTTTATACTTTCTTTAGGTGAGAGGTGATTGTTTGTTTTGCTGATATTAGTAGAATAGTTGACCATCACTGTTTAAACTTTCTTTAGGTGAGAGGTGATTGTTTGTTTTGTTGATACTGGTAGAATAGTTGACCATCACTGTTTATACTTTCTTTAGGTGAGAGGTGATTGTTTGTTTTGTTGATATTGGTAGAATAGTTGACCATCACTGTTTATACTTTCTTTAGATGAGAGGTGATTGTTTGTTTTGTTGATACTGGTAGAATAGTTGACCATCACTGTTTATACTTTCTTTAGGTGAGAGGTGATTGTTTGTTTTGTTGATATTGGTAGAATAGTTGACCATCACTGTTTAAACTTTCTTTAGATGAGAGGTGATTGTTTGTTTTGTTGATATTGGTAGAATAGTTGACCATCACTGTTTAAACTTTCTTTAGGTGAGAGGTGATTGTTTGTTTTGTTGATACTGGTAGAATAGTTGACCATCACTGTTTAAACTTTCTTTATATGATAGGTAATTGTTTGCTTTGTTGATACTGGTAGAATAGTTGACCATTACTGTTTATACTTTCTTTAGGTGAGAGGTGATTGTTTGTTTTGTTGATACTGGTAGAATAGTTGACCATCACTGTTTATACTTTCTTTAGATGAGAGGTGATTGTTTGTTTTGTTGATATTGGTAGAATAGTTGACCATCACTGTTTAAACTTTCTTTAGGTGAGAGGTGATTGTTTGTTTTGTTGATACTGGTAGAATAGTTGACCATCACTGTTTAAACTTTCTTTAGGTGAGAGGTGATTGTTTGTTTTGTTGATATTGGTAGAATAGTTGACCATCACTGTTTAAACTTTCTTTAGATGAGAGGTGATTGTTTGTTTTGTTGATACTGGTAGAATAGTTGACCATCACTGTTTAAACTTTCTTTAGATGAGAGGTAATTGTTTGTTTTGTTGATATTGGTAGAATAGTTGACCATCACTGTTTAAACTTTCTTTAGGTGAGAGGCGATTGTTTGTTTTGTTGATACTGGTAGAATAGTTGACCATCACTGTTTAAACTTTCTTTAGATGAGAGGTGATTGTTTGTTTTGTTGATATTGGTAGAATAGTTGACCATCACTGTTTAAACTTTCTTTAGATGAGAGGTGATTGTTTGTTTTGTTGATACTGGTAGAATAGTTGACCATCACTGTTTAAACTTTCTTTAGGTGAGAGGTGATTGTTTGTTTTGCTGATATTAGTAGAATAGTTGACCATCACTGTTTAAACTTTCTATAGGTGAGAGGTGATTGTTTGTTTTGTTGATATTGGTAGAATAGTTGACCATCACTGTTTAAACTTTCTTTAGGTCAGAGGTGATTGTTTGTTTTGTTGATATTGGTAGAATAGTTGACCATCACTGTTTAAACTTTCTTTAGATGAGAGGTGATTGTTTGTTTTGTTGATACTGGTAGAATTGTTGACCATCACTGTTTAAACTTTCTTTAGGTGAGAGTTGATTGTTTGTTTTGCTGATATTGGTAGAATAGTTGACCATCACTGTTTAAACTTTCTTTAGATGAGAGGTGATTGTTTGTTTTGTTGATACTGGTAGAATTGTTGACCATCACTGTTTAAACTTTCTTTAGGTCAGAGGTGATTGTTTGTTTTGTTGATACTGGTAGAATAGTTGACCATCACTGTTTAAACTTTCTTTAGGTGAGAGGTGATTGTTTGTTTTGTTGATAATGGTAGAATAGTTGACCATCACTGTTTATACTTTCTTTAGATGAGAGGTAATTGTTTGTTTTGTTGATACTGGTAGAATAGTTGACCATCACTGTTTAAACTTTCTTTAGGTGAGAGGTGATTGTTTGTTTTGTTGATACTGGTAGAATAGTTGACCATCACTGTTTATACTTTCTTTAAGTGAGAGGTGATTGTTTGTTTTGCTGATATTAGTAGAATAGTTGACCATCACTGTTTAAACTTACTTTAGATGAGAGGTGATTGTTTGTTTTGTTGATATTGGTAGAATAGTTGACCATCACTGTTTAAACTTTCTTTAGGTGAGAGGTGATTGTTTGTTTTGTTGATACTGGTAGAATAGTTGACCATCACTGTTTAAACTTTCTTTAGGTGAGAGGTGATTGTTTGTTTTGTTGATATTGGTAGAATAGTTGACCATCACTGTTTATACTTTCTTTAGGTGAGAGGTGATTGTTTGTTTTGTTGATATTGGTAGAATAGTTGACCATCACTGTTTAAACTTTCTTTAGGTGAGAGGTGATTGTTTGTTTTGTTGATATTGGTAGAATAGTTGACCATCACTGTTTAAACTTTCTTTAGATGAGAGGTGATTGTTTGTTTTGTTGATATTGGTAGAATAGTTGACCATCACTGTTTAAACTTTCTTTAGATGAGAGGTGATTGTTTGCTTTGTTGATGCTGGTAGAATAGTTGACCATCACTGTTTATACTTTCTTTAGGTGAGAGGTGATTGTTTGTTTTGTTGATATTAGTAGAATAATTGACCATCACTGTTTAAACTTTCTTTAGATGAGAGGTAATTGCTTGTTTTGTAGATACTGGTAGATTAGTTGACCATCACTGTTTATACTTTCTTTAGGTGAGAGGTGATTGTTTGTTTTGCTGATATTAGTAGAATAGTTGACCATCACTGTTTAAACTTTCTTTAGGTGAGAGGTGATTGTTTGTTTTGTTGATACTGGTAGAATTGTTGACCATCACTGTTTAAACTTTCTTTAGGTCAGAGGTGATTGTTTGTTTTGTTGATAATGGTAGAATAGTTGACCATCACTGTCTAAACTTTCTTTAGGTGAGAGGTGATTGTTTGTTTTGTTGATAATGGTAGAATAGTTGACCATCACTGTTTATACTTTCTTTAGATGAGAGGTAATTGTTTGTTTTGTTGATACTGGTAGAATAGTTGACCATCACTGTTTAAACTTTCTTTAGGTGAGAGGTGATTGTTTGTTTTGTTGATACTGGTAGAATAGTTGACCATCACTGTTTATACTTTCTTTAAGTGAGAGGTGATTGTTTGTTTTGCTGATATTAGTAGAATAGTTGACCATCACTGTTTAAACTTACTTTAGATGAGAGGTGATTGTTTGTTTTGTTGATATTGGTAGAATAGTTGACCATCACTGTTAAAACTTTCTTTAGGTGAGAGGTGATTGTTTGTTTTGTTGATACTGGTAGAATAGTTGACCATCACTGTTTAAACTTTCTTTAGGTGAGAGGTGATTGTTTGTTTTGTTGATATTGGTAGATTAGTTGACCATCACTGTTTATACTTTCTTTAGGTGAGAGGTGATTGTTTGTTTTGTTGATATTGGTAGAATAGTTGACCATCACTGTTTAAACTTTCTTTAGGTGAGAGGTGATTGTTTGTTTTGTTGATATTGGTAGAATAGTTGACCATCACTGTTTAAACTTTCTTTAGATGAGAGGTGATTGTTTGCTTTGTTGATGTTGGTAGAATAGTTGACCATCACTGTTTATACTTTCTGTAGGTGAGAGGTGATTGTTTGTTTTACTGATATTGGTAGAATAGTTGACCATCACTGTTTAAATTTCTTTAGGTGAGAGGTGATTGTTTGTTTTACTGATATTGGTAGAATAGTTGACCATCACTGTTTATACTTTCTTTAGGTGAGAGGTGATTGTTTGTTTTGTTCATACTGGTAGAATAGTTGACCATCACTGTTTAAACTTTCTTTAGATGAGAGGTGATTGTTTGTTTTGTTGATATTGGCAGAATTGTTGACCATCACTGTTTATACTTTCTTTAGGTGAGAGGTGATTGTTTGTTTTGTTGTTATTGGTAGAATAGTTGACCATCACTGTTTATACTTTCTTTAGGTGAGAGGTGATTGTTTGTTTTGTTGATATTAGTAGAATAGTTGACCATCACTGTTTAAACTTTCTTTAGGTGAGAGGTGATTGTTTGTTTTGTTGATACTGGTAGAATAGTTGACCATCACTGTTTATACTTTCTTTAGGTGAGAGGTGATTGTTTGTTTTGTTGATATTGGTAGAATAGTTGACCATCACTGTTAAAACTTTCTTTAGATGATAGGTGATTGTTTGCTTTGTTGATACTGGTAGAATAGTTGACCATCACTGTTTAAACTTTCTTTAGGTGATAGATGATTGTTTGTTTTGTTGATATTGGTAGAATAGTTGACCATCACTGTTTATACTTTCTTTAGGTGAGAGGTGATTGTTTGTTTTGTTGATATTGGTAGAATTGTTGACCATCACTGCTTAAACTTTCTTTAGGTGAGAGGTGATTGTTTGTTTTGTTGATATTGGTAGAATAGTTGACCATCACTGTTTAAACTTTCTTTAGGTGAGAGGTGATTGTTTGTTTTGTTGATATTGGTAGAATAGTTGACCATCACTGTTTAAACTTTCTTTAGGTGAGAGGTGATTGTTTGTTTTATTGATATTGGTAGAATTGTTGACCATCACTGTTTAAACTTTCTTTAGGTGAGAGGTGATTGTTTGTTTTGTTGATATTGGTAGAATAGTTGACCATCACTGTTTAAACTTTCTTTAGGTGATAGGTGATTGTTTGTTTTGTTGATACTGGTAGAATAGTTGACCATCACAGTATAAACTTTCTGTAGGTGAGAGGTGATTGTTTGTTTTGTTGATAATGGTAGAATAGTTGACCATCACAATTTATACTTTCTTTAGATGAGAGGTGATTGTTTGTTTTGTTGATATTGGTAGAATAGTTGACCATCACAGTTTAAACTTTCTGTAGGTGAGAGGTGATTGTTTATTTTGTTGATATTGGTAGAATTGTTGACCATCACTGTTTAAACTTTCTTTAGATGAGAGGTGATTGTTTGTTTTGTTGATACTGGTAGAATAGTTGACCATCACTGTTTAAACTTTCTTTAGATGAGAGGTGATTGTTTGTTTTGTTGATATTGGTAGAATAGTTGACCATCACTGTTTAAACTTTCTTTAGATGAGAGGTGATTGTTTGTTTTGCTGATATTGGTAGAATTGTTGACCATCACTGTTTAAACTTTCTTTAGATGAGAGGTGATTGTTTGTTTTGTTGATATTGGTAGAATAGTTGACCATCACTGGTTATACTTTCTTTAGATGAGAGGTGATTGTTTGTTTTGTTGATACTGGTAGAATAGTTGACCATCACTGTTTATACTTTCTTTAGGTGAGAGGTGATTGTTTGTTTTGTTGATACTGGTAGAATAGTTGACCATCACTGTTTAAACTTTCTTTAGGTGAGAGGTGATTGTTTGTTTTGTTGATATTGGTAGAATAGTTGACCATCACTGTTTAAACTTTCTTTAGATGAGAGGTGATTGTTTGTTTTGTTGATATTGGTAGAATAGTTGACCATCCCTGTTTAAAAACTTTCTTTAGATGAGAGGTGATTGTTTGTTTTGCTGATATTAGTAGAATAGTTGACCATCACTGTTTAAACTTTCTTTAGGTGAGAGGTAATTGTTTGTTTTGCTGATATTAGTAGAATAGTTGACCATCACTGTTTAAACTTTCTTTAGGTGAGAGGTGATTGTTTGTTTTGTTGATATTGGTAGAATAGTTGACCATCACTGTTTAAACTTTCTTTAGATGAGAGGTGATTGTTTGTTTTGTTGATATTGGTAGAATAGTTGACCATCACTGTTTAAACTTTCTTTAGATGAGAGGTGATTGTTTGCTTTGTTGATGCTGGTAGAATAGTTGACCATCACTGTTTATACTTTCTTTAGGTGAGAGGTGATTGTTTGTTTTGTTGATATTAGTAGAATAGTTGACCATCACTGTTTAAACTTTCTTTAGATGAGAGGTAATTGCTTGTTTTGTAGATACTGGTAGATTAGTTGACCATCACTGTTTATACTTTCTTTAGGTGAGAGGTGATTGTTTGTTTTGCTGATATTAGTAGAATAGTTGACCATCACTGTTTAAACTTTCTTTAGGTGAGAGGTGATTGTTTGTTTTGTTGATATTGATAGAATAGTTGACCATCACAGTTTAAACTTTCTTTAGGTGAGAGGTGATTGTTTGTTTTGTTGATACTGGTAGAATATTTGACCATCACTGTTTATACTTTCTTTAGGTGAGAGGTGATTGTTTGTTTTACTGATATTGGTAGAATAGTTGACCATCACTGTTTAAATTTCTTTAGGTGAGAGGTGATTGTTTGTTTTACTGATATTGGTAGAATAGTTGACCATCACTGTTTATACTTTCTTTAGGTGAGAGGTGATTGTTTGTTTTGTTCATACTGGTAGAATAGTTGACCATCACTGTTTAAACTTTCTTTAGGTGAGAGGTGATTGTTTGTTTTGTTGTTATTGGTAGAATGGTTGACCATCACTGTTTATACTTTCTTTAGGTGAGAGGTGATTGTTTGTTTTGCTGATATTAGTAGAATAGTTGACCATCACTGTTTAAATTTTCTTTAGGTGAGAGGTGATTGTTTGTTTTGTTGATACTGGTAGAATAGTTGACCATCACTGTTTATACTTTCTTTAGGTGAGAGGTGATTGTTTGTTTTGTTGATATTGGTAGAATAGTTGACCATCACTGTTAAAACTTTCTTTAGATGATAGGTGATTGTTTGTTTTGTTGATACTGGTAGAATAGTTGACCATCACTGTTTAAACTTTCTTTAGGTGATAGATGATTGTTTGTTTTGTTGATATTGGTAGAATAGTTGACCATCACTGTTTATACTTTCTTTAGGTGAGAGGTGATTGTTTGTTTTGTTGATATTGGTAGAATTGTTGACCATCACTGTTTAAAGTTTCTTTAGGTGAGAGGTGATTGTTTGTTTTGTTGATATTGGTAGAATAGTTGACCATCACTGTTTAAACTTTCTTTAGGTGAGAGGTGATTGTTTGTTTTGTTGATATTGGTAGAATAGTTGACCATCACTGTTTAAACTTTCTTTAGGTGAGAGGTGATTGTTTGTTTTATTGATATTGGTAGAATTGTTGACCATCACTGTTTAAACTTTCTTTAGGTGAGAGGTGATTGTTTGTTTTGTTGATACTGGTAGAATAGTTGACCATCACTGTTTAAACTTTCTTTAGGTGATAGGTGATTGTTTGTTTTGTTGATATTGGTAGAATAGTTGACCATCACTGTTTAAACTTTCTTTAGGTGATAGGTGATTGTTTGTTTTGTTGATACTGGTAGAATAGTTGACCATCACAGTATAAACTTTCTGTAGGTGAGAGGTGATTGTTTGTTTTGTTGATAATGGTAGAATAGTTGACCATCACTGTTTATACTTTCTTTAGATGAGAGGTGATTGTTTGTTTTGTTGATATTGGTAGAATAGTTGACCATCACAGTTTAAACTTTCTGTAGGTGAGAAGTGATTGTTTATTTTGTTGATATTGGTAGAATTGTTGACCATCACTGTTTAAACTTTCTTTAGATGAGAGGTGATTGTTTGTTTTGTTGATACTGGTAGAATAGTTGACCATCACTGTTTAAACTTTCTTTAGATGAGAGGTGATTGTTTGTTTTGTTGATATTGGTAGAATAGTTGACCATCACTGTTTAAACTTTCTTTAGATGAGAGGTGATTGTTTGTTTTGCTGATATTGGTAGAATTGTTGACCATCACTGTTTAAACTTTCTTTAGATGAGAGGTGATTGTTTGTTTTGTTGATATTGGTAGAATAGTTGACCATCACTGGTTATACTTTCTTTAGATGAGAGGTGATTGTTTGTTTTGTTGATATTGGTAGAATAGTTGACCATCACTGTTTAAACTTTCTTTAGATGATAGGTGATTGTTTGCTTTGTTGATACTGGTAGAATAGTTGACCATCACTGTTTATACTTTCTTTAGGTGAGAGGTGATTGTTTGTTTTGTTGATATTGGTATAATTGTTGACCATCACTGTTTAAACTTTCTTTAGGTGAGAGGTGATTGTTTGTTTTGTTGATACTGGTAGAATAGTTGACCATCACTGTTTATACTTTCTTTAGGTGAGAGGTGATTGTTTGTTTTGTTGATATTGGTAGAATAGTTGACCATCACTGTTTAAACTTTCTTTAGGTGAGAGGTGATTGTTTGTTTTGTTGATATTAGTAGAATAGTTGACCATCACTGTTTAAACTTTCTTTAGGTGAGAGGTGATTGTTTGTTTTGTTGATACTGGTAGAATAGTTGACCATCACTGTTTAAACTTTCTTTAGATGATAGGTGATTGTTTGTTTTGTTGATACTGGTAGAATAGTTGACCATCACTGTTTATACTTTCTTTAGGTGAGAGGTGATTGTTTGTTTTTTTGATACTGGTAGAATAGTTGACCATCACTGTTTAAACTTTCTTTAGGTGAGAGGTGATTGTTTGTTTTGTTGATATTGGTAGAATAGTTGACCATCACTGTTTAAACTTTCTTTAGATGAGAGGTGATTGTTTGTTTTGTTGATATTGGTAGAATAGTTGACCATCACTGTTTAAAAACTTTCTTTAGATGAGAGGTGATTGTTTGTTTTGCTGATATTAGTAGAATAGTTGACCATCACTGTTTAAACTTTCTTTAGGTGAGAGGTAATTGTTTGTTTTGCTGATATTAGTAGAATAGTTGACCATCACTGTTTAAACTTTCTTTAGGTGAGAGGTGATTGTTTGTTTTGTTGATACTGGTAGAATAGTTGACCATCACTGTTTATACTTTCTTTAGGTGAGAGGTGATTGTTTGTTTTGTTGATATTGGTAGAATTGTTGACCATCACTGTTTAAACTTTCTTTAGGTGAGTGGTGATTGTTTGTTTTGTTGATACTGGTAGAATAGTTGACCATCACTGTTTAAACTTTCTTTAGGTGAGAGGTGATTGTTTGTTTTGTTGATACTGGTAGAATAGTTGACCATCACTGTTTATACTTTCTTTAGGTGAGAGGTGATTGTTTGTTTTGTTGATATTGGTAGAATAGTTGACCATCACTGTTTAAACTTTCTTTAGGTGAGAGGTGATTGTTTGTTTTGTTGATACTGGTAGAATAGTTGACCATCACTGTTTATACTTTCTTTAGGTGAGAGGTGATTGTTTGTTTTGCTGATATTAGTAGAATAGTTGACCATCATTGTTTAAACTTTCTTTAGGTGAGAGGTGATTGTTTGTTTTGTTGATATTGGTAGAATAGTTGACCATCACTGTTTAAACTTTCTTTAGATGATAGGTGATTGTTTGTTTTGTTGATACTGGTAGAATAGTTGACCATCACAATTTATACTTTCTTTAGATGAGAGGTGATTGTTTGTTTTGTTGATACTGGTAGAATAGTTGACCATCACTGTTTAAACTTTCTTTAGGTGAGAGGTGATTGTTTGTTTTGTTGATACTGGTAGAATAGTTGACCATCACTGTTTAAACTTTCTTTAGGTGAGAGGTGATTGTTTGTTTTGTTGATATTGGTAGAATAGTTGACCATCACTGTTTAAACTTTCTTTAGATGAGAGGTGATTGTTTGTTTTGTTGATATTGGTAGAATAGTTGACCATCACTGTTTAAACTTTCTTTAGGTGAGAGGTGATTGCTTGTTTTGTTGATATTGGTAGAATAGTTGACCATCACTGTTTAAACTTTCTTTAGATGAGAGGTGATTGTTTGTTTTGTTGATATTGGTAGAATAGTTGACCATCACTGTTTAAACTTTCTTTAGATGAGAGGTGATTGTTTGTTTTGCTGATATTAGTAGAATAGTTGACCATCACTGTTTAAACTTTCTTTAGGTGAGAGGTAATTGTTTGTTTTGCTGATATTAGTAGAATAGTTGACCATCACTGTTTAAACTTTCTTTAGGTGAGAGGTGATTGTTTGTTTTGCTGATATTAGTAGAATAGTTGACCATCACTGTTTAAACTTTCTTTAGGTGAGAGGTAATTGTTTTTTTGCTGATATTAGTAGAATAGTTGACCATCACTGTTTAAACTTTCTTTAGGTGAGAGGTGATTGTTTGTTTTGTTGATATTGGTAGAATAGTTGACCATCACTGTTTAAACTTTCTTTAGGTCAGAGGTGATTGTTTGTTTTGTTGATATTGGTAGAATTGTTGACCATCACTGTTTAAACTTTCTTTAGGTGAGAGGTGATTGTTTGTTTTGTTGATAATGGTAGAATAGTTGACCATCACTGTTTATACTTTCTTTAGATGAGAGGTGATTGTTTGTTTTGTTGATATTGGTAGAATAGTTGACCATCACAGTTTAAACTTTCTGTAGGTGAGAGGTGATTGTTTATTTTGTTGATATTGGTAGAATTGTTGACCATCACTGTTTAAACTTTCTTTAGATGAGAGGTGATTGTTTGTTTTGTTGATACTGGTAGAATAGTTGACCATCACTGTTTAAACTTTCTTTAGATGAGAGGTGATTGTTTGTTTTGTTGATATTGGTAGAATAGTTGACCATCACTGTTTAAACTTTCTTTAGATGAGAGGTGATTGTTTGTTTTGTTGATATTGGTAGAATTGTTGACCATCACTGTTTAAACTTTCTTTAGATGAGAGGTGATTGTTTGTTTTGTTGATATTGGTAGAATAGTTGACCATCACTGGTTATACTTTCTTTAGATGAGAGGTGATTGTTTGTTTTGTTGATATTGGTAGAATAGTTGACCATCACTGTTTAAACTTTCTTTAGATGATAGGTGATTGTTTGCTTTGTTGATACTGGTAGAATAGTTGACCATCACTGTTTATACTTTCTTTAGGTGAGAGGTGATTGTTTGTTTAGTTGATATTGGTATAATTGTTGACCATCACTGTTTAAACTTTCTTTAGGTGAGAGGTGATTGTTTGTTTTGTTGATACTGGTAGAATAGTTGACCATCACTGTTTATACTTTCTTTAGGTGAGAGGTGATTGTTTGTTTTGTTGATATTGGTAGAATAGTTGACCATCACTGTTTAAACTTTCTTTAGGTGAGAGGTGATTGTTTGTTTTGTTGATATTAGTAGAATAGTTGACCATCACTGTTTAAACTTTCTTTAGGTGAGAGGTGATTGTTTGTTTTGTTGATACTGGTAGAATAGTTGACCATCACTGTTTAAACTTTCTTTAGATGATAGGTGATTGTTTGTTTTGTTGATACTGGTAGAATAGTTGACCATCACTGTTTAATCTTTCTTTAGGTGAGAGGTGATTGTTTGTTTTGTTGATATTGGTAGAATAGTTGACCATCACTGTTTAAACTTTCTTTAGATGAGAGGTGATTGTTTGTTTTGTTGATATTGGTAGAATAGTTGACCATCACTGTTTAAAAACTTTCTTTAGATGAGAGGTGATTGTTTGTTTTGCTGATATTAGTAGAATAGTTGACCATCACTGTTTAAACTTTCTTTAGGTGAGAGGTAATTGTTTGTTTTGCTGATATTAGTAGAATAGTTGACCATCACTGTTTAAACTTTCTTTAGGTGAGAGGTGATTGTTTGTTTTGTTGATACTGGTAGAATAGTTGACCATCACTGTTTATACTTTCTTTAGGTGAGAGGTGATTGTTTGTTTTGTTGATATTGGTAGAATTGTTGACCATCACTGTTTAAACTTTCTTTAGGTGAGTGGTGATTGTTTGTTTTGTTGATACTGGTAGAATAGTTGACCATCACTGTTTAAACTTTCTTTAGGTGAGAGGTGATTGTTTGTTTTGTTGATACTGGTAGAATAGTTGACCATCACTGTTTATACTTTCTTTAGGTGAGAGGTGATTGTTTGTTTTGTTGATATTGGTAGAATAGTTGACCATCACTGTTTAAACTTTCTTTAGGTGAGAGGTGATTGTTTGTTTTGTTGATACTGGTAGAATAGTTGACCATCACTGTTTATACTTTCTTTAGGTGAGAGGTGATTGTTTGTTTTGCTGATATTAGTAGAATAGTTGACCATCATTGTTTAAACTTTCTTTAGGTGAGAGGTGATTGTTTGTTTTGTTGATACTGGTAGAATAGTTGACCATCACTGTTTAAACTTTCTTTAGATGATAGGTGATTGTTTGTTTTGTTGATACTGGTAGAATAGTTGACCATCACAATTTATACTTTCTTTAGATGAGAGGTGATTGTTTGTTTTGTTGATATTGGTAGAATAGTTGACCATCACTGTTTAAACTTTCTTTAGGTGAGAGGTGATTGTTTGTTTTGTTGATACTGGTAGAATAGTTGACCATCACTGTTTAAACTTTCTTTAGGTGAGAGGTGATTGTTTGTTTTGTTGATATTGGTAGAATAGTTGACCATCACTGTTTAAACTTTCTTTAGATGAGAGGTGATTGTTTGTTTTGTTGATATTGGTAGAATAGTTGACCATCACTGTTTAAACTTTCTTTAGGTGAGAGGTGATTGCTTGTTTTGTTGATATTGGTAGAATAGTTGACCATCACTGTTTAAACTTTCTTTAGATGAGAGGTGATTGTTTGTTTTGTTGATATTGGTAGAATAGTTGACCATCACTGTTTAAACTTTCTTTAGATGAGAGGTGATTGTTTGTTTTGCTGATATTAGTAGAATAGTTGACCATCACTGTTTAAACTTTCTTTAGGTGAGAGGTAATTGTTTGTTTTGCTGATATTAGTAGAATAGTTGACCATCACTGTTTAAACTTTCTTTAGGTGAGAGGTGATTGTTTGTTTTGCTGATATTAGTAGAATAGTTGACCATCACTGTTTAAACTTTCTTTAGGTGAGAGGTAATTGTTTGTTTTGCTGATATTAGTAGAATAGTTGACCATCACTGTTTAAACTTTCTTTAGGTGAGAGGTGATTGTTTGTTTTGTTGATATTGGTAGAATAGTTGACCATCACTGTTTAAACTTTCTTTAGGTCAGAGGTGATTGTTTGTTTTGTTGATATTGGTAGAATTGTTGACCATCACTGTTTAAACTTTCTTTAGGTGAGAGGTGATTGTTTGTTTTGTTCATACTGGTAGAATAGTTGACCATCACTGTTTAAACTTTCTTTAGATGAGAGGTGATTGTTTGTTTTGTTGATATTGGCAGAATTGTTGACCATCACTGTTTATACTTTCTTTAGGTGATAGGTGATTGTTTGTTTTGTTGTTATTGGTAGAATTGTTGACCATCACTGTTTAAACTTTCTTTAGGTGAGAGGTGATTGTTTGTTTTGTTGATACTGGTAGAATAGTTGACCATCACTGTTTATACTTTCTTTAGGTGAGAGGTGATTGTTTGTTTTGCTGATATTAGTAGAATAGTTGACCATCACTGTTTAAACTTTCTTTAGGTGAGAGGTGATTGTTTGTTTTGTTGATATTGGTAGAATAGTTGACCATCACTGTTTATACTTTCTTTAGATGAGAGGTGATTGTTTGTTTTGTTGATACTGGTAGAATAGTTGACCATCACTGTTTATACTTTCTTTAGGTGAGAGGTGATTGTTTGTTTTGTTGATATTGGTAGAATAGTTGACCATCACTGTTTAAACTTTCTTTAGATGAGAGGTGATTGTTTGTTTTGTTGATATTGGTAGAATAGTTGACCATCACTGTTTAAACTTTCTTTTGGTGAGAGGTGATTGTTTGTTTTGTTGATACTGGTAGAATAGTTGACCATCACTGTTTAAACTTTCTTTAGATGATAGGTGATTGTTTGCTTTGTTGATACTGGTAGAATAGTTGACCATTACTGTTTATACTTTCTTTAGGTGAGAGGTGATTGTTTGTTTTGTTGATACTGGTAGAATAGTTGACCATCACTGTTTATACTTTCTTTAGATGAGAGGTGATTGTTTGTTTTGTTGATATTGGTAGAATAGTTGACCATCACTGTTTAAACTTTCTTTAGGTGAGAGGTGATTGTTTGTTTTGTTGATACTGGTAGAATAGTTAACCATCACTGTTTAAACTTTCTTTAGGTGAGAGGTGATTGTTTGTTTTGTTGATATTGGTAGAATAGTTGACCATTACTGTTTAAACTTTCTTTAGATGAGAGGTGATTGTTTGTTTTGTTGATACTGGTAGAATAGTTGACCATCACTGTTTAAACTTTCTTTAGATGAGAGGTGATTGTTTGTTTTGCTGATATTAGTAGAATAGTTGACCATCACTGTTTAAACTTTCTTTAGGTGAGAGGTAATTGTTTGTTTTGCTGATATTAGTAGAATAGTTGACCATCACTGTTTAAACTTTCTTTAGGTGAGAGGTGATTGTTTGTTTTGTTGATATTGGTAGAATAGTTGACCATCACTGTTTAAACTTTCTTTAGATGAGAGGTGATTGTTTGTTTTGTTGATATTGGTAGAATTGTTGACCATCACTGTTTAAACTTTCTTTAGGTGAGAGGTGATTGTTTGTTTTGTTCATACTGGTAGAATAGTTGACCATCACTGTTTAAACTTTCTTTAGATGAGAGGTGATTGTTTGTTTTGTTGATATTGGCAGAATTGTTGACCATCACTGTTTATACTTTCTTTAGGTGATAGGTGATTGTTTGTTTTGTTGTTATTGGTAGAATTGTTGACCATCACTGTTTAAACTTTCTTTAGGTGAGAGGTGATTGTTTGTTTTGTTGATACTGGTAGAATAGTTGACCATCACTGTTTATACTTTCTTTAGGTGAGAGGTGATTGTTTGTTTTGCTGATATTAGTAGAATAGTTGACCATCACTGTTTAAACTTTCTTTAGGTGAGAGGTGATTGTTTGTTTTGTTGATATTGGTAGAATAGTTGACCATCACTGTTTATACTTTCTTTAGATGAGAGGTGATTGTTTGTTTTGTTGATACTGGTAGAATAGTTGACCATCACTGTTTATACTTTCTTTAGGTGAGAGGTGATTGTTTGTTTTGTTGATATTGGTAGAATAGTTGACCATCACTGTTTAAACTTTCTTTAGATGAGAGGTGATTGTTTGTTTTGTTGATATTGGTAGAATAGTTGACCATCACTGTTTAAACTTTCTTTAGGTGAGAGGTGATTGCTTGTTTTGTTGATACTGGTAGAATAGTTGACCATCACTGTTTAAACTTTCTTTAGATGATAGGTGATTGTTTGCTTTGTTGATACTGGTAGAATAGTTGACCATTACTGTTTATACTTTCTTTAGGTGAGAGGTGATTGTTTGTTTTGTTGATATTGGTAGAATTGTTGACCATCACTGTTTAAACTTTCTTTTGGTGAGAGGTGATTGTTTGTTTTGTTCATACTGGTAGAATAGTTGACCATCACTGTTTAAACTTTCTTTAGATGAGAGGTGATTGTTTGTTTTGTTGATATTGGCAGAATTGTTGACCATCACTGTTTATACTTTCTTTAGGTGATAGGTGATTGTTTGTTTTGTTGTTATTGGTAGAATTGTTGACCATCACTGTTTAAACTTTCTTTAGGTGAGAGGTGATTGTTTGTTTTGTTGATACTGGTAGAATAGTTGACCATCACTGTTTATACTTTCTTTAGGTGAGAGGTGATTGTTTGTTTTGCTGATATTAGTAGAATAGTTGACCATCACTGTTTAAACTTTCTTTAGGTGAGAGGTGATTGTTTGTTTTGTTGATATTGGTAGAATAGTTGACCATCACTGTTTATACTTTCTTTAGATGAGAGGTGATTGTTTGTTTTGTTGATACTGGTAGAATAGTTGACCATCACTGTTTATACTTTCTTTAGGTGAGAGGTGATTGTTTGTTTTGTTGATATTGGTAGAATAGTTGACCATCACTGTTTAAACTTTCTTTAGATGAGAGGTGATTGTTTGTTTTGTTGATATTGGTAGAATAGTTGACCATCACTGTTTAAACTTTCTTTAGGTGAGAGGTGATTGTTTGTTTTGTTGATACTGGTAGAATAGTTGACCATCACTGTTTAAACTTTCTTTAGATGATAGGTGATTGTTTGCTTTGTTGATACTGGTAGAATAGTTGACCATTACTGTTTATACTTTCTTTAGGTGAGAGGTGATTGTTTGTTTTGTTGATACTGGTTGAATAGTTGACCATCACTGTTTATACTTTCTTTAGATGAGAGGTGATTGTTTGTTTTGTTGATATTGGTAGAATAGTTGACCATCACTGTTTAAACTTTCTTTAGGTGAGAGGTGATTGTTTGTTTTGTTGATACTGGTAGAATAGTTAACCATCACTGTTTAAACTTTCTTTAGGTGAGAGGTGATTGTTTGTTTTGTTGATATTGGTAGAATAGTTGACCATTACTGTTTAAACTTTCTTTAGATGAGAGGTGATTGTTTGTTTTGTTGATACTGGTAGAATAGTTGACCATCACTGTTTAAACTTTCTTTAGATGAGAGGTAATTGTTTGTTTTGTTGATATTGGTAGAATAGTTGACCATCACTGTTTAAACTTTCTTTAGGTGAGAGGTGATTGTTTGTTTTGTTGATACTGGTAGAATAGTTGACCATCACTGTTTAAACTTTCTTTAGATGAGAGGTGATTGTTTGTTTTGTTGATATTGGTAGAATAGTTGACCATCACTGTTTAAACTTTCTTTAGATGAGAGGTGATTGTTTGTTTTGTTGATACTGGTAGAATAGTTGACCATCACTGTTTAAACTTTCTTTAGGTGAGAGGTGATTGTTTGTTTTGTTGATATTAGTAGAATAGTTGACAATCACTGTTTAAACTTTCTATAGGTGAGAGGTGATTGTTTGTTTTGTTGATATTGGTAGAATAGTTGACCATCACTGTTTAAACTTTCTTTAGGTCAGAGGTGATTGTTTGTTTTGTTGATATTGGTAGAATAGTTGACCATCACTGTTTAAACTTTCTTTAGATGAGAGGTGATTGTTTGTTTTGTTGATACTGGTAGAATTGTTGACCATCACTGTTTAAACTTTCTTTAGGTGAGAGTTGATTGTTTGTTTTGCTGATATTGGTAGAATAGTTGACCATCACTGTTTAAACTTTCTTTAGATGAGAGGTGATTGTTTGTTTTGTTGATACTGGTAGAATTGTTGACCATCACTGTTTAAACTTTCTTTAGGTCAGAGGTGATTGTTTGTTTTGTTGATAATGGTAGAATAGTTGACCATCACTGTTTAAACTTTCTTTAGGTGAGAGGTGATTGTTTGTTTTGTTGATAATGGTAGAATAGTTGACCATCACTGTTTATACTTTCTTTAGATGAGAGGTAATTGTTTGTTTTGTTGATACTGGTAGAATAGTTGACCATCACTGTTTAAACTTTCTATAGGTGAGAGGTGATTGTTTGTTTTGTTGATACTGGTAGAATAGTTGACCATCACTGTTTATACTTTCTTTAAGTGAGAGGTGATTGTTTGTTTTGCTGATATTAGTAGAATAGTTGACCATCACTGTTTAAACTTACTTTAGGTGAGAGGTGATTGTTTGTTTTGTTGATATTGGTAGAATAGTTGACCATCACTGTTTAAACTTTCTTTAGATGAGAGGTGATTGTTTGCTTTGTTGATGCTGGTAGAATAGTTGACCATCACTGTTTATACTTTCTTTAGATGAGAGGTGATTGTTTGTTTTGTTGATATTGGTAGAATAGTTGACCATCACTGTTTAAACTTTCTTTAGATGAGAGGTGATTGTTTGTTTTGTTGATATTGGTAGAATAGTTGACCATCACTGTTTAAACTTTCTTTAGATGAGAGGTGATTGTTTGTTTTGCTGATATTAGTAGAATAGTTGACCATCACTGTTTAAACTTTCTTTAGATGAGAGGTGATTGTTTGTTTTGTTGATATTGGTAGAATAGTTGACCATCACTGTTTAAACTTTCTTTAGATGAGAGGTGATTGTTTGTTTTGCTGATATTAGTAGAATAGTTGACCATCACTGTTTAAACTTTCTTTAGGTGAGAGGTAATTGTTTGTTTTGCTGATATTAGTAGAATAGTTGACCATCACTGTTTAAACTTTCTTTAGGTGAGAGGTGATTGTTTGTTTTGCTGATATTAGTAGAATAGTTGACCATCACTGTTTAAACTTTCTTTAGGTGAGAGGTAATTGTTTGTTTTGCTGATATTAGTAGAATAGTTGACCATCACTGTTTAAACTTTCTTTAGGTGAGAGGTGATTGTTTGTTTTGTTGATATTGGTAGAATAGTTGACCATCACTGTTTAAACTTTCTTTAGGTCAGAGGTGATTGTTTGTTTTGTTGATATTGGTAGAATTGTTGACCATCACTGTTTAAACTTTCTTTAGGTGAGAGGTGATTGTTTGTTTTGTTCATACTGGTAGAATAGTTGACCATCACTGTTTAAACTTTCTTTAGATGAGAGGTGATTGTTTGTTTTGTTGATATTGGCAGAATTGTTGACCATCACTGTTTATACTTTCTTTAGGTGATAGGTGATTGTTTGTTTTGTTGATATTGGTAGAATTGTTGACCATCACTGTTTAAACTTTCTTTAGGTGAGAGGTGATTGTTTGTTTTGTTGATACTGGTAGAATAGTTGACCATCACTGTTTATACTTTCTTTAGGTGAGAGGTGATTGTTTGTTTTGCTGATATTAGTAGAATAGTTGACCATCACTGTTTAAACTTTCTTTAGGTGAGAGGTGATTGTTTGTTTTGTTGATACTGGTAGAATAGTTGACCATCACTGTTTATACTTTCTTTAGGTGAGAGGTGATTGTTTGTTTTGTTGATATTGGTAGAATAGTTGACCATCACTGTTTATACTTTCTTTAGATGAGAGGTGATTGTTTGTTTTGTTGATACTGGTAGAATAGTTGACCATCACTGTTTATACTTTCTTTAGGTGAGAGGTGATTGTTTGTTTTGTTGATATTGGTAGAATAGTTGACCATCACTGTTTAAACTTTCTTTAGATGAGAGGTGATTGTTTGTTTTGTTGATATTGGTAGAATAGTTGACCATCACTGTTTAAACTTTCTTTAGGTGAGAGGTGATTGTTTGTTTTGTTGATACTGGTAGAATAGTTGACCATCACTGTTTAAACTTTCTTTAGATGATAGGTGATTGTTTGCTTTGTTGATACTGGTAGAATAGTTGACCATTACTGTTTATACTTTCTTTAGGTGAGAGGTGATTGTTTGTTTTGTTGATACTGGTAGAATAGTTGACCATCACTGTTTATACTTTCTTTAGATGAGAGGTGATTGTTTGTTTTGTTGATATTGGTAGAATAGTTGACCATCACTGTTTAAACTTTCTTTAGGTGAGAGGTGATTGTTTGTTTTGTTGATATTGGTATAATAGTTGACCATCACTGTTTAAACTTTCTTTAGATGAGAGGTGATTGTTTGTTTTGTTGATACTGGTAGAATAGTTGACCATCACTGTTTAAACTTTCTTTAGATGAGAGGTAATTGTTTGTTTTGTTGATATTGGTAGAATAGTTGACCATCACTGTTTAAACTTGCTTTAGGTGAGAGGTGATTGTTTGTTTTGTTGATACTGGTAGAATAGTTGACCATCACTGTTTAAACTTTCTTTAGATGAGAGGTGATTGTTTGTTTTGTTGATATTGGTAGAATAGTTGACCATCACTGTTTAAACTTTCTTTAGATGAGAGGTGATTGTTTGTTTTGTTGATACTGGTAGAATAGTTGACCATCACTGTTTAAACTTTATTTAGGTGAGAGGTGATTGTTTGTTTTGTTGATATTAGTAGAATAGTTGACAATCACTGTTTAAACTTTCTATAGGTGAGAGGTGATTGTTTGTTTTGTTGATATTGGTAGAATAGTTGACCATCACTGTTTAAACTTTCTTTAGGTCAGAGGTGATTGTTTGTTTTGTTGATATTGGTAGAATAGTTGACCATCACTGTTTAAACTTTCCTTAGATGAGAGGTGATTGTTTGTTTTGTTGATACTGGTAGAATTGTTGACCATCACTGTTTAAACTTTCTTTAGGTGAGAGTTGATTGTTTGTTTTGCTGATATTGGTAGAATAGTTGACCATCACTGTTTAAACTTTCTTTAGATGAGAGGTGATTGTTTGTTTTGTTGATACTGGTAGAATTGTTGACCATCACTGTTTAAACTTTCTTTAGGTCAGAGGTGATTGTTTGTTTTGTTGATAATGGTAGAATAGTTGACCATCACTGTTTAAACTTTCTTTAGGTGAGAGGTGATTGTTTGTTTTGTTGATAATGGTAGAATAGTTGACCATCACTGTTTATACTTTCTTTAGATGAGAGGTAATTGTTTGTTTTGTTGATACTGGTAGAATAGTTGACCATCACTGTTTAAACTTTCTATAGGTGAGAGGTGATTGTTTGTTTTGTTGATACTGGTAGAATAGTTGACCATCACTGTTTATACTTTCTTTAAGTGAGAGGTGATTGTTTGTTTTGCTGATATTAGTAGAATAGTTGACCATCACTGTTTAAACTTACTTTAGGTGAGAGGTGATTGTTTGTTTTGTTGATATTGGTAGAATAGTTGACCATCACTGTTTAAACTTTCTTTAGGTGAGAGGTGATTGTTTGTTTTGTTGATACTGGTAGAATAGTTGACCATCACTGTTTAAACTTTCTTTAGGTGAGAGGTGATTGTTTGTTTTGTTGATATTGGTAGAATAGTTGACCATCACTGTTTATACTTTCTTTAGGTGAGAGGTGATTGATTGTTTTGTTGATATTGGTAGAATAGTTGACCATCACTGTTTAAACTTTCTTTAGGTGAGAGGTGATTGTTTGTTTTGTTGATATTGGTAGAATAGTTGACCATCACTGTTTAAACTTTCTTTAGATGAGAGGTGATTGTTTGTTTTGTTGATATTGGTAGAATAGTTGACCATCACTGTTTAAACTTTCTTTAGATGAGAGGTGATTGTTTGCTTTGTTGATGCTGGTAGAATAGTTGACCATCACTGTTTATACTTTCTTTAGATGAGAGGTGATTGTTTGTTTTGTTGATATTGGTAGAATAGTTGACCATCACTGTTTAAACTTTCTTTAGATGAGAGGTGATTGTTTGTTTTGTTGATATTGGTAGAATAGTTGACCATCACTGTTTAAACTTTCTTTAGATGAGAGGTGATTGTTTGTTTTGCTGATATTAGTAGAATAGTTGACCATCACTGTTTAAACTTTCTTTAGGTGAGAGGTAATTGTTTGTTTTGCTGATATTAGTAGAATAGTTGACCATCACTGTTTAAACTTTCTTTAGGTGAGAGGTGATTGTTTGTTTTGCTGATATTAGTAGAATAGTTGACCATCACTGTTTAAACTTTCTTTAGGTGAGAGGTAATTGTTTGTTTTGCTGATATTAGTAGAATAGTTGACCATCACTGTTTAAACTTTCTTTAGATGATAGGTGATTGTTTGTTTTGTTGATACTGGTAGAATAGTTGACCATCACTGTTTATACTTTCTTTAGGTGAGAGGTGATTGTTTGTTTTGTTGATACTGGTAGAATAGTTGACCATCACTGTTTAAACTTTCTTTAGGTGAGAGGTGATTGTTTGTTTTGTTGATATTGGTAGAATAGTTGACCATCACTGTTTAAACTTTCTTTAGATGAGAGGTGATTGTTTGTTTTGTTGATATTGGTAGAATAGTTGACCATCACTGTTTAAAAACTTTCTTTAGATGAGAGGTGATTGTTTGTTTTGCTGATATTAGTAGAATAGTTGACCATCACTTTTTAAACTTTCTTTAGGTGAGAGGTAATTGTTTGTTTTGCTGATATTAGTAGAATAGTTGACCATCACTGTTTAAACTTTCTTTAGGTGAGAGGTGATTGTTTGTTTTGTTGATACTGGTAGAATAGTTGACCATCACTGTTTATACTTTCTTTAGGTGAGAGGTGATTGTTTGTTTTGTTGATATTGGTAGAATTGTTGACCATCACTGTTTAAACTTTCTTTAGGTGAGAGGTGATTGTTTGTTTTGTTGATACTGGTAGAATAGTTGACCATCACTGTTTAAACTTTCTTTAGGTGAGAGGTGATTGTTTGTTTTGTTGATACTGGTAGAATAGTTGACCATCACTGTTTATACTTTCTTTAGGTGAGAGGTGATTGTTTGTTTTGTTGATATTGGTAGAATAGTTGACCATCACTGTTTAAACTTTCTTTAGGTGAGAGGTGATTGTTTGTTTTGTTTATACTGGTAGAATAGTTGACCATCACTGTTTATACCTTCTTTAGGTGAGAGGTGATTGTTTGTTTTGCTGATATTAGTAGAATAGTTGACCATCACTGTTTAAACTTTCTTTAGGTGAGAGGTGATTGTTTGTTTTGTTGATACTGGTAGAATAGTTGACCATCACTGTTTAAACTTTCTTTAGATGATAGGTGATTGTTTGTTTTGTTGATACTGGTAGAATAGTTGACCATCACAGTTTATACTTTCTTTAGGTGAGAGGTGATTGTTTGTTTTGTTGATACTGGTAGAATAGTTGACCATCACTGTTTAAACTTTCTTTAGATGATAGGTGATTGTTTGTTTTGTTGATATTGGTAGAATAGTTGACCATCACTGTTTAAACTTTCTTTAGGTGAGAGGTGATTGTTTGTTTTGTTGATAATGGTAGAATAGTTGACCATCACTGTTTAAACTTTCTTTAGGTGAGAGGTGATTGTTTGTTTTGTTGATATTGGTAGAATAGTTGACCATCACTGTTTAAACTTTCTTTAGGTCAGAGGTGATTGTTTGTTTTGTTGATATTGGTAGAATTGTTGACCATCACTGTTTAAACTTTCTTTAGGTGAGAGGTGATTGTTTGTTTTGTTCATACTGGTAGAATAGTTGACCATCACTGTTTAAACTTTCTTTAGATGAGAGGTGATTGTTTGTTTTGTTGATATTGGCAGAATTGTTGACCATCACTGTTTATACTTTCTTTAGGTGATAGGTGATTGTTTGTTTTGTTGATATTGGTAGAATTGTTGACCATCACTGTTTAAACTTTCTTTAGGTGAGAGGTGATTGTTTGTTTTGTTGATACTGGTAGAATAGTTGACCATCACTGTTTATACTTTCTTTGGGTGAGAGGTGATTGTTTGTTTTGCTGATATTAGTAGAATAGTTGACCATCACTGTTTAAACTTTCTTTAGGTGAGAGGTGATTGTTTGTTTTGTTGATACTGGTAGAATAGTTGACCATCACTGTTTATACTTTCTTTAGGTGAGAGGTGATTGTTTGTTTTGTTGATATTGGTAGAATAGTTGACCATCACTGTTTATACTTTCTTTAGATGAGAGGTGATTGTTTGTTTTGTTGATACTGGTAGAATAGTTGACCATCACTGTTTATACTTTCTTTAGGTGAGAGGTGATTGTTTGTTTTGTTGATATTGGTAGAATAGTTGACCATCACTGTTTAAACTTTCTTTAGATGAGAGGTGATTGTTTGTTTTGTTGATATTGGTAGAATAGTTGACCATCACTGTTTAAACTTTCTTTAGGTGAGAGGTGATTGTTTGTTTTGTTGATACTGGTAGAATAGTTGACCATCACTGTTTAAACTTTCTTTAGATGATAGGTGATTGTTTGCTTTGTTGATACTGGTAGAATAGTTGACCATTACTGTTTATACTTTCTTTAGGTGAGAGGTGATTGTTTGTTTTGTTGATACTGGTAGAATAGTTGACCATCACTGTTTATACTTTCTTTAGATGAGAGGTGATTGTTTGTTTTGTTGATATTGGTAGAATAGTTGACCATCACTGTTTAAACTTTCTTTAGGTGAGAGGTGATTGTTTGTTTTGTTGATACTGGTAGAATAGTTAACCATCACTGTTTAAACTTTCTTTAGGTGAGAGGTGATTGTTTGTTTTGTTGATATTGGTATAATAGTTGACCATCACTGTTTAAACTTTCTTTAGATGAGAGGTGATTGTTTGTTTTGTTGATACTGGTAGAATAGTTGACCATCACTGTTTAAACTTTCTTTAGATGAGAGGTAATTGTTTGTTTTGTTGATATTGGTAGAATAGTTGACCATCACTGTTTAAACTTGCTTTAGGTGAGAGGTGATTGTTTGTTTTGTTGATACTGGTAGAATAGTTGACCATCACTGTTTAAACTTTCTTTAGATGAGAGGTGATTGTTTGTTTTGTTGATATTGGTAGAATAGTTGACCATCACTGTTTAAACTTTCTTTAGATGAGAGGTGATTGTTTGTTTTGTTGATACTGGTAGAATAGTTGACCATCACTGTTTAAACTTTATTTAGGTGAGAGGTGATTGTTTGTTTTGTTGATATTAGTAGAATAGTTGACAATCACTGTTTAAACTTTCTATAGGTGAGAGGTGATTGTTTGTTTTGTTGATATTGGTAGAATAGTTGACCATCACTGTTTAAACTTTCTTTAGGTCAGAGGTGATTGTTTGTTTTGTTGATATTGGTAGAATAGTTGACCATCACTGTTTAAACTTTCCTTAGATGAGAGGTGATTGTTTGTTTTGTTGATACTGGTAGAATTGTTGACCATCACTGTTTAAACTTTCTTTAGGTGAGAGTTGATTGTTTGTTTTGCTGATATTGGTAGAATAGTTGACCATCACTGTTTAAACTTTCTTTAAATGAGAGGTGATTGTTTGTTTTGTTGATACTGGTAGAATTGTTGACCATCACTGTTTAAACTTTCTTTAGGTCAGAGGTGATTGTTTGTTTTGTTGATAATGGTAGAATAGTTGACCATCACTGTTTAAACTTTCTTTAGGTGAGAGGTGATTGTTTGTTTTGTTGATAATGGTAGAATAGTTGACCATCACTGTTTATACTTTCTTTAGATGAGAGGTAATTGTTTGTTTTGTTGATACTGGTAGAATAGTTGACCATCACTGTTTAAACTTTCTATAGGTGAGAGGTGATTGTTTGTTTTGTTGATACTGGTAGAATAGTTGACCATCACTGTTTATACTTTCTTTAAGTGAGAGGTGATTGTTTGTTTTGCTGATATTAGTAGAATAGTTGACCATCACTGTTTAAACTTACTTTAGGTGAGAGGTGATTGTTTGTTTTGTTGATATTGGTAGAATAGTTGACCATCACTGTTTAAACTTTCTTTAGGTGAGAGGTGATTGTTTGTTTTGTTGATACTGGTAGAATAGTTGACCATCACTGTTTAAACTTTCTTTAGGTGAGAGGTGATTGTTTGTTTTGTTGATATTGGTAGAATAGTTGACCATCACTGTTTATACTTTCTTTAGGTGAGAGGTGATTGATTGTTTTGTTGATATTGGTAGAATAGTTGACCATCACTGTTTAAACTTTCTTTAGGTGAGAGGTGATTGTTTGTTTTGTTGATATTGGTAGAATAGTTGACCATCACTGTTTAAACTTTCTTTAGATGAGAGGTGATTGTTTGTTTTGTTGATATTGGTAGAATAGTTGACCATCACTGTTTAAACTTTCTTTAGATGAGAGGTGATTGTTTGCTTTGTTGATGCTGGTAGAATAGTTGACCATCACTGTTTATACTTTCTTTAGATGAGAGGTGATTGTTTGTTTTGTTGATATTGGTAGAATAGTTGACCATCACTGTTTAAACTTTCTTTAGATGAGAGGTGATTGTTTGTTTTGTTGATATTGGTAGAATAGTTGACCATCACTGTTTAAACTTTCTTTAGATGAGAGGTGATTGTTTGTTTTGCTGATATTAGTAGAATAGTTGACCATCACTGTTTAAACTTTCTTTAGGTGAGAGGTAATTGTTTGTTTTGCTGATATTAGTAGAATAGTTGACCATCACTGTTTAAACTTTCTTTAGGTGAGAGGTGATTGTTTGTTTTGCTGATATTAGTAGAATAGTTGACCATCACTGTTTAAACTTTCTTTAGGTGAGAGGTAATTGTTTGTTTTGCTGATATTAGCAGAATAGTTGACCATCACTGTTTAAACTTTCTTTAGATGATAGGTGACTGTTTGTTTTGTTGATACTGGTAGAATAGTTGACCATCACTGTTTATACTTTCTTTAGGTGAGAGGTGATTGTTTGTTTTGTTGATACTGGTAGAATAGTTGACCATCACTGTTTAAACTTTCTTTAGGTGAGAGGTGATTGTTTGTTTTGTTGATATTGGTAGAATAGTTGACCATCACTGTTTAAACTTTCTTTAGATGAGAGGTGATTGTTTGTTTTGTTGATATTGGTAGAATAGTTGACCATCACTGTTTAAAAACTTTCTTTAGATGAGAGGTGATTGTTTGTTTTGCTGATATTAGTAGAATAGTTGACCATCACTGTTTAAACTTTCTTTAGGTGAGAGGTAATTGTTTGTTTTGCTGATATTAGTAGAATAGTTGACCATCACTGTTTAAACTTTCTTTAGGTGAGAGGTGATTGTTTGTTTTGTTGATACTGGTAGAATAGTTGACCATCACTGTTTATACTTTCTTTAGGTGAGAGGTGATTGTTTGTTTTGTTGATATTGGTAGAATTGTTGACCATCACTGTTTAAACTTTCTTTAGGTGAGAGGTGATTGTTTGTTTTGTTGATACTGGTAGAATAGTTGACCATCACTGTTTAAACTTTCTTTAGGTGAGAGGTGATTGTTTGTTTTGTTGATACTGGTAGAATAGTTGACCATCACTGTTTATACTTTCTTTAGGTGAGAGGTGATTGTTTGTTTTGTTGATATTGGTAGAATAGTTGACCATCACTGTTTAAACTTTCTTTAGGTGAGAGGTGATTGTTTGTTTTGTTTATACTGGTAGAATAGTTGACCATCACTGTTTATACCTTCTTTAGGTGAGAGGTGATTGTTTGTTTTGCTGATATTAGTAGAATAGTTGACCATCACTGTTTAAACTTTCTTTAGGTGAGAGGTGATTGTTTGTTTTGTTGATACTGGTAGAATAGTTGACCATCACTGTTTAAACTTTCTTTAGATGATAGGTGATTGTTTGTTTTGTTGATACTGGTAGAATAGTTGACCATCACAGTTTATACTTTCTTTAGGTGAGAGGTGATTGTTTGTTTTGTTGATACTGGTAGAATAGTTGACCATCACTGTTTAAACTTTCTTTAGATGATAGGTGATTGTTTGTTTTGTTGATATTGGTAGAATAGTTGACCATCACTGTTTAAACTTTCTTTAGGTGAGAGGTGATTGTTTGTTTTGTTGATAATGGTAGAATAGTTGACCATCACTGTTTAAACTTTCTTTAGGTGAGAGGTGATTGTTTGTTTTGTTGATATTGGTAGAATAGTTGACCATCACTGTTTAAACTTTCTTTAGATGAGAGGTGATTGTTTGTTTTGTTGATATTGGTAGAATAGTTGACCATCACTGTTTAAACTTTCTTTAGATGAGAGGTGATTGTTTGTTTTGCTGATATTAGTAGAATAGTTGACCATCACTGTTTAAACTTTCTTTAGGTGAGAGGTAATTGTTTGTTTTGCTGATATTAGTAGAATAGTTGACCATCACTGTTTAAACTTTCTTTAGGTGAGAGGTGATTGTTTGTTTTGCTGATATTAGTAGAATAGTTGACCATCACTGTTTAAACTTTCTTTAGGTGAGAGGTAATTGTTTGTTTTGCTGATATTAGTAGAATAGTTGACCATCACTGTTTAAACTTTCTTTAGGTGAGAGGTGATTGTTTGTTTTGTTGATATTGGTAGAATAGTTGACCATCACTGTTTAAACTTTCTTTAGGTCAGAGGTGATTGTTTGTTTTGTTGATATTGGTAGAATTGTTGACCATCACTGTTTAAACTTTCTTTAGGTGAGAGGTGATTGTTTGTTTTGTTGATACTGGTAGAATAGTTGACCATCACTGTTTATACTTTCTTTAGGTGAGAGGTGATTGTTTGTTTTGTTGATATTGGTAGAATAGTTGACTATCACTGTTAAAACTTTCTTTAGATGATAGGTGATTGTTTGTTTTGTTGATATTGGTAGAATAGTTGACCATCACAGTTTAAACTTTCTTTAGGTGAGAGGTGATTGTTTGTTTTGTTGATACTGGTAGAATAGTTGACCATCACTGTTTAAACTTTCTTTAGGTGATAGATGATTGTTTGTTTTGTTGATATTGGTAGAATCGTTGACCATCACTGTTTATACTTTCTTTAGATGAGAGGTAATTGTTTGTTTTGTTGATACTGGTAGAATAGTTGACCATCACTGTTTAAACTTTCTTTAGGTGAGAGGTGATTGTTTGTTTTGTTGATACTGGTAGAATAGTTGACCATCACTGTTTAAACTTTCTTTAGGTGAGAGGTGATTGTTTGTTTTGTTGATATTGGTAGAATAGTTGACCATCACTGTTTATACTTTCTTTAGGTGAGAGGTGATTGTTTGTTTTGTTGATATTGGTAGAATAGTTGACCATCACTGTTTAAACTTTCTTTAGGTGAGAGGTGATTGTTTGTTTTGTTGATATTGGTAGAATAGTTGACCATCACTGTTTAAACTTTCTTTAGATGAGAGGTGATTGTTTGTTTTGTTGATATTGGTAGAATAGTTGACCATCACTGTTTAAACTTTCTTTAGATGAGAGGTGATTGTTTGCTTTGTTGATGCTGGTAGAATAGTTGACCATCACTGTTTATACTTTCTTTAGATGAGAGGTGATTGTTTGTTTTGTTGATATTGGTAGAATAGTTGACCATCACTGTTTAAACTTTCTTTAGATGAGAGGTGATTGTTTGTTTTGTTGATATTGGTAGAATAGTTGACCATCACTGTTTAAACTTTCTTTAGATGAGAGGTGATTGTTTGTTTTGCTGATATTAGTAGAATAGTTGACCATCACTGTTTAAACTTTCTTTAGGTGAGAGGTAATTGTTTGTTTTGCTGATATTAGTAGAATAGTTGACCATCACTGTTTAAACTTTCTTTAGGTGAGAGGTGATTGTTTGTTTTGCTGATATTAGTAGAATAGTTGACCATCACTGTTTAAACTTTCTTTAGGTGAGAGGTAATTGTTTGTTTTGCTGATATTAGTAGAATAGTTGACCATCACTGTTTAAACTTTCTTTAGGTGAGAGGTGATTGTTTGTTTTGCTGATATTAGTAGAATAGTTGACCATCACTGTTTAAACTTTCTTTAGGTGAGAGGTAATTGTTTGTTTTGCTGATATTAGCAGAATAGTTGACCATCACTGTTTAAACTTTCTTTAGATGATAGGTGACTGTTTGTTTTGTTGATACTGGTAGAATAGTTGACCATCACTGTTTATACTTTCTTTAGGTGAGAGGTGATTGTTTGTTTTGTTGATACTGGTAGAATAGTTGACCATCACTGTTTAAACTTTCTTTAGGTGAGAGGTGATTGTTTGTTTTGTTGATATTGGTAGAATAGTTGACCATCACTGTTTAAACTTTCTTTAGATGAGAGGTGATTGTTTGTTTTGTTGATATTGGTAGAATAGTTGACCATCACTGTTTAAAAACTTTCTTTAGATGAGAGGTGATTGTTTGTTTTGCTGATATTAGTAGAATAGTTGACCATCACTGTTTAAACTTTCTTTAGGTGAGAGGTAATTGTTTGTTTTGCTGATATTAGTAGAATAGTTGACCATCACTGTTTAAACTTTCTTTAGGTGAGAGGTGATTGTTTGTTTTGTTGATACTGGTAGAATAGTTGACCATCACTGTTTATACTTTCTTTAGGTGAGAGGTGATTGTTTGTTTTGTTGATATTGGTAGAATTGTTGACCATCACTGTTTAAACTTTCTTTAGGTGAGAGGTGATTGTTTGTTTTGTTGATACTGGTAGAATAGTTGACCATCACTGTTTAAACTTTCTTTAGGTGAGAGGTGATTGTTTGTTTTGTTGATACTGGTAGAATAGTTGACCATCACTGTTTATACTTTCTTTAGGTGAGAGGTGATTGTTTGTTTTGTTGATATTGGTAGAATAGTTGACCATCACTGTTTAAACTTTCTTTAGGTGAGAGGTGATTGTTTGTTTTGTTTATACTGGTAGAATAGTTGACCATCACTGTTTATACCTTCTTTAGGTGAGAGGTGATTGTTTGTTTTGCTGATATTAGTAGAATAGTTGACCATCACTGTTTAAACTTTCTTTAGGTGAGAGGTGATTGTTTGTTTTGTTGATACTGGTAGAATAGTTGACCATCACTGTTTAAACTTTCTTTAGATGATAGGTGATTGTTTGTTTTGTTGATACTGGTAGAATAGTTGACCATCACAGTTTATACTTTCTTTAGGTGAGAGGTGATTGTTTGTTTTGTTGATACTGGTAGAATAGTTGACCATCACTGTTTAAACTTTCTTTAGATGATAGGTGATTGTTTGTTTTGTTGATATTGGTAGAATAGTTGACCATCACTGTTTAAACTTTCTTTAGGTGAGAGGTGATTGTTTGTTTTGTTGATAATGGTAGAATAGTTGACCATCACTGTTTAAACTTTCTTTAGGTGAGAGGTGATTGTTTGTTTTGTTGATATTGGTAGAATAGTTGACCATCACTGTTTAAACTTTCTTTAGATGAGAGGTGATTGTTTGTTTTGTTGATATTGGTAGAATAGTTGACCATCACTGTTTAAACTTTCTTTAGATGAGAGGTGATTGTTTGTTTTGCTGATATTAGTAGAATAGTTGACCATCACTGTTTAAACTTTCTTTAGGTGAGAGGTAATTGTTTGTTTTGCTGATATTAGTAGAATAGTTGACCATCACTGTTTAAACTTTCTTTAGGTGAGAGGTGATTGTTTGTTTTGCTGATATTAGTAGAATAGTTGACCATCACTGTTTAAACTTTCTTTAGGTGAGAGGTAATTGTTTGTTTTGCTGATATTAGTAGAATAGTTGACCATCACTGTTTAAACTTTCTTTAGGTGAGAGGTGATTGTTTGTTTTGTTGATATTGGTAGAATAGTTGACCATCACTGTTTAAACTTTCTTTAGGTCAGAGGTGATTGTTTGTTTTGTTGATATTGGTAGAATTGTTGACCATCACTGTTTAAACTTTCTTTAGGTGAGAGGTGATTGTTTGTTTTGTTGATACTGGTAGAATAGTTGACCATCACTGTTTATACTTTCTTTAGGTGAGAGGTGATTGTTTGTTTTGTTGATATTGGTAGAATAGTTGACTATCACTGTTAAAACTTTCTTTAGATGATAGGTGATTGTTTGTTTTGTTGATATTGGTAGAATAGTTGACCATCACAGTTTAAACTTTCTTTAGGTGAGAGGTGATTGTTTGTTTTGTTGATACTGGTAGAATAGTTGACCATCACTGTTTAAACTTTCTTTAGGTGATAGATGATTGTTTGTTTTGTTGATATTGGTAGAATCGTTGACCATCACTGTTTATACTTTCTTTAGATGAGAGGTAATTGTTTGTTTTGTTGATACTGGTAGAATAGTTGACCATCACTGTTTAAACTTTCTTTAGGTGAGAGGTGATTGTTTGTTTTGTTGATACTGGTAGAATAGTTGACCATCACTGTTTAAACTTTCTTTAGGTGAGAGGTGATTGTTTGTTTTGTTGATATTGGTAGAATAGTTGACCATCACTGTTTATACTTTCTTTAGGTGAGAGGTGATTGTTTGTTTTGTTGATATTGGTAGAATAGTTGACCATCACTGTTTAAACTTTCTTTAGGTGAGAGGTGATTGTTTGTTTTGTTGATATTGGTAGAATAGTTGACCATCACTGTTTAAACTTTCTTTAGATGAGAGGTGATTGTTTGTTTTGTTGATATTGGTAGAATAGTTGACCATCACTGTTTAAACTTTCTTTAGATGAGAGGTGATTGTTTGCTTTGTTGATGCTGGTAGAATAGTTGACCATCACTGTTTATACTTTCTTTAGATGAGAGGTGATTGTTTGTTTTGTTGATATTGGTAGAATAGTTGACCATCACTGTTTAAACTTTCTTTAGATGAGAGGTGATTGTTTGTTTTGTTGATATTGGTAGAATAGTTGACCATCACTGTTTAAACTTTCTTTAGATGAGAGGTGATTGTTTGTTTTGCTGATATTAGTAGAATAGTTGACCATCACTGTTTAAACTTTCTTTAGGTGAGAGGTAATTGTTTGTTTTGCTGATATTAGTAGAATAGTTGACCATCACTGTTTAAACTTTCTTTAGGTGAGAGGTGATTGTTTGTTTTGCTGATATTAGTAGAATAGTTGACCATCACTGTTTAAACTTTCTTTAGGTGAGAGGTAATTGTTTGTTTTGCTGATATTAGTAGAATAGTTGACCATCACTGTTTAAACTTTCTTTAGATGATAGGTGATTGTTTGTTTTGTTGATACTGGTAGAATAGTTGACCATCACTGTTAATACTTTCTTTAGGTGAGAGGTGATTGTTTGTTTTGTTGATACTGGTAGAATAGTTGACCATCACTGTTTAAACTTTCTTTAGGTGAGAGGTGATTGTTTGTTTTGTTGATATTGGTAGAATAGTTGACCATCACTGTTTAAACTTTCTTTAGATGAGAGGTGATTGTTTGTTTTGTTGATATTGGTAGAATAGTTGACCATCACTGTTTAAAAACTTTCTTTAGATGAGAGGTGATTGTTTGTTTTGCTGATATTAGTAGAATAGTTGACCATCACTGTTTAAACTTTCTTTAGGTGAGAGGTAATTGTTTGTTTTGCTGATATTAGTAGAATAGTTGACCATCACTGTTTAAACTTTCTTTAGGTGAGAGGTGATTGTTTGTTTTGTTGATACTGGTAGAATAGTTGACCATCACTGTTTATACTTTCTTTAGGTGAGAGGTGATTGTTTGTTTTGTTGATATTGGTAGAATTGTTGACCATCACTGTTTAAACTTTCTTTAGGTGAGAGGTGATTGTTTGTTTTGTTGATACTGGTAGAATAGTTGACCATCACTGTTTAAACTTTCTTTAGGTGAGAGGTGATTGTTTGTTTTGTTGATACTGGTAGAATAGTTGACCATCACTGTTTATACTTTCTTTAGGTGAGAGGTGATTGTTTGTTTTGTTGATATTGGTAGAATAGTTGACCATCACTGTTTAAACTTTCTTTAGGTGAGAGGTGATTGTTTGTTTTGTTGATACTGGTAGAATAGTTGACCATCACTGTTTATACCTTCTTTAGGTGAGAGGTGATTGTTTGTTTTGCTGATATTAGTAGAATAGTTGACCATCACTGTTTAAACTTTCTTTAGGTGAGAGGTGATTGTTTGTTTTGTTGATACTGGTAGAATAGTTGACCATCACTGTTTAAACTTTCTTTAGATGATAGGTGATTGTTTGTTTTGTTGATACTGGTAGAATAGTTGACCATCACAGTTTATACTTTCTTTAGGTGAGAGGTGATTGTTTGTTTTGTTGATACTGGTAGAATAGTTGACCATCACTGTTTAAACTTTCTTTAGATGATAGGTGATTGTTTGTTTTGTTGATATTGGTAGAATAGTTGACCATCACTGTTTAAACTTTCTTTAGGTGAGAGGTGATTGTTTGTTTTGTTGATACTGGTAGAATAGTTGACCATCACTGTTTAAACTTTCTTTAGGTGAGAGGTGATTGTTTGTTTTGTTGATATTGGTAGAATAGTTGACCATCACTGTTTAAACTTTCTTTAGATGAGAGGTGATTGTTTGTTTTGCTGATATTAGTAGAATAGTTGACCATCACTGTTTAAACTTTCTTTAGGTGAGAGGTAATTGTTTGTTTTGCTGATATTAGTAGAATAGTTGACCATCACTGTTTAAACTTTCTTTAGGTGAGAGGTGATTGTTTGTTTTGCTGATATTAGTAGAATAGTTGACCATCACTGTTTAAACTTTCTTTAGGTGAGAGGTAATTGTTTGTTTTGCTGATATTAGTAGAATAGTTGACCATCACTGTTTAAACTTTCTTTAGGTGAGAGGTGATTGTTTGTTTTGTTGATATTGGTAGAATAGTTGACCATCACTGTTTAAACTTTCTTTAGGTCAGAGGTGATTGTTTGTTTTGTTGATATTGGTAGAATTGTTGACCATCACTGTTTAAACTTTCTTTAGGTGAGAGGTGATTGTTTGTTTTGTTCATACTGGTAGAATAGTTGACCATCACTGTTTAAACTTTCTTTAGATGAGAGGTGATTGTTTGTTTTGTTGATATTGGCAGAATTGTTGACCATCAGTGTTTATACTTTCTTTAGGTGATAGGTGATTGTTTGTTTTGTTGTTATTGGTAGAATTGTTGACCATCACTGTTTAAACTTTCTTTAGGTGAGAGGTGATTGTTTGTTTTGTTGATACTGGTAGAATAGTTGACCATCACTGTTTATACTTTTTTTAGGTGAGAGGCAATTGTTTGTTTTGCTGATATTTGTAGAATAGTTGACCATCACTGTTTAAACTTTCTTTAGGTGAGAGGTGATTGTTTGTTTTGTTGATATTGGTAGAATAGTTGACCATCACTGTTAAAACTTTCTTTAGATGATAGGTGATTGTTTGTTTTGTTGATATTGGTAGAATAGTTGACCATCACAGTTTAAACTTTCTTTAGGTGAGAGGTGATTGTTTGTTTTGTTGATACTGGTAGAATAGTTGACCATCACTGTTTAAACTTTCTTTAGGTGATAGATGATTGTTTGTTTTGTTGATATTGGTAGAATAGTTGACCATCACTGTTTATACTTTCTTTAGATGAGAGGTAATTGTTTGTTTTGTTGATACTGGTAGAATAGTTGACCATCACTGTTTATACTTTCTTTAGGTGAGAGGTGATTGTTTGTTTTGTTGATATTGGTAGAATAGTTGACCATCACTGTTTAAACTTTCTTTAGGTGAGAGGTGATTGTTTGTTTTGTTGATACTGGTAGAATAGTTGACCATCACTGTTTAAACTTTCTTTAGGTGATAGATGATTGTTTGTTTTGTTGATATTGGTAGAATAGTTGACCATCACTGTTTATACTTTCTTTAGATGAGAGGTAATTGTTTGTTTTGTTGATACTGGTAGAATAGTTGACCATCACTGTTTAAACTTTCTTTAGGTGAGAGGTGATTGTTTGTTTTGTTGATACTGGTAGAATAGTTGACCATCACTGTTTATACTTTCTTTAAGTGAGAGGTGATTGTTTGTTTTGTTGATACTGGTAGAATAGTTGACCATCACTGTTTATACCTTCTTTAGGTGAGAGGTGATTGTTTGTTTTGCTGATATTAGTAGAATAGTTGACCATCACTGTTTAAACTTTCTTTAGATGATAGGTGATTGTTTGTTTTGTTGATACTGGTAGAATAGTTGACCATCACAGTTTATACTTTCTTTAGGTGAGAGGTGATTGTTTGTTTTGTTGATACTGGTAGAATAGTTGACCATCACTGTTTAAACTTTCTTTAGATGATAGGTGATTGTTTGTTTTGTTGATATTGGTAGAATAGTTGACCATCACTGTTTAAACTTTCTTTAGGTGAGAGGTGATTGTTTGTTTTGTTGATACTGGTAGAATAGTTGACCATCACTGTTTAAACTTTCTTTAGGTGAGAGGTGATTGTTTGTTTTGTTGATATTGGTAGAATAGTTGACCATCACTGTTTAAACTTTCTTTAGATGAGAGGTGATTGTTTGTTTTGTTGATATTGGTAGAATAGTTGACCATCACTGTTTAAACTTTCTTTAGATGAGAGGTGATTGTTTGTTTTGCTGATATTAGTAGAATAGTTGACCATCACTGTTTAAACTTTCTTTAGGTGAGAGGTAATTGTTTGTTTTGCTGATATTAGTAGAATAGTTGACCATCACTGTTTAAACTTTCTTTAGGTGAGAGGTGATTGTTTGTTTTGCTGATATTAGTAGAATAGTTGACCATCACTGTTTAAACTTTCTTTAGGTGAGAGGTGATTGTTTGTTTTGTTGATATTGGTAGAATAGTTGACCATCACTGTTTAAACTTTCTTTAGGTCAGAGGTGATTGTTTGTTTTGTTGATATTGGTAGAATTGTTGACCATCACTGTTTAAACTTTCTTTAGGTGAGAGGTGATTGTTTGTTTTGTTCATACTGGTAGAATAGTTGACCATCACTGTTTAAACTTTCTTTAGATGAGAGGTGATTGTTTGTTTTGTTGATATTGGCAGAATTGTTGACCATCACTGTTTATACTTTCTTTAGGTGATAGGTGATTGTTTGTTTTGTTGTTATTGGTAGAATTGTTGACCATCACTGTTTAAACTTTCTTCAGGTGAGAGGTGATTGTTTGTTTTGTTGATACTGGTAGAATAGTTGACCATCACTGTTTATACTTTTTTTAGGTGAGAGACGATTGTTTGTTTTGCTGATATTTTTAGAATAGTTGACCATCACTGTTTAAACTTTCTTTAGGTGAGAGGTGATTGTTTGTTTTGTTGATACTGGTAGAATAGTTGACCATCACTGTTTATACTTTCTTTAGGTGAGAGGTGATTGTTTGTTTTGTTGATATTGGTAGAATAGTTGACCATCACTATTAAAACTTTCTTTAGATGATAGGTGATTGTTTGTTTTGTTGATATTGGTAGAATAGTTGACCATCACAGTTTAAACTTTCTTTAGGTGAGAGGTGATTGTTTGTTTTGTTGATATTGGTAGAATAGTTGACCATCACTTTAAACTTTCTTTAGGTGATAGATGATTGTTTGTTTTGTTGATATTGGTAGAATAGTTGACCATCACTGTTTATACTTTCTTTAGATGAGAGGTAATTGTTTGTTTTGTTGATACTGGTAGAATAGTTGACCATCACTGTTTAAACTTTCTTTAGGTGAGAGGTGATTGTTTGTTTTGTTGATACTGGTAGAATAGTTGACCATCACTGTTTATACTTTCTTTAAGTGAGAGGTGATTGTTTGTTTTGCTGATATTAGTAGAATAGTTGACCATCACTGTTTAAACTTACTTTAGGTGAGAGGTGATTGTTTGTTTTGTTGATATTGGTAGAATAGTTGACCATCACTGTTTAAACTTTCTTTAGGTGAGAGGTGATTGTTTGTTTTGTTGATACTGGTAGAATAGTTGACCATCACTGTTTAAACTTTCTTTAGGTGAGAGGTGATTGTTTGTTTTGTTGATATTGGTAGAATAGTTGACCATCACTGTTTATACTTTCTTTAGGTGAGAGGTGATTGTTTGTTTTGTTGATATTGGTAGAATAGTTGACCATCACTGTTTAAACTTTCTTTAGGTGAGAGGTGATTGTTTGTTTTGTTGATATTGGTAGAATAGTTGACCATCACTGTTTAAACTTTCTTTAGATGAGAGGTGATTGTTTGTTTTGTTGATATTGGTAGAATAGTTGACCATCACTGTTTAAACTTTCTTTAGATGAGAGGTGATTGTTTGCTTTGTTGATGCTGGTAGAATAGTTGACCATCACTGTTTATACTTTCTTTAGGTGAGAGGTGATTGTTTGTTTTGTTGATATTAGTAGAATAGTTGACCATCACTGTTTAAACTTTCTTTAGATGAGAGGTAATTGCTTGTTTTGTAGATACTGGTAGATTAGTTGACCATCACTGTTTATACTTTCTTTAGGTGAGAGGTGATTGTTTGTTTTGCTGATATTAGTAGAATAGTTGACCATCACTGTTTAAACTTTCTTTAGGTGAGAGGTGATTGTTTGTTTTGTTGATATTGATAGAATAGTTGACCATCACAGTTTAAACTTTCTTTAGGTGAGAGGTGATTGTTTGTTTTGTTGATACTGGTAGAATATTTGACCATCACTGTTTATACTTTCTTTAGGTGAGAGGTGATTGTTTGTTTTACTGATACTGGTAGAATAGTTGACCATCACTGTTTATACTTTCTTTAGGTGAGAGGTGATTGTTTGTTTTGTTGATATTAGTAGAATAGTTGACCATCACTGTTTAAACTTTCTTTAGATGAGAGGTAATTGCTTGTTTTGTAGATACTGGTAGATTAGTTGACCATCACTGTTTATACTTTCTTTAGGTGAGAGGTGATTGTTTGTTTTGCTGATATTAGTAGAATAGTTGACCATCACTGTTTAAACTTTCTTTAGGTGAGAGGTGATTGTTTGTTTTGTTGATACTGGTAGAATAGTTGACCATCACTGTTTATACTTTTTTTAGGTGAGAGGTGATTGTTTGTTTTGCTGATATTTGTAGAATAGTTGACCATCACTGTTTAAACTTTCTTTAGGTGAGAGGTGATTGTTAGTTTTGTTGATACTGGTAGAATAGTTGACCATCACTGTTTATACTTTCTTTAGGTGAGAGGTGATTGTTTGTTTTGTTGATATTGGTAGAATAGTTGACCATCACTGTTAAAACTTTCTTTAGATGATAGGTGATTGTTTGTTTTGTTGATATTGGTAGAATAGTTGACCATCACTGTTTAAACTTACTTTAGGTGAGAGGTGATTGTTTGTTTTGTTGATATTGGTAGAATAGTTGACCATCACTGTTTATACCTTCTTTAGGTGAGAGGTGATTGTTTGTTTTGCTGATATTAGTAGAATAGTTGACCATCACTGTTTAAACTTTCTTTAGATGATAGGTGATTGTTTGTTTTGTTGATACTGGTAGAATAGTTGACCATCACAGTTTATACTTTCTTTAGGTGAGAGGTGATTGTTTGTTTTGTTGATACTGGTAGAATAGTTGACCATCACTGTTTAAACTTTCTTTAGATGATAGGTGATTGTTTGTTTTGTTGATATTGGTTGAATAGTTGACCATCACTGTTTAAACTTTCTTTAGGTGAGAGGTGATTGTTTGTTTTGTTGATACTGGTAGAATAGTTGACCATCACTGTTTAAACTTTCTTTAGGTGAGAGGTGATTGTTTGTTTTGTTGATATTGGTAGAATAGTTGACCATCACTGTTTAAACTTTCTTTAGATGAGAGGTGATTGTTTGTTTTGTTGATATTGGTAGAATAGTTGACCATCACTGTTTATACCTTCTTTAGGTGAGAGGTGATTGTTTGTTTTGCTGATATTAGTAGAATAGTTGACCATCACTGTTTAAACTTTCTTTAGATGATAGGTGATTGTTTGTTTTGTTGATACTGGTAGAATAGTTGACCATCACAGTTTATACTTTCTTTAGGTGAGAGGTGATTGTTTGTTTTGTTGATACTGGTAGAATAGTTGACCATCACTGTTTAAACTTTCTTTAGATGATAGGTGATTGTTTGTTTTGTTGATATTGGTAGAATAGTTGACCATCACTGTTTAAACTTTCTTTAGGTGAGAGGTGATTGTTTGTTTTGTTGATACTGGTAGAATAGTTGACCATCACTGTTTAAACTTTCTTTAGGTGAGAGGTGATTGTTTGTTTTGTTGATATTGGTAGAATAGTTGACCATCACTGTTTAAACTTTCTTTAGATGAGAGGTGATTGTTTGTTTTGTTGATATTGGTAGAATAGTTGACCATCACTGTTTAAACTTTCTTTAGATGAGAGGTGATTGTTTGTTTTGCTGATATTAGTAGAATAGTTGACCATCACTGTTTAAACTTTCTTTAGGTGAGAGGTAATTGTTTGTTTTGCTGATATTAGTAGAATAGTTGACCATCACTGTTTAAACTTTCTTTAGGTGAGAGGTGATTGTTTGTTTTGCTGATATTAGTAGAATAGTTGACCATCACTGTTTAAACTTTCTTTAGGTGAGAGGTGATTGTTTGTTTTGTTGATATTGGTAGAATAGTTGACCATCACTGTTTAAACTTTCTTTAGGTCAGAGGTGATTGTTTGTTTTGTTGATATTGGTAGAATTGTTGACCATCACTGTTTAAACTTTCTTTAGGTGAGAGGTGATTGTTTGTTTTGTTCATACTGGTAGAATAGTTGACCATCACTGTTTAAACTTTCTTTAGATGAGAGGTGATTGTTTGTTTTGTTGATATTGGCAGAATTGTTGACCATCACTGTTTATACTTTCTTTAGGTGATAGGTGATTGTTTGTTTTGTTGTTATTGGTAGAATTGTTGACCATCACTGTTTAAACTTTCTTTAGGTGAGAGGTGATTGTTTGTTTTGTTGATACTGGTAGAATAGTTGACCATCACTGTTTATACTTTTTTTAGGTGAGAGACGATTGTTTGTTTTGCTGATATTTTTAGAATAGTTGACCATCACTGTTTAAACTTTCTTTAGGTGAGAGGTGATTGTTTGTTTTGTTGATACTGGTAGAATAGTTGACCATCACTGTTTATACTTTCTTTAGGTGAGAGGTGATTGTTTGTTTTGTTGATATTGGTAGAATAGTTGACCATCACTGTTAAAACTTTCTTTAGATGATAGGTGATTGTTTGTTTTGTTGATATTGGTAGAATAGTTGACCATCACAGTTTAAACTTTCTTTAGGTGAGAGGTGATTGTTTGTTTTGTTGATATTGGTAGAATAGTTGACCATCACTGTTTATACTTTCTTTAGATGAGAGGTAATTGTTTGTTTTGTTGATACTGGTAGAATAGTTGACCATCACTGTTTAAACTTTCTTTAGGTGAGAGGTGATTGTTTGTTTTGTTGATACTGGTAGAATAGTTGACCATCACTGTTTATACTTTCTTTAAGTGAGAGGTGATTGTTTGTTTTGCTGATATTAGTAGAATAGTTGACCATCACTGTTTAAACTTACTTTAGGTGAGAGGTGATTGTTTGTTTTGTTGATATTGGTAGAATAGTTGACCATCACTGTTTAAACTTTCTTTAGGTGAGAGGTGATTGTTTGTTTTGTTGATACTGGTAGAATAGTTGACCATCACTGTTTAAACTTTCTTTAGGTGAGAGGTGATTGTTTGTTTTGTTGATATTGGTAGAATAGTTGACCATCACTGTTTATACTTTCTTTAGGTGAGAGGTGATTGTTTGTTTTGTTGATATTGGTAGAATAGTTGACCATCACTGTTTAAACTTTCTTTAGGTGAGAGGTGATTGTTTGTTTTGTTGATATTGGTAGAATAGTTGACCATCACTGTTTAAACTTTCTTTAGATGAGAGGTGATTGTTTGTTTTGTTGATATTGGTAGAATAGTTGACCATCACTGTTTAAACTTTCTTTAGATGAGAGGTGATTGTTTGCTTTGTTGATGCTGGTAGAATAGTTGACCATCACTGTTTATACTTTCTTTAGGTGAGAGGTGATTGTTTGTTTTGTTGATATTAGTAGAATAGTTGACCATCACTGTTTAAACTTTCTTTAGATGAGAGGTAATTGCTTGTTTTGTAGATACTGGTAGATTAGTTGACCATCACTGTTTATACTTTCTTTAGGTGAGAGGTGATTGTTTGTTTTGCTGATATTAGTAGAATAGTTGACCATCACTGTTTAAACTTTCTTTAGGTGAGAGGTGATTGTTTGTTTTGTTGATATTGATAGAATAGTTGACCATCACAGTTTAAACTTTCTTTAGGTGAGAGGTGATTGTTTGTTTTGTTGATACTGGTAGAATATTTGACCATCACTGTTTATACTTTCTTTAGGTGAGAGGTGATTGTTTGTTTTACTGATACTGGTAGAATAGTTGACCATCACTGTTTATACTTTCTTTAGGTGAGAGGTGATTGTTTGTTTTGTTGATATTAGTAGAATAGTTGACCATCACTGTTTAAACTTTCTTTAGATGAGAGGTAATTGCTTGTTTTGTAGATACTGGTAGATTAGTTGACCATCACTGTTTATACTTTCTTTAGGTGAGAGGTGATTGTTTGTTTTGCTGATATTAGTAGAATAGTTGACCATCACTGTTTAAACTTTCTTTAGGTGAGAGGTGATTGTTTGTTTTGTTGATACTGGTAGAATAGTTGACCATCACTGTTTATACTTTTTTTAGGTGAGAGGTGATTGTTTGTTTTGCTGATATTTGTAGAATAGTTGACCATCACTGTTTAAACTTTCTTTAGGTGAGAGGTGATTGTTAGTTTTGTTGATACTGGTAGAATAGTTGACCATCACTGTTTATACTTTCTTTAGGTGAGAGGTGATTGTTTGTTTTGTTGATATTGGTAGAATAGTTGACCATCACTGTTAAAACTTTCTTTAGATGATAGGTGATTGTTTGTTTTGTTGATATTGGTAGAATAGTTGACCATCACAGTTTAAACTTTCTTTAGGTGAGAGGTGATTGTTTGTTTTGTTGATATTGGTAGAATAGTTGACCATCACTGTTTAAACTTTCTTTAGGTGATAGATGATTGTTTGTTTTGTTGATATTGGTAGAATAGTTGACCATCACTGTTTATACTTTCTTTAGATGAGAGGTAATTGTTTGTTTTGTTGATACTGGTAGAATAGTTGACCATCACTGTTTAAACTTTCTTTAGGTGAGAGGTGATTGTTTGTTTTGTTGATACTGGTAGAATAGTTGACCATCACTGTTTATACTTTCTTTAAGTGAGAGGTGATTGTTTGTTTTGCTGATATTAGTAGAATAGTTGACCATCACTGTTTAAACTTACTTTAGGTGAGAGGTGATTGTTTGTTTTGTTGATATTGGTAGAATAGTTGACCATCACTGTTTAAACTTTCTTTAGGTGAGAGGTGATTGTTTGTTTTGTTGATACTGGTAGAATAGTTGACCATCACTGTTTAAACTTTCTTTAGGTGAGAGGTGATTGTTTGTTTTGTTGATATTGGTAGAATAGTTGACCATCACTGTTTATACTTTCTTTAGGTGAGAGGTGATTGTTTGTTTTGTTGATATTGGTAGAATAGTTGACCATCACTGTTTAAACTTTCTTTAGATGAGAGGTGATTGTTTGTTTTGTTGATATTGGTGGAATAGTTGACCATCACTGTTTATACTTTCTTTAGGTGAGAGGTGATTGTTTGTTTTGTTGATATTAGTAGAATAGTTGACCATCACTGTTTAAACTTTCTTTAGATGAGAGGTAATTGCTTGTTTTGTAGATACTGGTAGATTAGTTGACCATCACTGTTTATACTTTCTTTAGGTGAGAGGTGATTGTTTGTTTTACTGATACTGGTAGAATAGTTGACCATCACTGTTTATACTTTCTTTAGGTGAGAGGTGATTGTTTGTTTTGTTGATATTAGTAGAATAGTTGACCATCACTGTTTAAACTTTCTTTAGATGAGAGGTAATTGCTTGTTTTGTAGATACTGGTAGATTAGTTGACCATCACTGTTTATACTTTCTTTAGGTGAGAGGTGATTGTTTGTTTTGCTGATATTAGTAGAATAGTTGACCATCACTGTTTAAACTTTCTTTAGGTGAGAGGTGATTGTTTGTTTTGTTGATATTGGTAGAATAGTTGACCATCACTGTTTATACTTTCTTTAGGTGAGAGGTGATTGTTTGTTTTGCTGATATTAGTAGAATAGTTGACCATCACTGTTTATACTTTCTTTAGGTGAGAGGTGATTGTTTGTTTTGTTGATACTGGTAGAATAGTTGACCATCACTGTTTATACTTTCTTTAGGTGAGAGGTGATTGTTTGTTTTGTTGATATTGGTAGAATAGTTGACCATCACTGTTAAAACTTTCTTTAGATGATAGGTGATTGTTTGTTTTGTTGATACTGGTAGAATAGTTGACCATCACTGTTTAAACTTTCTTTAGATGAGAGGTGATTGTTTGTTTTGTTGATATTGGCAGAATTGTTGACCATCACTGTTTATACTTTCTTTAGGTGAGAGGTGATTGTTTGTTTTGTTGTTATTGGTAGAATAGTTGATCATCACTGTTTATACTTTCTTTAGGTGAGAGGTGATTGTTTGTTTTGCTGATATTAGTAGAATAGTTGACCATCACTGTTTAAACTTTCTTTAGGTGAGAGGTGATTGTTTGTTTTGTTGATATTAGTAGAATAGTTGACCATCACTGTTTAAACTTTCTTTAGGTGAGAGGTGATTGTTTGTTTTGTTGATACTGGTAGAATAGTTGACCATCACTGTTTATACTTTCTTTAGGTGAGAGGTGATTGTTTGTTTTACTGATATTGGTAGAATAGTTGACCATCACTGTTTATACTTTCTTTAGGTGAGAGGTGATTGTTTGTTTTGTTGATACTGGTAGAATAGTTGACCATCACTGTTTATACTTTCTTTAGGTGATAGATGATTGTTTGTTTTGTTGATATTGGTAGAATAGTTGACCATCACTGTTTATACTTTCTTTAGGTGAGAGGTGATTGTTTGTTTTGTTGATATTGGTAGAATTGTTGACCATCACTGTTTAAACTTTCTTTAGGTGAGAGGTGATTGTTTGTTTTGTTGATATTGGTAGAATAGTTGACCATCACTGTTTAAACTTTCTTTAGGTGAGAGGTGATTGTTTGTTTTGTTGATATTGGTAGAATAGTTGACCATCACTGTTTAAACTTTCTTTAGGTGAGAGGTGATTGTTTGTTTTATTGATATTGGTAGAATTGTTGACCATCACTGTTTAAACTTTCTTTAGGTGAGAGGTGATTGTTTGTTTTGTTGATACTGGTAGAATAGTTGACCATCACCGTTTAAACTTTCTTTAGGTGATAGGTGATTGTTTGTTTTGTTGATATTGGTAGAATAGTTGACCATCACTGTTTAAACTTTCTTTAGGTGATAGGTGATTGTTTGTTTTGTTGATACTGGTAGAATAGTTGACCATCACAGTATAAACATTCTGTAGGTGAGAGGTGATTGTTTGTTTTGTTGATAATGGTAGAATAGTTGACCATCACTGTTTATACTTTCTTTAGATGAGAGGTGATTGTTTGTTTTGTTGATATTGGTAGAATAGTTGACCATCACAGTTTAAACTTTCTGTAGGTGAGAGGTGATTGTTTATTTTGTTGATATTGGTAGAATTGTTGACCATCACTGTTTAAACTTTCTTTAGATGAGAGGTGATTGTTTGTTTTGTTGATACTGGTAGAATAGTTGACCATCACTGTTTAAACTTTCTTTAGATGAGAGGTGATTGTTTGTTTTGTTGATATTGGTAGAATAGTTGACCATCACTGTTTATACTTTCTTTAGGTGAGAGGTGATTGTTTGTTTTGTTGATATTGGTAGAATTGTTGACCATCACTGTTTAAACTTTCTTTAGGTGAGAGGTGATTGTTTGTTTTGTTGATATTGGTAGAATAGTTGACCATCACTGTTTAAACTTTCTTTAGGTGAGAGGTGATTGTTTGTTTTGTTGATATTGGTAGAATAGTTGACCATCACTGTTTAAACTTTCTTTAGGTGAGAGGTGATTGTTTGTTTTGTTGATATTGACAGAATTGTTGACCATCACTGTTTATACTTTCTTTAGGTGAGAGGTGATTGTTTGTTTTGTTGTTATTGGTAGAATAGTTGACCATCACTGTTTATACTTTCTTTAGGTGAGAGGTGATTGTTTGTTTTGCTGATATTAGTAGAATAGTTGACCATCACTGTTTAAACTTTCTTTAGGTGAGAGGTGATTGTTTGTTTTGTTGATACTGGTAGAATAGTTGACCATCACTGTTTATACTTTCTTTAGGTGAGAGGTGATTGTTTGTTTTGTTGATATTGGTAGAATAGTTGACCATCACTGTTAAAACTTTCTTTAGATGATAGGTGATTGTTTGTTTTGTTGATACTGGTAGAATAGTTGACCATCACTGTTTAAACTTTCTTTAGGTGATAGATGATTGTTTGTTTTGTTGATATTGGTAGAATAGTTGACCATCACTGTTTATACTTTCTTTAGGTGAGAGGTGATTGTTTGTTTTGTTGATATTGGTAGAATTGTTGACCATCACTGTTTAAACTTTCTTTAGGTGAGAGGTGATTGTTTGTTTTGTTGATATTGGTAGAATAGTTGACCATCACTGTTTAAACTTTCTTTAGGTGAGAGGTGATTGTTTGTTTTGTTGATATTGGTAGAATAGTTGACCATCACTGTTTAAACTTTCTTTAGGTGAGAGGTGATTGTTTGTTTTATTGATATTGGTAGAATTGTTGACCATCACTGTTTAAACTTTCTTTAGGTGAGAGGTGATTGTTTGTTTTGTTGATACTGGTAGAATAGTTGACCATCACCGTTTAAACTTTCTTTAGGTGATAGGTGATTGTTTGTTTTGTTGATATTGGTAGAATAGTTGACCATGACTGTTTAAACTTTCTTTAGGTGATAGGTGATTGTTTGTTTTGTTGATACTGGTAGAATAGTTGACCATCACAGTATAAACATTCTGTAGGTGAGAGGTGATTGTTTGTTTTGTTGATAATGGTAGAATAGTTGACCATCACTGTTTATACTTTCTTTAGATGAGAGGTGATTGTTTGTTTTGTTGATATTGGTAGAATAGTTGACCATCACAGTTTAAACTTTCTGTAGGTGAGAGGTGATTGTTTATTTTGTTGATATTGGTAGAATTGTTGACCATCACTGTTTAAACTTTCTTTAGATGAGAGGTGATTGTTTGTTTTGTTGATACTGGTAGAATAGTTGACCATCACTGTTTAAACTTTCTTTAGATGAGAGGTGATTGTTTGTTTTGTTGATATTGGTAGAATAGTTGACCATCACTGTTTATACTTTCTTTAGGTGAGAGGTGATTGTTTGTTTTGTTGATATTGGTAGAATTGTTGACCATCACTGTTTAAACTTTCTTTAGGTGAGAGGTGATTGTTTGTTTTGTTGATATTGGTAGAATAGTTGACCATCACTGTTTAAACTTTCTTCAGGTGAGAGGTGATTGTTTGTTTTGTTGATATTGGTAGAATAGTTGACCATCACTGTTTAAACTTTCTTTAGGTGAGAGGTGATTGTTTGTTTTATTGATATTGGTAGAATTGTTGACCATCACTGTTTAAACTTTCTTTAGGTGAGAGGTGATTGTTTGTTTTGTTGATACTGGTAGAATAGTTGACCATCACCGTTTAAACTTTCTTTAGGTGATAGGTGATTGTTTGTTTTGTTGATATTGGTAGAATAGTTGACCATCACTGTTTAAACTTTCTTTAGGTGATAGGTGATTGTTTGTTTTGTTGATACTGGTAGAATAGTTGACCATCACAGTATAAACTTTCTGTAGGTGAGAGGTGATTGTTTGTTTTGTTGATAATGGTAGAATAGTTGACCATCACTGTTTATACTTTCTTTAGATGAGAGGTGATTGTTTGTTTTGTTGATATTGGTAGAATAGTTGACCATCACAGTTTAAACTTTCTGTAGGTGAGAGGTGATTGTTTATTTTGTTGATATTGGTAGAATTGTTGACCATCACTGTTTAAACTTTCTTTAGATGAGAGGTGATTGTTTGTTTTGTTGATACTGGTAGAATAGTTGACCATCACTGTTTAAACTTTCTTTAGATGAGAGGTGATTGTTTGTTTTGTTGATATTGGTAGAATAGTTGACCATCACTGTTTAAACTTTCTTTAGATGAGAGGTGATTGTTTGTTTTGCTGATATTGGTAGAATTGTTGACCATCACTGTTTAAACTTTCTTTAGATGAGAGGTGATTGTTTGTTTTGTTGATATTGGTAGAATAGTTGACCATCACTGGTTATACTTTCTTTAGATGAGAGGTGATTGTTTGTTTTGTTGATATTGGTAGAATAGTTGACCATCACTGTTTAAACTTTCTTTAGATGATAGGTGATTGTTTGCTTTGTTGATACTGGTAGAATAGTTGACCATCACTGTTTATACTTTCTTTAGGTGAGAGGTGATTGTTTGTTGTGTTGATATTGGTATAATTGTTGACCATCACTGTTTAAACTTTCTTTAGGCGAGAGGTGATTGTTTGTTTTGTTGATACTGGTAGAATAGTTGACCATCACTGTTTAAACTTTCTTTAGGTGAGAGGTGATTGTTTGTTTTGTTGATATTGGTAGAATAGTTGACCATCACTGTTTAAACTTTCTTTAGGTGAGAGGTGATTGTTTGTTTTGTTGATATTAGTAGAATAGTTGACCATCACTGTTTAAACTTTCTTTAGGTGAGAGGTGATTGTTTGTTTTGTTGATACTGGTAGAATAGTTGACCATCACTGTTTAAACTTTCTTTAGATGATAGGTGATTGTTTGTTTTGTTGATACTGGTAGAATAGTTGACCATCACTGTTTATACTTTCTTTAGGTGAGAGGTGATTGTTTGTTTTGTTGATACTGGTAGAATAGTTGACCATCACTTTTTAAACTTTCTTTAGGTGAGAGGTGATTGTTTGTTTTGTTGATATTGGTAGAATAGTTGACCATCACTGTTTAAACTTTCTTTAGATGAGAGGCGATTGTTTGTTTTGTTGATATTGGTAGAATAGTTGACCATCACTGTTTAAAAACTTTCTTTAGATGAGAGGTGATTGTTTGTTTTGCTGATATTAGTAGAATAGTTGACCATCACTGTTTAAACTTTCTTTAGGTGAGAGGTAATTGTTTGTTTTGCTGATATTAGTAGAATAGTTGACCATCACTGTTTATACTTTCTTTAGGTGAGAGGTGATTGTTTGTTTTGTTGATATTGGTAGAATTGTTGACCATCACTGTTTAAACTTTCTTTAGGTGAGAGGTGATTGTTTGTTTTGTTGATACTGGTAGAATAGTTGACCATCACTGTTTAAACTTTCTTTAGGTGAGAGGTGATTGTTTGTTTTGTTGATACTGGTAGAATAGTTGACCATCACTGTTTATACTTTCTTTAGGTGAGAGGTGATTGTTTGTTTTGTTGATATTGGTAGAATAGTTCACCATCACTGTTTAAACTTTCTTTAGGTGAGAGGTGATTGTTTGTTTTGTTGATACTGGTAGAATAGTTGACCATCACTGTTTATACCTTCTTTAGGTGAGAGGTGATTGTTTGTTTTGCTGATATTAGTAGAATAGTTGACCATCACTGTTTAAACTTTCTTTAGGTGAGAGGTGATTGTTTGTTTTGTTGATACTGGTAGAATAGTTGACCATCACTGTTTAAACTTTCTTTAGATGATAGGTGATTGTTTGTTTTGTTGATACTGGTAGAATAGTTGACCATCACAGTTTATACTTTCTTTAGGTGAGAGGTGATTGTTTGTTTTGTTGATACTGGTAGAATAGTTGACCATCACTGTTTAAACTTTCTTTAGATGATAGGTGATTGTTTGTTTTGTTGATATTGGTAGAATAGTTGACCATCACTGTTTAAACTTTCTTTAGGTGAGAGGTGATTGTTTGTTTTGTTGATACTGGTAGAATAGTTGACCATCACTGTTTAAACTTTCTTTAGGTGAGAGGTGATTGTTTGTTTTGTTGATATTGGTAGAATAGTTGACCATCACTGTTTAAACTTTCTTTAGATGAGAGGTGATTGTTTGTTTTGCTGATGTTAGTAGAATAGTTGACCATCACTGTTTAAACTTTCTTTAGGTGAGAGGTAATTGTTTGTTTTGCTGATATTAGTAGAATAGTTGACCATCACTGTTTAAACTTTCTTTAGGTGAGAGGTGATTGTTTGTTTTGCTGATATTAGTAGAATAGTTGACCATCACTGTTTAAACTTTCTTTAGGTGAGAGGTAATTGTTTGTTTTGCTGATATTAGTAGAATAGTTGACCATCACTGTTTAAACTTTCTTTAGGTGAGAGGTGATTGTTTGTTTTGTTGATACTGGTAGAATAGTTGACCATCACTGTTTAAACTTTCTTTAGATGATAGGTGATTGTTTGTTTTGTTGATACTGGTAGAATAGTTGACCATCACAGTTTATACTTTCTTTAGGTGAGAGGTGATTGTTTGTTTTGTTGATACTGGTAGAATAGTTGACCATCACTGTTTAAACTTTCTTTAGATGATAGGTGATTGTTTGTTTTGTTGATATTGGTAGAATAGTTGACCATCACTGTTTAAACTTTCTTTAGGTGAGAGGTGATTGTTTGTTTTGTTGATACTGGTAGAATAGTTGACCATCACTGTTTAAACTTTCTTTAGGCGAGAGGTGATTGTTTGTTTTGTTGATATTGGTAGAATAGTTGACCATCACTGTTTAAACTTTCTTTAGATGAGAGGTGATTGTTTGTTTTGCTGATGTTAGTAGAATAGTTGACCATCACTGTTTAAACTTTCTTTAGGTGAGAGGTAATTGTTTGTTTTGCTGATATTAGTAGAATAGTTGACCATCACTGTTTAAACTTTCTTTAGGTGAGAGGTGATTGTTTGTTTTGCTGATATTAGTAGAATAGTTGACCATCACTGTTTAAACTTTCTTTAGGTGAGAGGTAATTGTTTGTTTTGCTGATATTAGTAGAATAGTTGACCATCACTGTTTAAACTTTCTTTAGGTGAGAGGTGATTGTTTGTTTTGTTGATATTGGTAGAATAGTTGACCATCACTGTTTAAACTTTCTTTAGGTCAGAGGTGATTGTTTGTTTTGTTGATATTGGTAGAATTGTTGACCATCACTGTTTAAACTTTCTTTAGGTGAGAGGTGATTGTTTGTTTTGCTCATACTGGTAGAATAGTTGACCATCACTGTTTAAACTTTCTTTAGATGAGAGGTGATTGTTTGTTTTGTTGATATTGGCAGAATTGTTGACCATCACTGTTTATACTTTCTTTAGGTGATAGGTGATTGTTTGTTTTGTTGTTATTGGTAGAATTGTTGACCATCACTGTTTAAACTTTCTTTAGGTGAGAGGTGATTGTTTGTTTTGTTGATACTGGTAGAATAGTTGACCATCACTGTTTATACTTTTTTTAGGTGAGAGGTGATTGTTTGTTTTGCTGATATTTGTAGAATAGTTGACCATCACTGTTTAAACTTTCTTTAGGTGAGAGGTGATTGTTTGTTTTGTTGTTACTGGTAGAATAGTTGACCATCACTGTTTATACTTTCTTTAGGTGAGAGGTGATTGTTTGTTTTGTTGATATTGGTAGAATAGTTGACCATCACTGTTAAAACTTTCTTTAGATGATAGGTGATTATTTGTTTTGTTGATATTGGTAGAATAGTTGACCATCACAGTTTAAACTTTCTTTAGGTGAGAGGTGATTATTTGTTTTGTTGATACTGGTAGAATAGTTGACCATCACTGTTTAAACTTTCTTTAGGTGATAGATGATTGTTTGTTTTGTTGATATTGGTAGAATAGTTGACCATCACTGTTTATACTTTCTTTAGGTGAGAGGTGATTGTTTGTTTTGTTGATATTGGTAGAATAGTTGACCATCACTGTTTAAACTTTCTTTAGGTGAGAGGTGATTGTTTGTTTTGTTGATATTGGTAGAATAGTTGACCATCACTGTTTAAACTTTCTTTAGGTGAGAGGTGATTGTTTGTTTTATTGATATTGGTAGAATTGTTGACCATCACTGTTTAAACTTTCTTTAGGTGAGAGGTGATTGTTTGTTTTGTTAATACTGGTAGAATAGTTGACCATCACCTTTTAAACTTTCTTTAGGTGATAGGTGATTGTTTGTTTTGTTGATATTGGTAGAATAGTTGACCATCACTGTTTAAACTTTCTTTAGGTGAGAGGTGATTGTTTGTTTTGTTGATATTGGTAGAATAGTTGACCATCACTGTTTAAACTTTCTGTAGGTGAGAGGTGATTGTTTATTTTGTTGATATTGGTAGAATTGTTGACCATCACTGTTTAAACTTTCTTTAGATGAGAGGTGATTGTTTGTTTTGTTGATATTGGTAGAATAGTTGACCATCACTGTTTAAACTTTCTTTAGATGAGAGGTGATTGTTTGTTTTGCTGATATTGGTAGAATTGTTGACCATCACTGTTTAAACTTTCTTTAGATGAGAGGTGATTGTTTGTTTTGTTGATATTGGTAGAATAGTTGACCATCACTGTTTAAACTTTCTTTAGGTGAGAGGTGATTGTTTGTTTTGTTGATACTGGTAGAATTGTTGACCATCACTGTTTAACTTTTCTTTAGATGATAGGTGATTGTTTGCTTTGTTGATACTGGTAGAATAGTTGACCATCACTGTTTATACTTTCTTTAGGTGAGAGGTGATTGTTTGTTTTGTTGATACTGGTAGAATAGTTGACCATCACTGTTTATACTTTCTTTAGATGAGAGGTGATTGTTTGTTTTGTTGATACTGGTAGAATAGTTGACCATCACTGTTTATACTTTCTTTAGGTGAGAGGTGATTGTTTGTTTTGTTGATATTGGTAGAATTGTTGACCATCACTGTTTAAACTTTCTTTAGGTGAGAGGTGATTGTTTGTTTTGTTGATACTGGTAGAATAGTTGACCATCACTGTTTAAACTTTCTTTAGGTGAGAGGTGATTGTTTGTTTTGTTGATACTGGTAGAATAGTTGACCATCACTGTTTAAACTTTCTTTAGGTGAGAGGTGATTGTTTGTTTTGTTGATACTGGTAGAATAGTTGACCATCACTGTTTATACTTTCTTTAGGTGAGAGGTGATTGTTTGTTTTGTTGATATTGGTAGAATAGTTGACCATCACTGTTTAAACTTTCTTTAGGTGAGAGGTGATTGTTTGTTTTGCTGATATTAGTAGAATAGTTGACCATCACTGTTTAAACTTTCTTTAGGTGAGAGGTGATTGTTTGTTTTGTTGATACTGGTAGAATAGTTGACCATCACTGTTTATACTTTCTTTAGGTGAGAGGTGATTGTTTGTTTTGTTGATACTGGTAGAATAGTTGACCATCACTGTTTAAACTTTCTTTAGGTGAGAGGTGATTGTTTGTTTTGTTGATACTGGTAGAATAGTTGACCATCACTGTTTATACTTTCTTTAGGTGAGAGGTGATTGTTTGTTTTGTTGATATTGGTAAAATAGTTGACCATCACTGTTTAAACTTTCTTTAGGTGAGAGGTGATTGTTTGTTTTGTTGATATTGGTAGAATAGTTGACCATCACTGTTTAAACTTTCTTTAGGTGAGAGGTGATTGTTTGTTTTGTTGATACTGGTAGAATAGTTGACCATCACTGTTTAAACTTTCTTTAGGTGAGAGGTGATTGTTTGTTTTGTTGATACTGGTAGAATAGTTGACCATCACTGTTTAAACTTTCTTTAGGTGAGAGGTGATTGTTTGTTTTGTTGATATTGGTAGAATAGTTGACCATCACTGTTTAAACTTTCTTTAGATGAGAGGTGATTATTTGTTTTGTTGATATTGGTAGAATAGTTGACCATCACTGTTTAAAAACTTTCTTTAGATGAGAGGTGATTGTTTGTTTTGCTGATATTAGTAGAATAGTTGACCATCACTGTTTAAACTTTCTTTAGGTGAGAGGTAATTGTTTGTTTTGCTGATATTAGTAGAATAGTTGACCATCACTGTTTAAACTTTCTTTAGGTGAGAGGTGATTGTTTGTTTTGTTGATACTGGTAGAATAGTTGACCATCACTGTTTATACTTTCTTTAGGTGAGAGGTGATTGTTTGTTTTGTTGATATTGGTAGAATTGTTGACCATCACTGTTTAAACTTTCTTTAGGTGAGAGGTGATTGTTTGTTTTGTTGATACTGGTAGAATTGTTGACCATCACTGTTTAAACTTTCTTTAGGTGAGAGGTGATTGTTTGCTTTGTTGATACTGGTAGAATAGTTGACCATCACTGTTTAAACTTTCTTTAGGTGAGAGGTGATTGTTTGTTTTGTTGATATTGGTAGAATAGTTGACCATCACTGTTTAAACTTTCTTTAGGTGAGAGGTGATTGTTTGTTTTGTTGATACTGGTAGAATAGTTGACCATCACTGTTTATACTTTCTTTAGGTGAGAGGTGATTGTCTGTTTTGTTGATATTGGTAGAATAGTTGACCATCACTGTTTAAACTTTCTTTAGGTGAGAGGTGATTGTTTGTTTTGTTGATACTGGTAGAATAGTTGACCATCACTGTTTATACTTTCTTTAGGTGAGAGGTGATTGTTTGTTTTGCTGATATTAGTAGAATAGTTGACCATCACTGTTTAAACTTTCTTTAGGTGAGAGGTGATTGTTTGTTTTGTTGATACTGGTAGAATAGTTGACCATCACTGTTTAAACTTTCTTTAGATGATAGGTGATTGTTTGTTTTGTTGATACTGGTAGAATAGTTGACCATCACTGTTTAAACTTTCTTTAGATGATAGGTGATTGTTTGTTTTGTTGATACTGGTAGAATAGTTGACCATCACAGTTTATACTTTCTTTAGGTGAGAGGTGATTGTTTGTTTTGTTGATACTGGTAGAATAGTTGACCATCACTGTTTAAACTTTCTTTAGGTGAGAGGTGATTGTTTGTTTTGCTGATATTAGTAGAATAGTTGACCATCACTGTTTAAACTTTCTTTAGGTGAGAGGTAATTGTTTGTTTTGCTGATATTAGTAGAATAGTTGACCATCACTGTTTAAACTTTCTTTAGGTGAGAGGTGATTGTTTGTTTTGCTGATATTAGTAGAATAGTTGACCATCACTGTTTAAACTTTCTTTAGGTGAGAGGTAATTGTTTGTTTTGCTGATATTAGTAGAATAGTTGACCATCACTGTTTAAACTTTCTTTAGGTGAGAGGTGATTGTTTGTTTTGTTGATATTGGTAGAATAGTTGACCATCACTGTTTAAACTTTCTTTAGGTCAGAGGTGATTGTTTGTTTTGTTGATATTGGTAGAATTGTTGACCATCACTGTTTAAACTTTCTTTAGGTGAGAGTTGATTGTTTGTTTTGCTGATATTGGTAGAATAGTTGACCATCACTGTTTAAACTTTCTTTAGATGATAGGTGATTGTTTGTTTTGTTGATACTGGTAGAATAGTTGACCATCACTGTTTATACTTTCTTTAGGTGAGAGGTGATTGTTTGTTTTGCTGATATTGGTAGAATAGTTGACCATCACTGTTTAAACTTTCTTTAGGTGAGAGGTGATTGTTTGTTTTGTTGATACTGGTAGAATAGTTGACCATCACTGTTTATACTTCTTTAGGTGAGAGGTGATTGTTTGTTTTGTTGATCCTGGTAGAATTGTTGACCATCACTGTTTATACTTTATTTAGATGAGAGGTGATTGTTTGTTTTGCTGATATTAGTAGAATAGTTGACCATCACTGTTTAAACTTTCTTTAGGTGAGAGGTGATTGTTTGTTTTGTTGATATTGGTAGAATAGTTGACCATCACTGTTTAAACTTTCTTTAGGTGAGAGGTGATTGTTTGTTTTGTTGATACTGGTAGAATAGTTGACCATCACTGTTTAAACTTTCTTTAGGTGAGAGGTGATTGTTTGTTTTGTTGATATTGGTAGAATAGTTGACCATCACTGTTTAAACTTTCTTTAGATGAGAGGTGATTGTTTGTTTTGTTGATATTGGTAGAATAGTTGACCATCACTGTTTAAACTTTCTTTAGATGAGAAGTAATTGTTTGTTTTGTTGATACTGGTAGAATAGTTGACCATCACTGTTTAAACTTTCTTTAGGTGAGAGGTGATTGTTTGTTTTGCTGATATTAGTAGAATAGTTGACCATCACTGTTTAAACTTTCTTTAGGTGAGAGGTGATTGTTTGTTTTGCTGATATTAGTAGAATAGTTGACCATCACTGTTTAAACTTTCTTTAGGTGAGAGGTAATTGTTTGTTTTGCTGATATTAGTAGAATAGTTGACCATCACTGTTTAAACTTTCTTTAGGTGAGAGGTGATTGTTTGTTTTGTTGATATTGGTAGAATAGTTGACCATCACTGTTTAAACTTTCTTTAGGTCAGAGGTGATTGTTTGTTTTGTTGATATTGGTAGAATTGTTGACCATCACTGTTTAAACTTTCTTTAGGTGAGAGTTGATTGTTTGTTTTGCTGATATTGGTAGAATAGTTGACCATCACTGTTTAAACTTTCTTTAGATGATAGGTGATTGTTTGTTTTGTTGATACTGGTAGAATAGTTGACCATCACTGTTTATACTTTCTTTAGGTGAGAGGTGATTGTTTGTTTTGTTGATACTGGTAGAATTGTTGACCATCACTGTTTAAACTTTCTTTAGGTGAGAGGTGATTGTTTGCTTTGTTGATACTGGTAGAATAGTTGACCATCACTGTTTAAACTTTCTTTAGGTGAGAGGTGATTGTTTGTTTTGTTGATATTGGTAGAATAGTTGACCATCACTGTTTAAACTTTCTTTAGGTGAGAGATGATTGTTTGTTTTGTTGATACTGGTAGAATAGTTGACCATCACTGTTTATACTTTCTTTAGGTGAGAGGTGATTGTCTGTTTTGTTGATATTGGTAGAATAGTTGACCATCACTGTTTAAACTTTCTTTAGGTGAGAGGTGATTGTTTGTTTTGTTGATACTGGTAGAATAGTTGACCATCACTGTTTATACTTTCTTTAGGTGAGAGGTGATTGTTTGTTTTGCTGATATTAGTAGAATAGTTGACCATCACTGTTTAAACTTTCTTTAGGTGAGAGGTGATTGTTTGTTTTGTTGATACTGGTAGAATAGTTGACCATCACTGTTTAAACTTTCTTTAGATGATAGGTGATTGTTTGTTTTGTTGATACTGGTAGAATAGTTGACCATCACAGTTTATACTTTCTTTAGGTGAGAGGTGATTGTTTGTTTTGTTGATACTGGTAGAATAGTTGACCATCACTGTTTAAACTTTCTTTAGGTGAGAGGTGATTGTTTGTTTTGCTGATATTAGTAGAATAGTTGACCATCACTGTTTAAACTTTCTTTAGGTGAGAGGTAATTGTTTGTTTTGCTGATATTAGTAGAATAGTTGACCATCACTGTTTAAACTTTCTTTAGGTGAGAGGTGATTGTTTGTTTTGCTGATATTAGTAGAATAGTTGACCATCACTGTTTAAACTTTCTTTAGGTGAGAGGTAATTGTTTGTTTTGCTGATATTAGTAGAATAGTTGACCATCACTGTTTAAACTTTCTTTAGGTGAGAGGTGATTGTTTGTTTTGTTGATATTGGTAGAATAGTTGACCATCACTGTTTAAACTTTCTTTAGGTCAGAGGTGATTGTTTGTTTTGTTGATATTGGTAGAATTGTTGACCATCACTGTTTAAACTTTCTTTAGGTGAGAGTTGATTGTTTGTTTTGCTGATATTGGTAGAATAGTTGACCATCACTGTTTAAACTTTCTTTAGATGATAGGTGATTGTTTGTTTTGTTGATACTGGTAGAATAGTTGACCATCACTGTTTATACTTTCTTTAGGTGAGAGGTGATTGTTTGTTTTGCTGATATTGGTAGAATAGTTGACCATCACTGTTTAAACTTTCTTTAGGTGAGAGGTGATTGTTTGTTTTGTTGATACTGGTAGAATAGTTGACCATCACTGTTTATACTTCTTTAGGTGAGAGGTGATTGTTTGTTTTGTTGATACTGGTAGAATAGTTGACCATCACTGTTTATACTTTATTTAGATGAGAGGTGATTGTTTGTTTTGCTGATATTAGTAGAATAGTTGACCATCACTGTTTAAACTTTCTTTAGGTGAGAGGTGATTGTTTGTTTTGTTGATATTGGTAGAATAGTTGACCATCACTGTTTAAACTTTCTTTAGGTGAGAGGTGATTGTTTGTTTTGTTGATACTGGTAGAATAGTTGACCATCACTGTTTAAACTTTCTTTAGGTGAGAGGTGATTGTTTGTTTTGTTGATATTGGTAGAATAGTTGACCATCACTGTTTAAACTTTCTTTAGATGAGAGGTGATTGTTTGTTTTGTTGATATTGGTAGAATAGTTGACCATCACTGTTTAAACTTTCTTTAGGTGAGAGGTGATTGTTTGTTTTGTTGATATTGGTAGAATAGTTGACCATCACTGTTTAAACTTTCTTTAGATGAGAGGTGATTGTTTGTTTTGTTGATATTGGTAGAATAGTTGACCATCACTGTTTAAACTTTCTTTAGATGAGAAGTAATTGTTTGTTTTGTTGATACTGGTAGAATAGTTGACCATCACTGTTTATACTTTCATTAGGTTAGAGGTGATTGTTTGTTCTGCTGATATTAGTAGAATAGTTGACCATCACTGTTTAAACTTTCTTTAGGTGAGAGGTGATTGTTTGTTTTGTTGATATTGGTAGAATAGTTGACCATCACAGTTTAAACTTTCTTTAGGTGAGAGGTGATTGTTTGTTTTGTTGATATTGGTAGAATAGTTGACCATCACAGTTTAAACTTTCTTTAGGTGAGAGGTGATTGTTTGTTTTGTTGATACTGGTAGAATAGTTGACCATCACTGTTTATACTTTCTTTAGGTGAGAGGTGATTGTTTGTTTTGTTCATACTGGTAGAATAGTTGACCATCACTGTTTAAATTTCTTTAGGTGAGAGGTGATTGTTTGTTTTACTGATATTGGCAGAATTGTTGACCATCACTGTTTATACTTTCTTTAGGTGATAGGTGATTGTTTGTTTTGTTGATATTGGCAGAATTGTTGACCATCACTGTTTAAACTTTCTTTAGATGAGAGGTGATTGTTTGTTTTGTTGATACTGGTAGAATAGTTGACCATCACTGTTTAAACTTTCTTTAGGTCAGAGGTGATTGTTTGTTTTGTTCATACTGGTAGAATAGTTGACCATCACTGTTTATACTTTCTTTAGGTGAGAGGTGATTGTTTGTTTTGTTCATACTGGTAGAATAGTTGACCATCACTGTTTAAATTTCTTTAGGTGAGAGGTGATTGTTTGTTTTACTGATATTGGTAGAATAGTTGACCATCACTGTTTATACTTTCTTTAGGTGAGAGGTGATTGTTTGTTTTGTTCATACTGGTAGAATAGTTGACCATGACTGTTTAAACTTTCTTTAGATGAGAGGTGATTGTTTGTTTTGTGGATATTCGCAGAATTGTTGACCATCACTGTTTAAACTTTCTTTAGGTGAGAGGTACATGTTTGTTTTGCTGATATTAGTAGAATAGTTGACCATCACTGTTTAAACTTTCTTTAGGTGAGAGGTGATTGTTTGTTTTGTTGATATTGGTAGAATAGTTGACCATGACTGTTTAAACTTTCTTTAGGTCAGAGGTGTTTGTTTGTTTTGCTGATATTAGTAGAATAGTTGACCATCACTGTTTAAACTTTCTTTAGGTGAGAGGTGATTGTTTGTTTTGTTGATACTGGTAGAATAGTTGACCATCACTGTTTAAACTTTCTTTAGATGATAGGTGATTGTTTGTTTTGTTGATACTGGTAGAATAGTTGACCATCACAGTTTATACTTTCTTTAGGTGAGAGGTGATTGTTTGTTTTGTTGATATTGGTAGAATAGTTGACCATCACTTTTTAAACTTTCTTTAGGTGAGAGGTGATTGTTTGTTTTGTTGATATTGGTAGAATAGTTGACCATCACTGTTTAAACTTTCTTTAGATGAGAGGTGATTGTTTGTTTTGTTGATATTGGTAGAATAGTTGACCATCACTGTTTAAACTTTCTTTAGGTGAGAGGTGATTGTTTGTTTTGTTGATACTGGTAGAATTGTTGACCATCACTGTTTAAACTTTCTTTAGGTGAGAGGTAATTGTTTGTTTTGCTGATATTAGTAGAATAGTTGACCATCACTGTTTAAACTTTCTTTAGGTGAGAGGTGATTGTTTGTTTTGCTGATATTAGTAGAATAGTTGACCATCACTGTTTAAACTTTCTTTAGGTGAGAGGTAATTGTTTGTTTTGCTGATATTAGTAGAATAGTTGACCATCACTGTTTAAACTTTCTTTAGGTGAGAGGTGATTGTTTGTTTTGTTGATATTGGTAGAATAGTTGACCATCACTGTTTAAACTTTCTTTAGGTCAGAGGTGATTGTTTGTTTTGTTGATATTGGTAGAATTGTTGACCATCACTGTTTAAACTTTCTTTAGGTGAGAGTTGATTGTTTGTTTTGCTGATATTGGTAGAATAGTTGACCATCACTGTTTAAACTTTCTTTAGATGATAGGTGATTGTTTGTTTTGTTGATACTGGTAGAATAGTTGACCATCACTGTTTATACTTTCTTTAGGTGAGAGGTGATTGTTTGTTTTGCTGATATTGGTAGAATAGTTGACCATCACTGTTTAAACTTTCTTTAGGTGAGAGGTGATTGTTTGTTTTGTTGATACTGGTAGAATAGTTGACCATCACTGTTTATACTTCTTTAGGTGAGAGGTGATTGTTTGTTTTGTTGATACTGGTAGAATAGTTGACCATCACTGTTTATACTTTATTTAGATGAGAGGTGATTGTTTGTTTTGCTGATATTAGTAGAATAGTTGACCATCACTGTTTAAACTTTCTTTAGGTGAGAGGTGATTGTTTGTTTTGTTGATATTGGTAGAATAGTTGACCATCACTGTTTAAACTTTCTTTAGGTGAGAGGTGATTGTTTGTTTTGTTGATACTGGTAGAATAGTTGACCATCACTGTTTAAACTTTCTTTAGGTGAGAGGTGATTGTTTGTTTTGTTGATATTGGTAGAATAGTTGACCATCACTGTTTAAACTTTCTTTAGATGAGAGGTGATTGTTTGTTTTGTTGATATTGGTAGAATAGTTGACCATCACTGTTTAAACTTTCTTTAGATGAGAAGTAATTGTTTGTTTTGTTGATACTGGTAGAATAGTTGACCATCACTGTTTATACTTTCATTAGGTTAGAGGTGATTGTTTGTTCTGCTGATATTAGTAGAATAGTTGACCATCACTGTTTAAACTTTCTTTAGGTGAGAGGTGATTGTTTGTTTTGTTGATATTGGTAGAATAGTTGACCATCACAGTTTAAACTTTCTTTAGGTGAGAGGTGATTGTTTGTTTTGTTGATATTGGTAGAATAGTTGACCATCACAGTTTAAACTTTCTTTAGGTGAGAGGTGATTGTTTGTTTTGTTGATACTGGTAGAATAGTTGACCATCACTGTTTATACTTTCTTTAGGTGAGAGGTGATTGTTTGTTTTGTTCATACTGGTAGAATAGTTGACCATCACTGTTTAAATTTCTTTAGGTGAGAGGTGATTGTTTGTTTTACTGATATTGGCAGAATTGTTGACCATCACTGTTTATACTTTCTTTAGGTGATAGGTGATTGTTTGTTTTGTTGATATTGGCAGAATTGTTGACCATCACTGTTTAAACTTTCTTTAGATGAGAGGTGATTGTTTGTTTTGTTGATACTGGTAGAATAGTTGACCATCACTGTTTAAACTTTCTTTAGGTCAGAGGTGATTGTTTGTTTTGTTCATACTGGTAGAATAGTTGACCATCACTGTTTATACTTTCTTTAGGTGAGAGGTGATTGTTTGTTTTGTTCATACTGGTAGAATAGTTGACCATCACTGTTTAAATTTCTTTAGGTGAGAGGTGATTGTTTGTTTTACTGATATTGGTAGAATAGTTGACCATCACTGTTTATACTTTCTTTAGGTGAGAGGTGATTGTTTGTTTTGTTCATACTGGTAGAATAGTTGACCATGACTGTTTAAACTTTCTTTAGATGAGAGGTGATTGTTTGTTTTGTGGATATTGGCAGAATTGTTGACCATCACTGTTTAAACTTTCTTTAGGTGAGAGGTACATGTTTGTTTTGCTGATATTAGTAGAATAGTTGACCATCACTGTTTAAACTTTCTTTAGGTGAGAGGTGATTGTTTGTTTTGTTGATATTGGTAGAATAGTTGACCATGACTGTTTAAACTTTCTTTAGGTCAGAGGTGTTTGTTTGTTTTGCTGATATTAGTAGAATAGTTGACCATCACTGTTTAAACTTTCTTTAGGTGAGAGGTGATTGTTTGTTTTGTTGATACTGGTAGAATAGTTGACCATCACTGTTTAAACTTTCTTTAGATGATAGGTGATTGTTTGTTTTGTTGATACTGGTAGAATAGTTGACCATCACAGTTTATACTTTCTTTAGGTGAGAGGTGATTGTTTGTTTTGTTGATATTGGTAGAATAGTTGACCATCACTTTTTAAACTTTCTTTAGGTGAGAGGTGATTGTTTGTTTTGTTGATATTGGTAGAATAGTTGACCATCACTGTTTAAACTTTCTTTAGATGAGAGGTGATTGTTTGTTTTGTTGATATTGGTAGAATAGTTGACCATCACTGTTTAAACTTTCTTTAGATGAGAGGTGATTGTTTGTTTTGCTGATATTAGTAGAATAGTTGACCATCACTGTTTAAACTTTCTTTAGGTGAGAGGTAATTGTTTGTTTTGCTGATATTAGTAGAATAGTTGACCATCACTGTTTAAACTTTCTTTAGGTGAGAGGTGATTGTTTGTTTTGCTGATATTAGTAGAATAGTTGACCATCACTGTTTAAACTTTCTTTAGGTGAGAGGTAATTGTTTGTTTTGCTGATATTAGTAGAATAGTTGACCATCACTGTTTAAACTTTCTTTAGGTGAGAGGTGATTGTTTGTTTTGTTGATATTGGTAGAATAGTTGACCATCACTGTTTAAACTTTCTTTAGGTCAGAGTTGATTGTTTGTTTTGTTGATATTGGTAGAATTGTTGACCATCACTGTTTAAACTTTCTTTAGGTGAGAGTTGATTGTTTGTTTTGCTGATATTGGTAGAATAGTTGACCATCACTGTTTAAACTTTCTTTAGATGATAGGTGATTGTTTGTTTTGTTGATACTGGTAGAATAGTTGACCATCACTGTTTATACTTTCTTTAGGTGAGAGGTGATTGTTTGTTTTGCTGATATTGGTAGAATAGTTGACCATCACTGTTTAAACTTTCTTTAGGTGAGAGGTGATTGTTTGTTTTGTTGATACTGGTAGAATAGTTGACCATCACTGTTTATACTTTCTTTAGGTGAGAGGTGATTGTTTGTTTTGTTGATACTGGTAGAATAGTTGACCATCACTGTTTATACTTTCTTTAGATGAGAGGTGATTGTTTGTTTTGCTGATATTAGTAGAATAGTTGACCATCACTGTTTAAACTTTCTTTAGGTGAGAGGTGATTGTTTGTTTTGTTGATATTGGTAGAATAGTTGACCATCACTGTTTAAACTTTCTTTAGGTGAGAGGTGATTGTTTGTTTTGTTGATACTGGTAGAATAGTTGACCATCACTGTTTAAACTTTCTTTAGGTGAGAGGTGATTGTTTGTTTTGTTGATATTGGTAGAATAGTTGACCATCACTGTTTAAACTTTCTTTAGATGAGAGGTGATTGTTTGTTTTGTTGATATTGGTAGAATAGTTGACCATCACTGTTTAAACTTTCTTTAGATGAGAAGTAATTGTTTGTTTTGTTGATACTGGTAGAATAGTTGACCATCACTGTTTATACTTTCATTAGGTGAGAGGTGATTGTTTGTTTTGCTGATATTAGTAGAATAGTTGACCATCACTGTTTAAACTTTCTTTAGGTGAGAGGTGATTGTTTGTTTTGTTGATATTGGTAGAATAGTTGACCATCACAGTTTAAACTTTCTTTAGGTGAGAGGTGATTGTTTGTTTTGTTGATATTGGTAGAATAGTTGACCATCACAGTTTAAACTTTCTTTAGGTGAGAGGTGATTGTTTGTTTTGTTGATACTGGTAGAATAGTTGACCATCACTGTTTATACTTTCTTTAGGTGAGAGGTGATTGTTTGTTTTGTTCATACTGGTAGAATAGTTGACCATCACTGTTTAAATTTCTTTAGGTGAGAGGTGATTGTTTGTTTTACTGATATTGGTAGAATAGTTGACCATCACTGTTTATACTTTCTTTAGGTGAGAGGTGATTGTTTGTTTTGTTCATACTGGTAGAATAGTTGACCATCACTGTTTAAACTTTCTTTAGATGAGAGGTGATTGTTTGTTTTGTTGATATTGGCAGAATTGTTGACCATCACTGTTTATACTTTCTTTAGGTGATAGGTGATTGTTTGTTTTGTTGATATTGGTAGAATTGTTGACCATCACTGTTTAAACTTTCTTTAGATGAGAGGTGATTGTTTGTTTTGTTGATACTGGTAGAATAGTTGACCATCACTGTTTAAACTTTCTTTAGGTCAGAGGTGATTGTTTGTTTTCTTGATACTGGTAGAATAGTTGACCATCACTGTTTATACTTTCTTTAGGTGAGAGGTGATTGTTTGTTTTGTTCATACTGGTAGAATAGTTGACCATCACTGTTTAAATTTCTTTAGGTGAGAGGTGATTGTTTGTTTTACTGATATTGGTAGAATAGTTGACCATCACTGTTTATACTTTCTTTAGGTGAGAGGTGATTGTTTGTTTTGTTCATACTGGTAGAATAGTTGACCATCACTGTTTAAACTTTCTTTAGATGAGAGGTGATTGTTTGTTTTGTTGATATTGGCAGAATTGTTGACCATCACTGTTTAAACTTTCTTTAGGTGAGAGGTAATTGTTTGTTTTGCTGATATTAGTAGAATAGTTGACCATCACTGTTTAAACTTTCTTTAGGTGAGAGGTGATTGTTTGTTTTGTTGATATTGGTAGAATAGTTGACCATCACTGTTTAAACTTTCTTTAGGTCAGAGGTGATTGTTTGTTTTGTTGATATTGGTAGAATTGTTGACCATCACTGTTTAAACTTTCTTTAGGTGAGAGGTGATTGTTTGTTTTGTTAATATTGGTAGAATAGTTGACCATCACTGTTTAAACTTTCTTTAGGTGAGAGGTGATTGTTTGTTTTGTTGATACTGGTAGAATAGTTGACAATCACTGTTTATACTTTCTTTAGGTGAGAGGTGATTGTTTGTTTTGTTGATATTGGTAGAATAGTTGACCATCACTGTTTAAACTTTCTTTAGGTGAGAGGTGATTGTTTGTTTTGTTGATACTGGTAGAATATTTGACCATCACTGTTTAAACTTTCTTTAGGTGAGAGGTGATTGTTTGTTTTGTTGATATTGGTAGAATAGTTGACCATCACTGTTTAAACTTTCTTTAGATGAGAGGTGATTGTTTGTTTTGTTGATATTGGTAGAATAGTTGACCATCACTGTTTAAACTTTCTTTAGGTGAGAGGTGATTGTTTGTTTTGTTGATACTGGTAGAATAGTTGACCATCACTGTTTATACTTTCTTTAGGTGAGAGGTGATTGTTTGTTTTGCTGATATTAGTAGAATAGTTGACCATCACTGTTTAAACTTTCTTTAGGTGAGAGGTGATTGTTTGTTTTGTTGATACTGGTAGAATAGTTGACCATCACTGTTTAAACTTTCTTTAGATGATAGGTGATTGTTTGTTTTGTTGATACTGGTAGAATAGTTGACCATCACAGTTTATACTTTCTTTAGGTGAGAGGTGATTGTTTGTTTTGTTGATACTGGTAGAATAGTTGACCATCACTGTTTAAACTTTCTTTAGGTGAGAGGTGATTGTTTGTTTTGCTGATATTAGTAGAATAGTTGACCATCACTGTTTAAACTTTCTTTAGGTGAGAGGTAATTGTTTGTTTTGCTGATATTAGTAGAATAGTTGACCATCACTGTTTAAACTTTCTTTAGGTGAGAGGTGATTGTTTGTTTTGCTGATATTAGTAGAATAGTTGACCATCACTGTTTAAACTTTCTTTAGGTGAGAGGTAATTGTTTGTTTTGCTGATATTAGTAGAATAGTTGACCATCACTGTTTAAACTTTCTTTAGGTGAGAGGTGATTGTTTGTTTTGTTGATATTGGTAGAATAGTTGACCATCACTGTTTAAACTTTCTTTAGGTCAGAGGTGATTGTTTGTTTTGTTGATATTGGTAGAATTGTTGACCATCACTGTTTAAACTTTCTTTAGGTGAGAGTTGATTGTTTGTTTTGCTGATATTGGTAGAATAGTTGACCATCACTGTTTAAACTTTCTTTAGATGATAGGTGATTGTTTGTTTTGTTGATACTGGTAGAATAGTTGACCATCACTGTTTATACTTTCTTTAGGTGAGAGGTGATTGTTTGTTTTGCTGATATTGGTAGAATAGTTGACCATCACTGTTTAAACTTTCTTTAGGTGAGAGGTGATTGTTTGTTTTGTTGATACTGGTAGAATAGTTGACCATCACTGTTTATACTTCTTTAGGTGAGAGGTGATTGTTTGTTTTGTTGATACTGGTAGAATAGTTGACCATCACTGTTTATACTTTATTTAGATGAGAGGTGATTGTTTGTTTTGCTGATATTAGTAGAATAGTTGACCATCACTGTTTAAACTTTCTTTAGGTGAGAGGTGATTGTTTGTTTTGTTGATATTGGTAGAATAGTTGACCATCACTGTTTAAACTTTCTTTAGGTGAGAGGTGATTGTTTGTTTTGTTGATACTGGTAGAATAGTTGACCATCACTGTTTAAACTTTCTTTAGGTGAGAGGTGATTGTTTGTTTTGTTGATATTGGTAGAATAGTTGACCATCACTGTTTAAACTTTCTTTAGATGAGAGGTGATTGTTTGTTTTGTTGATATTGGTAGAATAGTTGACCATCACTGTTTAAACTTTCTTTAGATGAGAAGTAATTGTTTGTTTTGTTGATACTGGTAGAATAGTTGACCATCACTGTTTATACTTTCATTAGGTTAGAGGTGATTGTTTGTTCTGCTGATATTAGTAGAATAGTTGACCATCACTGTTTAAACTTTCTTTAGGTGAGAGGTGATTGTTTGTTTTGTTGATATTGGTAGAATAGTTGACCATCACAGTTTAAACTTTCTTTAGGTGAGAGGTGATTGTTTGTTTTGTTGATATTGGTAGAATAGTTGACCATCACAGTTTAAACTTTCTTTAGGTGAGAGGTGATTGTTTGTTTTGTTGATACTGGTAGAATAGTTGACCATCACTGTTTATACTTTCTTTAGGTGAGAGGTGATTGTTTGTTTTGTTCATACTGGTAGAATAGTTGACCATCACTGTTTAAATTTCTTTAGGTGAGAGGTGATTGTTTGTTTTACTGATATTGGCAGAATTGTTGACCATCACTGTTTATACTTTCTTTAGGTGATAGGTGATTGTTTGTTTTGTTGATATTGGCAGAATTGTTGACCATCACTGTTTAAACTTTCTTTAGATGAGAGGTGATTGTTTGTTTTGTTGATACTGGTAGAATAGTTGACCATCACTGTTTAAACTTTCTTTAGGTCAGAGGTGATTGTTTGTTTTGTTCATACTGGTAGAATAGTTGACCATCACTGTTTATACTTTCTTTAGGTGAGAGGTGATTGTTTGTTTTGTTCATACTGGTAGAATAGTTGACCATCACTGTTTAAATTTCTTTAGGTGAGAGGTGATTGTTTGTTTTACTGATATTGGTAGAATAGTTGACCATCACTGTTTATACTTTCTTTAGGTGAGAGGTGATTGTTTGTTTTGTTCATACTGGTAGAATAGTTGACCATGACTGTTTAAACTTTCTTTAGATGAGAGGTGATTGTTTGTTTTGTGGATATTCGCAGAATTGTTGACCATCACTGTTTAAACTTTCTTTAGGTGAGAGGTACATGTTTGTTTTGCTGATATTAGTAGAATAGTTGACCATCACTGTTTAAACTTTCTTTAGGTGAGAGGTGATTGTTTGTTTTGTTGATATTGGTAGAATAGTTGACCATGACTGTTTAAACTTTCTTTAGGTCAGAGGTGTTTGTTTGTTTTGCTGATATTAGTAGAATAGTTGACCATCACTGTTTAAACTTTCTTTAGGTGAGAGGTGATTGTTTGTTTTGTTGATACTGGTAGAATAGTTGACCATCACTGTTTAAACTTTCTTTAGATGATAGGTGATTGTTTGTTTTGTTGATACTGGTAGAATAGTTGACCATCACAGTTTATACTTTCTTTAGGTGAGAGGTGATTGTTTGTTTTGTTGATATTGGTAGAATAGTTGACCATCACTTTTTAAACTTTCTTTAGGTGAGAGGTGATTGTTTGTTTTGTTGATATTGGTAGAATAGTTGACCATCACTGTTTAAACTTTCTTTAGATGAGAGGTGATTGTTTGTTTTGTTGATATTGGTAGAATAGTTGACCATCACTGTTTAAACTTTCTTTAGGTGAGAGGTGATTGTTTGTTTTGTTGATACTGGTAGAATTGTTGACCATCACTGTTTAAACTTTCTTTAGGTGAGAGGTAATTGTTTGTTTTGCTGATATTAGTAGAATAGTTGACCATCACTGTTTAAACTTTCTTTAGGTGAGAGGTGATTGTTTGTTTTGCTGATATTAGTAGAATAGTTGACCATCACTGTTTAAACTTTCTTTAGGTGAGAGGTAATTGTTTGTTTTGCTGATATTAGTAGAATAGTTGACCATCACTGTTTAAACTTTCTTTAGGTGAGAGGTGATTGTTTGTTTTGTTGATATTGGTAGAATAGTTGACCATCACTGTTTAAACTTTCTTTAGGTCAGAGGTGATTGTTTGTTTTGTTGATATTGGTAGAATTGTTGACCATCACTGTTTAAACTTTCTTTAGGTGAGAGTTGATTGTTTGTTTTGCTGATATTGGTAGAATAGTTGACCATCACTGTTTAAACTTTCTTTAGATGATAGGTGATTGTTTGTTTTGTTGATACTGGTAGAATAGTTGACCATCACTGTTTATACTTTCTTTAGGTGAGAGGTGATTGTTTGTTTTGCTGATATTGGTAGAATAGTTGACCATCACTGTTTAAACTTTCTTTAGGTGAGAGGTGATTGTTTGTTTTGTTGATACTGGTAGAATAGTTGACCATCACTGTTTATACTTCTTTAGGTGAGAGGTGATTGTTTGTTTTGTTGATACTGGTAGAATAGTTGACCATCACTGTTTATACTTTATTTAGATGAGAGGTGATTGTTTGTTTTGCTGATATTAGTAGAATAGTTGACCATCACTGTTTAAACTTTCTTTAGGTGAGAGGTGATTGTTTGTTTTGTTGATATTGGTAGAATAGTTGACCATCACTGTTTAAACTTTCTTTAGGTGAGAGGTGATTGTTTGTTTTGTTGATACTGGTAGAATAGTTGACCATCACTGTTTAAACTTTCTTTAGGTGAGAGGTGATTGTTTGTTTTGTTGATATTGGTAGAATAGTTGACCATCACTGTTTAAACTTTCTTTAGATGAGAGGTGATTGTTTGTTTTGTTGATATTGGTAGAATAGTTGACCATCACTGTTTAAACTTTCTTTAGATGAGAAGTAATTGTTTGTTTTGTTGATACTGGTAGAATAGTTGACCATCACTGTTTATACTTTCATTAGGTTAGAGGTGATTGTTTGTTCTGCTGATATTAGTAGAATAGTTGACCATCACTGTTTAAACTTTCTTTAGGTGAGAGGTGATTGTTTGTTTTGTTGATATTGGTAGAATAGTTGACCATCACAGTTTAAACTTTCTTTAGGTGAGAGGTGATTGTTTGTTTTGTTGATATTGGTAGAATAGTTGACCATCACAGTTTAAACTTTCTTTAGGTGAGAGGTGATTGTTTGTTTTGTTGATACTGGTAGAATAGTTGACCATCACTGTTTATACTTTCTTTAGGTGAGAGGTGATTGTTTGTTTTGTTCATACTGGTAGAATAGTTGACCATCACTGTTTAAATTTCTTTAGGTGAGAGGTGATTGTTTGTTTTACTGATATTGGCAGAATTGTTGACCATCACTGTTTATACTTTCTTTAGGTGATAGGTGATTGTTTGTTTTGTTGATATTGGCAGAATTGTTGACCATCACTGTTTAAACTTTCTTTAGATGAGAGGTGATTGTTTGTTTTGTTGATACTGGTAGAATAGTTGACCATCACTGTTTAAACTTTCTTTAGGTCAGAGGTGATTGTTTGTTTTGTTCATACTGGTAGAATAGTTGACCATCACTGTTTATACTTTCTTTAGGTGAGAGGTGATTGTTTGTTTTGTTCATACTGGTAGAATAGTTGACCATCACTGTTTAAATTTCTTTAGGTGAGAGGTGATTGTTTGTTTTACTGATATTGGTAGAATAGTTGACCATCACTGTTTATACTTTCTTTAGGTGAGAGGTGATTGTTTGTTTTGTTCATACTGGTAGAATAGTTGACCATGACTGTTTAAACTTTCTTTAGATGAGAGGTGATTGTTTGTTTTGTGGATATTGGCAGAATTGTTGACCATCACTGTTTAAACTTTCTTTAGGTGAGAGGTACATGTTTGTTTTGCTGATATTAGTAGAATAGTTGACCATCACTGTTTAAACTTTCTTTAGGTGAGAGGTGATTGTTTGTTTTGTTGATATTGGTAGAATAGTTGACCATGACTGTTTAAACTTTCTTTAGGTCAGAGGTGTTTGTTTGTTTTGCTGATATTAGTAGAATAGTTGACCATCACTGTTTAAACTTTCTTTAGGTGAGAGGTGATTGTTTGTTTTGTTGATACTGGTAGAATAGTTGACCATCACTGTTTAAACTTTCTTTAGATGATAGGTGATTGTTTGTTTTGTTGATACTGGTAGAATAGTTGACCATCACAGTTTATACTTTCTTTAGGTGAGAGGTGATTGTTTGTTTTGTTGATATTGGTAGAATAGTTGACCATCACTTTTTAAACTTTCTTTAGGTGAGAGGTGATTGTTTGTTTTGTTGATATTGGTAGAATAGTTGACCATCACTGTTTAAACTTTCTTTAGATGAGAGGTGATTGTTTGTTTTGTTGATATTGGTAGAATAGTTGACCATCACTGTTTAAACTTTCTTTAGATGAGAGGTGATTGTTTGTTTTGCTGATATTAGTAGAATAGTTGACCATCACTGTTTAAACTTTCTTTAGGTGAGAGGTAATTGTTTGTTTTGCTGATATTAGTAGAATAGTTGACCATCACTGTTTAAACTTTCTTTAGGTGAGAGGTGATTGTTTGTTTTGCTGATATTAGTAGAATAGTTGACCATCACTGTTTAAACTTTCTTTAGGTGAGAGGTAATTGTTTGTTTTGCTGATATTAGTAGAATAGTTGACCATCACTGTTTAAACTTTCTTTAGGTGAGAGGTGATTGTTTGTTTTGTTGATATTGGTAGAATAGTTGACCATCACTGTTTAAACTTTCTTTAGGTCAGAGTTGATTGTTTGTTTTGTTGATATTGGTAGAATTGTTGACCATCACTGTTTAAACTTTCTTTAGGTGAGAGTTGATTGTTTGTTTTGCTGATATTGGTAGAATAGTTGACCATCACTGTTTAAACTTTCTTTAGATGATAGGTGATTGTTTGTTTTGTTGATACTGGTAGAATAGTTGACCATCACTGTTTATACTTTCTTTAGGTGAGAGGTGATTGTTTGTTTTGCTGATATTGGTAGAATAGTTGACCATCACTGTTTAAACTTTCTTTAGGTGAGAGGTGATTGTTTGTTTTGTTGATACTGGTAGAATAGTTGACCATCACTGTTTATACTTTCTTTAGGTGAGAGGTGATTGTTTGTTTTGTTGATACTGGTAGAATAGTTGACCATCACTGTTTATACTTTCTTTAGATGAGAGGTGATTGTTTGTTTTGCTGATATTAGTAGAATAGTTGACCATCACTGTTTAAACTTTCTTTAGGTGAGAGGTGATTGTTTGTTTTGTTGATATTGGTAGAATAGTTGACCATCACTGTTTAAACTTTCTTTAGGTGAGAGGTGATTGTTTGTTTTGTTGATACTGGTAGAATAGTTGACCATCACTGTTTAAACTTTCTTTAGGTGAGAGGTGATTGTTTGTTTTGTTGATATTGGTAGAATAGTTGACCATCACTGTTTAAACTTTCTTTAGATGAGAGGTGATTGTTTGTTTTGTTGATATTGGTAGAATAGTTGACCATCACTGTTTAAACTTTCTTTAGATGAGAAGTAATTGTTTGTTTTGTTGATACTGGTAGAATAGTTGACCATCACTGTTTATACTTTCATTAGGTGAGAGGTGATTGTTTGTTTTGCTGATATTAGTAGAATAGTTGACCATCACTGTTTAAACTTTCTTTAGGTGAGAGGTGATTGTTTGTTTTGTTGATATTGGTAGAATAGTTGACCATCACAGTTTAAACTTTCTTTAGGTGAGAGGTGATTGTTTGTTTTGTTGATATTGGTAGAATAGTTGACCATCACAGTTTAAACTTTCTTTAGGTGAGAGGTGATTGTTTGTTTTGTTGATACTGGTAGAATAGTTGACCATCACTGTTTATACTTTCTTTAGGTGAGAGGTGATTGTTTGTTTTGTTCATACTGGTAGAATAGTTGACCATCACTGTTTAAATTTCTTTAGGTGAGAGGTGATTGTTTGTTTTACTGATATTGGTAGAATAGTTGACCATCACTGTTTATACTTTCTTTAGGTGAGAGGTGATTGTTTGTTTTGTTCATACTGGTAGAATAGTTGACCATCACTGTTTAAACTTTCTTTAGATGAGAGGTGATTGTTTGTTTTGTTGATATTGGCAGAATTGTTGACCATCACTGTTTATACTTTCTTTAGGTGATAGGTGATTGTTTGTTTTGTTGATATTGGTAGAATTGTTGACCATCACTGTTTAAACTTTCTTTAGATGAGAGGTGATTGTTTGTTTTGTTGATACTGGTAGAATAGTTGACCATCACTGTTTAAACTTTCTTTAGGTCAGAGGTGATTGTTTGTTTTCTTGATACTGGTAGAATAGTTGACCATCACTGTTTATACTTTCTTTAGGTGAGAGGTGATTGTTTGTTTTGTTCATACTGGTAGAATAGTTGACCATCACTGTTTAAATTTCTTTAGGTGAGAGGTGATTGTTTGTTTTACTGATATTGGTAGAATAGTTGACCATCACTGTTTATACTTTCTTTAGGTGAGAGGTGATTGTTTGTTTTGTTCATACTGGTAGAATAGTTGACCATCACTGTTTAAACTTTCTTTAGATGAGAGGTGATTGTTTGTTTTGTTGATATTGGCAGAATTGTTGACCATCACTGTTTAAACTTTCTTTAGGTGAGAGGTAATTGTTTGTTTTGCTGATATTAGTAGAATAGTTGACCATCACTGTTTAAACTTTCTTTAGGTGAGAGGTGATTGTTTGTTTTGTTGATATTGGTAGAATAGTTGACCATCACTGTTTAAACTTTCTTTAGGTCAGAGGTGATTGTTTGTTTTGTTGATATTGGTAGAATTGTTGACCATCACTGTTTAAACTTTCTTTAGGTGAGAGGTGATTGTTTGTTTTGTTAATATTGGTAGAATAGTTGACCATCACTGTTTAAACTTTCTTTAGGTGAGAGGTGATTGTTTGTTTTGTTGATACTGGTAGAATAGTTGACAATCACTGTTTATACTTTCTTTAGGTGAGAGGTGATTGTTTGTTTTGTTGATATTGGTAGAATAGTTGACCATCACTGTTTAAACTTTCTTTAGGTGAGAGGTGATTGTTTGTTTTGTTGATACTGGTAGAATATTTGACCATCACTGTTTAAACTTTCTTTAGGTGAGAGGTGATTGTTTGTTTTGTTGATATTGGTAGAATAGTTGACCATCACTGTTTAAACTTTCTTTAGATGAGAGGTGATTGTTTGTTTTGTTGATATTGGTAGAATAGTTGACCATCACTGTTTAAACTTTCTTTAGATGAGAAGTAATTGTTTGTTTTGTTGATACTGGTAGAATAGTTGACCATCACTGTTTATACTTTCATTAGGTGAGAGGTGATTGTTTGTTTTGCTGATATTAGTAGAATAGTTGACCATCACTGTTTAAACTTTCTTTAGGTGAGAGGTGATTGTTTGTTTTGTTGATATTGGTAGAATAGTTGACCATCACAGTTTAAACTTTCTTTAGGTGAGAGGTGATTGTTTGTTTTGTTGATACTGGTAGAATAGTTGACCATCACTGTTTATACTTTCTTTAGGTGAGAGGTGATTGTTTGTTTTGTTCATACTGGTAGAATAGTTGACCATCACTGTTTAAATTTCTTTAGGTGAGAGGTGATTGTTTGTTTTACTGATATTGGTAGAATAGTTGACCATCACTGTTTATACTTTCTTTAGGTGAGAGGTGATTGTTTGTTTTGTTCATACTGGTAGAATAGTTGACCATCACTGTTTAAACTTTCTTTAGATGAGAGGTGATTGTTTGTTTTGTTGATATTGGCAGAATTGTTGACCATCACTGTTTATACTTTCTTTAGGTGATAGGTGATTGTTTGTTTTGTTGATATTGGCAGAATTGTTGACCATCACTGTTTAAACTTTCTTTAGATGAGAGGTGATTGTTTGTTTTGTTGATACTGGTAGAATAGTTGACCATCACTGTTTAAACTTTCTTTAGGTCAGAGGTGATTGTTTGTTTTGTTGATATTGGTAGAATTGTTGACCATCACTGTTTAAACTTTCTTTAGGTGAGAGGTGATTGTTTGTTTTGTTGATATTGGTAGAATAGTTGACCATCACTGTTTAAACTTTCTTTAGATGAGAAGTAATTGTTTGTTTTGTTGATACTGGTAGAATAGTTGACCATCACTGTTTATACTTTCTTTAGGTGAGAGGTGATTGTTTGTTTTGCTGATATTAGTAGAATAGTTGACCATCACTGTTTAAACTTTCTTTAGGTGAGAGGTGATTGTTTGTTTTGTTGATATTGGTAGAATAGTTGACCATCACAGTTTAAACTTTCTTTAGGTGAGAGGTGATTGTTTGTTTTGTTGATATTGGTAGAATAGTTGACCATCACAGTTTAAACTTTCTTTAGGTGAGAGGTGATTGTTTGTTTTGTTGATACTGGTAGAATAGTTGACCATCACTGTTTATACTTTCTTTAGGTGAGAGGTGATTGTTTGTTTTGTTCATACTGGTAGAATAGTTGACCATCACTGTTTAAATTTCTTTAGGTGAGAGGTGATTGTTTGTTTTACTGATATTGGTAGAATAGTTGACCATCACTGTTTATACTTTATTTAGATGAGAGGTGATTGTTTGTTTTGCTGATATTAGTAGAATAGTTGACCATCACTGTTTAAACTTTCTTTAGGTGAGAGGTTATTGTTTGTTTTGTTGATATTGGTAGAATAGTTGACCATCACTGTTTAAACTTTCTTTAGGTGAGAGGTGATTGTTTGTTTTGTTGATACTGGTAGAATAGTTGACCATCACTGTTTAAACTTTCTTTAGGTGAGAGGTGATTGTTTGTTTTGTTGATATTGGTAGAATAGTTGACCATCACTGTTTAAACTTTCTTTAGATGAGAGGTGATTGTTTGTTTTGTTGATATTGGTAGAATAGTTGACCATCACTGTTTAAACTTTCTTTAGATGAGAAGTAATTGTTTGTTTTGTTGATACTGGTAGAATAGTTGACCATCACTGTTTATACTTTCATTAGGTTAGAGGTGATTGTTTGTTCTGCTGATATTAGTAGAATAGTTGACCATCACTGTTTAAACTTTCTTTAGGTGAGAGGTGATTGTTTGTTTTGTTGATATTGGTAGAATAGTTGACCATCACAGTTTAAACTTTCTTTAGGTGAGAGGTGATTGTTTGTTTTGTTGATATTGGTAGAATAGTTGACCATCACAGTTTAAACTTTCTTTAGGTGAGAGGTGATTGTTTGTTTTGTTGATACTGGTAGAATAGTTGACCATCACTGTTTATACTTTCTTTAGGTGAGAGGTGATTGTTTGTTTTGTTCATACTGGTAGAATAGTTGACCATCACTGTTTAAATTTCTTTAGGTGAGAGGTGATTGTTTGTTTTACTGATATTGGCAGAATTGTTGACCATCACTGTTTATACTTTCTTTAGGTGATAGGTGATTGTTTGTTTTGTTGATATTGGCAGAATTGTTGACCATCACTGTTTAAACTTTCTTTAGATGAGAGGTGATTGTTTGTTTTGTTGATACTGGTAGAATAGTTGACCATCACTGTTTAAACTTTCTTTAGGTCAGAGGTGATTGTTTGTTTTGTTCATACTGGTAGAATAGTTGACCATCACTGTTTATACTTTCTTTAGGTGAGAGGTGATTGTTTGTTTTGTTCATACTGGTAGAATAGTTGACCATCACTGTTTAAATTTCTTTAGGTGAGAGGTGATTGTTTGTTTTACTGATATTGGTAGAATAGTTGACCATCACTGTTTATACTTTCTTTAGGTGAGAGGTGATTGTTTGTTTTGTTCATACTGGTAGAATAGTTGACCATCACTGTTTAAACTTTCTTTAGATGAGAGGTGATTGTTTGTTTTGTGGATATTGGCAGAATTGTTGACCATCACTGTTTAAACTTTCTTTAGGTGAGAGGTACATGTTTGTTTTGCTGATATTAGTAGAATAGTTGACCATCACTGTTTAAACTTTCTTTAGGTGAGAGGTGATTGTTTGTTTTGTTGATATTGGTAGAATAGTTGACCATGACTGTTTAAACTTTCTTTAGGTCAGAGGTGTTTGTTTGTTTTGCTGATATTAGTAGAATAGTTGACCATCACTGTTTAAACTTTCTTTAGGTGAGAGGTGATTGTTTGTTTTGTTGATACTGGTAGAATAGTTGACCATCACTGTTTAAACTTTCTTTAGATGATAGGTGATTGTTTGTTTTGTTGATACTGGTAGAATAGTTGACCATCACAGTTTATACTTTCTTTAGGTGAGAGGTGATTGTTTGTTTTGTTGATATTGGTAGAATAGTTGACCATCACTTTTTAAACTTTCTTTAGGTGAGAGGTGATTGTTTGTTTTGTTGATATTGGTAGAATAGTTGACCATCACTGTTTAAACTTTCTTTAGATGAGAGGTGATTGTTTGTTTTGTTGATATTGGTAGAATAGTTGACCATCACTGTTTAAACTTTCTTTAGATGAGAGGTGATTGTTTGTTTTGCTGATATTAGTAGAATAGTTGACCATCACTGTTTAAACTTTCTTTAGGTGAGAGGTAATTGTTTGTTTTGCTGATATTAGTAGAATAGTTGACCATCACTGTTTAAACTTTCTTTAGGTGAGAGGTGATTGTTTGTTTTGCTGATATTAGTAGAATAGTTGACCATCACTGCTTAAACTTTCTTTAGGTGAGAGGTAATTGTTTGTTTTGCTGATATTAGTAGAATAGTTGACCATCACTGTTTAAACTTTCTTTAGGTGAGAGGTGATTGTTTGTTTTGTTGATATTGGTAGAATAGTTGACCATCACTGTTTAAACTTTCTTTAGGTCAGAGGTGATTGTTTGTTTTGTTGATATTGGTAGAATTGTTGACCATCACTGTTTAAACTTTCTTTAGGTGAGAGTTGATTGTTTGTTTTGCTGATATTGGTAGAATAGTTGACCATCACTGTTTAAACTTTCTTTAGATGATAGGTGATTGTTTGTTTTGTTGATACTGGTAGAATAGTTGACCATCACTGTTTATACTTTCTTTAGGTGAGAGGTGATTGTTTGTTTTGCTGATATTGGTAGAATAGTTGACCATCACTGTTTAAACTTTCTTTAGGTCAGAGGTGTTTGTTTGTTTTGCTGATATTAGTAGAATAGTTGACCATCACTGTTTAAACTTTCTTTAGGTGAGAGGTGATTGTTTGTTTTGTTGATACTGGTAGAATAGTTGACCATCACTGTTTAAACTTTCTTTAGATGATAGGTGATTGTTTGTTTTGTTGATACTGGTAGAATAGTTGACCATCACAGTTTATACTTTCTTTAGGTGAGAGGTGATTGTTTGTTTTGTTGATATTGGTAAAATAGTTGACCATCACTTTTTAAACTTTCTTTAGGTGAGAGGTGATTGTTTGTTTTGTTGATATTGGTAGAATAGTTGACCATCACTGTTTAAACTTTCTTTAGATGAGAGGTGATTGTTTGTTTTGTTGATATTGGTAGAATAGTTGACCATCACTGTTTAAACTTTCTTTAGATGAGAGGTGATTGTTTGTTTTGCTGATATTAGTAGAATAGTTGACCATCACTGTTTAAACTTTCTTTAGGTGAGAGGTAATTGTTTGTTTTGCTGATATTAGTAGAATAGTTGACCATCACTGTTTAAACTTTCTTTAGGTGAGAGGTGATTGTTTGTTTTGCTGATATTAGTAGAATAGTTGACCATCACTGTTTAAACTTTCTTTAGGTGAGAGGTGATTGTTTGTTTTGCTGATATTAGTAGAATAGTTGACCATCACTGTTTAAACTTTCTTTAGGTGAGAGGTGATTGTTTGTTTTGTTGATATTGGTAGAATAGTTGACCATCACTGTTTAAACTTTCTTTAGGTCAGAGGTGATTGTTTGTTTTGTTGATATTGGTAGAATTGTTGACCATCACTGTTTAAACTTTCTTTAGGTGAGAGTTGATTGTTTGTTTTGCTGATATTGGTAGAATAGTTGACCATCACTGTTTAAACTTTCTTTAGATGATAGGTGATTGTTTGTTTTGTTGATACTGGTAGAATAGTTGACCATCACTGTTTATACTTTCTTTAGGTGAGAGGTGATTGTTTGTTTTGCTGATATTGGTAGAATAGTTGACCATCACTGTTTAAACTTTCTTTAGGTGAGAGGTGATTGTTTGTTTTGTTGATACAGGTAGAATAGTTGACCATCACTGTTTATACTTTCTTTAGGTGAGAGGTGATTGTTTGTTTTGTTGATACTGGTAGAATAGTTGACCATCACTGTTTATACTTTCTTTAGATGAGAGGTGATTGTTTGTTTTGCTGATATTAGTAGAATAGTTGACCATCACTGTTTAAACTTTCTTTAGGTGAGAGGTGATTGTTTGTTTTGTTGATATTGGTAGAATAGTTGACCATCACTGTTTAAACTTTCTTTAGGTGAGAGGTGATTGTTTGTTTTGTTGATACTGGTAGAATAGTTGACCATCACTGTTTAAACTTTCTTTAGGTGAGAGGTGATTGTTTGTTTTGTTGATATTGGTAGAATAGTTGACCATCACTGTTTAAACTTTCTTTAGATGAGAGGTGATTGTTTGTTTTGTTGATATTGGTAGAATAGTTGACCATCACTGTTTAAACTTTCTTTAGATGAGAAGTAATTGTTTGTTTTGTTGATACTGGTAGAATAGTTGACCATCACTGTTTATACTTTCATTAGGTGAGAGGTGATTGTTTGTTTTGCTGATATTAGTAGAATAGTTGACCATCACTGTTTAAACTTTCTTTAGGTGAGAGGTGATTGTTTGTTTTGTTGATATTGGTAGAATAGTTGACCATCACAGTTTAAACTTTCTTTAGGTGAGAGGTGATTGTTTGTTTTGTTGATATTGGTAGAATAGTTGACCATCACAGTTTAAACTTTCTTTAGGTGAGAGGTGATTGTTTGTTTTGTTGATACTGGTAGAATAGTTGACCATCACTGTTTATACTTTCTTTAGGTGATAGGTGATTGTTTGTTTTGTTCATACTGGTAGAATAGTTGACCATCACTGTTTAAATTTCTTTAGGTGAGAGGTGATTGTTTGTTTTACTGATATTGGTAGAATAGTTGACCATCACTGTTTATACTTTCTTTAGGTGAGAGGTGATTGTTTGTTTTGTTCATACTGGTAGAATAGTTGACCATCACTGTTTAAACTTTCTTTAGATGAGAGGTGATTGTTTGTTTTGTTGATATTGGCAGAATTGTTGACCATCACTGTTTATACTTTCTTTAGGTGATAGGTGATTGTTTGTTTTGTTGATATTGGTAGAATTGTTGACCATCACTGTTTAAACTTTCTTTAGATGAGAGGTGATTGTTTGTTTTGTTGATACTGGTAGAATAGTTGACCATCACTGTTTAAGCTTTCTTTAGGTCAGAGGTGATTGTTTGTTTTCTTGATACTGGTAGAATAGTTGACCATCACTGTTTATACTTTCTTTAGGTGAGAGGTGATTGTTTGTTTTGTTCATACTGGTAGAATAGTTGACCATCACTGTTTAAATTTCTTTAGGTGAGAGGTGATTGTTTGTTTTACTGATATTGGTAGAATAGTTGACCATCACTGTTTATACTTTCTTTAGGTGAGAGGTGATTGTTTGTTTTGTTCATACTGGTAGAATAGTTGACCATCACTGTTTAAACTTTCTTTAGATGAGAGGTGATTGTTTGTTTTGTTGATATTGGCAGAATTGTTGACCATCACTGTTTAAACTTTCTTTAGGTGAGAGGTAATTGTTTGTTTTGCTGATATTAGTAGAATAGTTGACCATCACTGTTTAAACTTTCTTTAGGTGAGAGGTGATTGTTTGTTTTGTTGATATTGGTAGAATAGTTGACCATCACTGTTTAAACTTTCTTTAGGTCAGAGGTGATTGTTTGTTTTGTTGATATTGGTAGAATTGTTGACCATCACTGTTTAAACTTTCTTTAGGTGAGAGGTGATTGTTTGTTTTGTTAATATTGGTAGAATAGTTGACCATCACTGTTTAAACTTTCTTTAGGTGAGAGGTGATTGTTTGTTTTGTTGATACTGGTAGAATAGTTGACAATCACTGTTTATACTTTCTTTAGGTGAGAGGTGATTGTTTGTTTTGTTGATATTGGTAGAATAGTTGACCATCACTGTTTAAACTTTCTTTAGGTGAGAGGTGATTGTTTGTTTTGTTGATACTGGTAGAATATTTGACCATCACTGTTTAAACTTTCTTTAGGTGAGAGGTGATTGTTTGTTTTGTTGATATTGGTAGAATAGTTGACCATCACTGTTTAAACTTTCTTTAGATGAGAGGTGATTGTTTGTTTTGTTGATATTGGTAGAATAGTTGACCATCACTGTTTAAACTTTCTTTAGATGAGAAGTAATTGTTTGTTTTGTTGATACTGGTAGAATAGTTGACCATCACTGTTTATACTTTCATTAGGTGAGAGGTGATTGTTTGTTTTGCTGATATTAGTAGAATAGTTGACCATCACTGTTTAAACTTTCTTTAGGTGAGAGGTGATTGTTTGTTTTGTTGATATTGGTAGAATAGTTGACCATCACAGTTTAAACTTTCTTTAGGTGAGAGGTGATTGTTTGTTTTGTTGATACTGGTAGAATAGTTGACCATCACTGTTTATACTTTCTTTAGGTGAGAGGTGATTGTTTGTTTTGTTCATACTGGTAGAATAGTTGACCATCACTGTTTAAATTTCTTTAGGTGAGAGGTGATTGTTTGTTTTACTGATATTGGTAGAATAGTTGACCATCACTGTTTATACTTTCTTTAGGTGAGAGGTGATTGTTTGTTTTGTTCATACTGGTAGAATAGTTGACCATCACTGTTTAAACTTTCTTTAGATGAGAGGTGATTGTTTGTTTTGTTGATATTGGCAGAATTGTTGACCATCACTGTTTATACTTTCTTTAGGTGATAGGTGATTGTTTGTTTTGTTGATATTGGCAGAATTGTTGACCATCACTGTTTAAACTTTCTTTAGATGAGAGGTGATTGTTTGTTTTGTTGATACTGGTAGAATAGTTGACCATCACTGTTTAAACTTTCTTTAGGTCAGAGGTGATTGTTTGTTTTGTTGATATTGGTAGAATTGTTGACCATCACTGTTTAAACTTTCTTTAGGTGAGAGGTGATTGTTTGTTTTGTTGATATTGGTAGAATAGTTGACCATCACTGTTTAAACTTTCTTTAGATGAGAAGTAATTGTTTGTTTTGTTGATACTGGTAGAATAGTTGACCATCACTGTTTATACTTTCTTTAGGTGAGAGGTGATTGTTTGTTTTGCTGATATTAGTAGAATAGTTGACCATCACTGTTTAAACTTTCTTTAGGTGAGAGGTGATTGTTTGTTTTGTTGATATTGGTAGAATAGTTGACCATCACAGTTTAAACTTTCTTTAGGTGAGAGGTGATTGTTTGTTTTGTTGATATTGGTAGAATAGTTGACCATCACAGTTTAAACTTTCTTTAGGTGAGAGGTGATTGTTTGTTTTGTTGATACTGGTAGAATAGTTGACCATCACTGTTTATACTTTCTTTAGGTGAGAGGTGATTGTTTGTTTTGTTCATACTGGTAGAATAGTTGACCATCACTGTTTAAATTTCTTTAGGTGAGAGGTGATTGTTTGTTTTACTGGTATTGGTAGAATAGTTGACCATCACTGTTTATACTTTCTTTAGGTGAGAGGTGATTGTTTGTTTTGTTCATACTGGTAGAATAGTTGACCATCACTGTTTAAACTTTCTTTAGATGAGAGGTGATTGTTTGTTTTGTTGATATTGGCAGAATTGTTGACCATCACTGTTTAAACTTTCTTTAGGTGATAGGTGATTGTTTGTTTTGTTGATATTGGCAGAATTGTTGACCATCACTGTTTAAACTTTCTTTAGATGAGAGGTGATTGTTTGTTTTGTTGATACTGGTAGAATAGTTGACCATCACTGTTTAAACTTTCTTTAGGTGAGAGGTGATTGTTTGTTTTGTTGTTATTGGTAGAATAGTTGACCATCACTGTTTAAACTTTCTTTAGGTGAGAGGTGATTGTTTGTTTTGTTGATACTGGTAGAATAGTTGACCATCACTGTTTATACTTTCTTTAGGTCAGAGGTGATTGTTTGTTTTGTTGATACTGGTAGAATAGTTGACCATCACAGTTTAAACTTTCTTTAGGTGAGAGGTGATTGTTTGTTTTGTTGATATTGGTAGAATAGTTAACCATCACTGTTTATACTTTCTTTAGGTGAGAGGTGATTGTTTGTTTTGTTGATATTGGTAGAATTGTTGACCATCACTGTTTAAACTTTCTTTAGGTGAGAGGTGATTGTTTGTTTTGTTGATATTGGTAGAATAGTTGACCATCACTGTTTAAACTTTCTTTAGGTGAGAGGTGATTGTTTGTTTTGTTGATACTGGTAGAATAGTTGACCATCACAGTATAAACTTTCTGTAGGTGAGAGGTGATTGTTTGTTTTGTTGATATTGGTAGAATTGTTGACCATCACTGTTTAAACTTTCTTTAGATGAGAGGTGATTGTTTGTTTTGTTGATACTGGTAGAATTGTTGACCATCACTGTTTATACTTTCTTTAGGTGAGAGGTGATTGTTTGTTTTGTTGATAATGGTAGAATTGTTGACCATCACTGTTTATACTTTCTTTAGGTGAGAGGTGATTGTTTGTTTTGTTCATACTGGTAGAATAGTTGACCATCACTGTTTAAATTTCTTTAGGTGAGAGGTGATTGTTTGTTTTACTGATATTGGTAGAATAGTTGACCATCACTGTTTATACTTTCTTTAGGTGAGAGGTGATTGTTTGTTTTGTTCATACTGGTAGAATAGTTGACCATCACTGTTTAAACTTTCTTTAGATGAGAGGTGATTGTTTGTTTTGTTGATATTGGCAGAATTGTTGACCATCACTGTTTAAACTTTCTTTAGGTGATAGGTGATTGTTTGTTTTGTTGATATTGGCAGAATTGTTGACCATCACTGTTTAAACTTTCTTTAGATGAGAGGTGATTGTTTGTTTTGTTGATACTGGTAGAATAGTTGACCATCACTGTTTAAACTTTCTTTAGGTGAGAGGTGATTGTTTGTTTTGTTGATACTGGTAGAATAGTTGACCATCACTGTTTATACTTTCTTTAGGTGAGAGGTGATTGTTTGTTTTGTTAATACTGGTAGAATAGTTGACCATCACTGTTTAAATTTCTTTAGGTGAGAGGTGATTGTTTGTTTTATTGATATTGGTAGAATAGTTGACCATCACTGTTTATACTTTCTTTAGGTGAGAGGTGATTGTTTGTTTTGTTCATACTGGTAGAATAGTTGACCATCACTGTTTAAACTTTCTTTAGATGAGAGGTGATTGTTTGTTTTGTTGATATTGGCAGAATTGTTGACCATCACTGTTTAAACTTTCTTTAGATGAGAGGTGATTGTTTGTTTTGTTGATACTGGTAGAATAGTTGACCATCACTGTTTAAACTTTCTTTAGGTGAGAGGTGATTGTTTGTTTTGTTGATACTGGTAGAATAGTTGACCATCACTGTTTAAACTTTCTTTAGGTGATAGGTGATTGTTTGTTTTGTTGATATTGGCAGAATTGTTGACCATCACTGTTTAAACTTTCTTTAGATGAGAGGTGATTGTTTGTTTTGTTGATACTGGTAGAATAGTTGACCATCACTGTTTAAACTTTCTTTAGGTGAGAGGTGATTGTTTGTTTTGTTGATACTGGTAGAATAGTTGACCATCACTGTTTATACTTTCTTTAGGTGAGAGGTGATTGTTTGTTTTGTTCATACTGGTAGAATAGTTGACCATCACTGTTTAAATTTCTTTAGGTGAGAGGTGATTGTTTGTTTTACTGATATCGGTAGAATAGTTGACCATCACTGTTTAAACTTTCTTTAGGTGAGAGGTGATTGTTTGTTTTGTTGATACTGGTAGAATAGTTGACCATCACTGTTTAAACTTTCTTTAGGTGATAGGTGATTGTTTGTTTTGTTGATATTGGCAGAATTGTTGACCATCACTGTTTAAACTTTCTTTAGATGAGAGGTGATTGTTTGTTTTGTTGATACTGGTAGAATAGTTGACCATCACTGTTTAAACTTTCTTTAGGTGAGAGGTGATTGTTTGTTTTGTTGATACTGGTAGAATAGTTGACCATCACTGTTTATACTTTCTTTAGGTGAGAGGTGATTGTTTGTTTTGTTCATACTGGTAGCATAGTTGACCATCACTGTTTAAGAAACTTTCTTTAGATGAGAGGTGATTGTTTGTTTTGTTGATATTGGCAGAATTGTTGACCATCACTGTTTAAACTTTCTTTAGATGAGAGGTGATTGTTTGTTTTGTTGATACTGGTAGAATAGTTGACCATCACTGTTTAAACTTTCTTTAGGTGAGAGGTGATTGTTTGTTTTGTTGTTATTGGTAGAATAGTTGACCATCACTGTTTAAACTTTCTTTAGGTGAGAAGTGATTGTTTGTTTTGTTGATACTGGTAGAATAGTTGACCATCACTGTTTATACTTTCTTTAGGTCAGAGGTGATTGTTTGTTTTGTTGATACTGGTAGAATAGTTGACCATCACAGTTTAAACTTTCTTTAGGTGAGAGGTGATTGTTTGTTTTGTTGATATTGGTAGAATAGTTAACCATCACTGTTTATACTTTCTTTAGGTGAGAGGTGATTGTTTGTTTTGTTGATATTGGTAGAATTGTTGACCATCACTGTTTAAACTTTCTTTAGGTGAGAGGTGATTGTTTGTTTTGTTGATATTGGTAGAATAGTTGACCATCACTGTTTAAACTTTCTTTAGGTGAGAGGTGATTGTTTGTTTTGTTGATACTGGTAGAATAGTTGACCATCACAGTATAAACTTTCTGTAGGTGAGAGGTGATTGTTTGTTTTGTTGATATTGGTAGAATTGTTGACCATCACTGTTTAAACTTTCTTTAGATGAGAGGTGATTGTTTGTTTTGTTGATACTGGTAGAATTGTTGACCATCACTGTTTATACTTTCTTTAGGTGAGAGGTGATTGTTTGTTTTGTTGATAATGGTAGAATAGTTGACCATCACTGTTTAAACTTTCTTTAGGTGATAGATGATTGTTTGTTTTGTTGATATTGGTAGAATAGTTGACCATCACTGTTTATACTTTCTTTAGGTGAGAGGTGATTGTTTGTTTTGTTGATATTGGTAGAATTGTTGACCATCACTGTTTAAACTTTCTTTAGGTCAGAGGTGATTGTTTGTTTTGTTGATATTGGTAGAATAGTTGACCATCACTGTTTAAACTTTCTTTAGGTGAGAGGTGATTGTTTGTTTTGTTGATATTGGTAGAATAGTTGACCATCACTGTTTAAACTTTCTTTAGGTGAGAGGTGATTGTTTGTTTTGTTGATACTGGTAGAATAGTTGACCATCACAGTATAAACTTTCTTTAGGTGAGAGGTGATTGTTTGTTTTGTTGATATTGGTAGAACAGTTGACCATCACTGTTTAAACTTTCTTTAGGTGAGAGGTGATTGTTTGTTTTGTTGATACTGGTAGAATAGTTGACCATCACTGTTTAAACTTTCTTTAGGTGAGAGGTGATTGTTTGTTTTGTTGATATTGGTAGAATAGTTGACCATCATAGTTTAAACTTTCTTTAGGTGAGAGGTGATTGTTTGTTCTATTGATATTGGTAGAATTGTTGACCATCACTGTTTAAACTTTCTTTAGGTGAGAGGTGATTGTTTGTTTTGTTGATACTGGTAGAATAGTTGACCATCACAGTATAAAGTTTCTGTAGGTGAGAGGTGATTGTTTGCTTTGTTGATATTGGTAGAATAGTTGACCATCACTGTTTAAACTTTCTTTAGGTGAGAGGTGATTGTTTGTTTTGTTGATATTGGTAGAATAGTTGACCATCACTGTTTAAACTTTCTTTAGGTGAGAGGTGATTGTTTGTTTTGTTGATACTGGTAGAATAGTTGACCATCACTGTTTAAACTTTCTTTAGATGAGAGGTGATTGTTTGTTTTGTTGATATTGGTAGAATAGTTGACCATCACTGTTTAAACTTTCTTTAGATGAGAGGTGATTGTTTGCTTTGTTGATGCTGGTAGAATAGTTGACCATCACTGTTTATACTTTCTTTAGGTGAGAGGTGATTGTTTGTTTTGTTGATATTAGTAGAATAGTTGACCATCACAGTTTAAACTTTCTTTAGGTGAGAGGTGATTGTTTGTTTTGTTGATACTGGTAGAATAGTTGACCATCACTGTTTAAACTTTCTTTAGATGAGAGGTAATTGTTTGTTTTGTTGATACTGGTAGAATAGTTGACCATCACTGTTTATACTTTCTTTAGGTGAGAGGTGATTGTTTGTTTTGCTGATATTAGTAGAATAGTTGACCATCACTGTTTAAACTTTCTTTAGGTGAGAGGTGATTGTTTGTTTTGTTGATATTGGTAAAATAGTTGACCATCACTGTTTAATTTTCTTTAGATGATAGGTGATTGTTTGTTTTGTTGATACTGGTAGAATAGTTGACCATCACTGTTTAAACTTTCTGTAGGTGAGAGGTGATTGTTTGTTTTGTTGATACTGGTAGAATTGTTGACCATCACTGTTTAAACTTTCTTTAGGTGAGAGGTGATTGTTTGTTTTGTTGATATTGGTAGAATAGTTGACCATCACTGTTTAAACTTTCTTTAGGTGAGAGGTGATTGTTTGTTTTGTTGATATTGGTAGAATAGTTGACCATCACAGTTTAAACTTTCTTTAGGTGAGAGGTGATTGTTTGTTTTATTGATATTGGTAGAATTGTTGACCATCACTGTTTAAACTTTCTTTAGGTGAGAGGTGATTGTTTGTTTTGTTGATACTGGTAGAATAGTTGACCATCACAGTATAAAGTTTCTGTAGGTGAGAGGTGATTGTTTGCTTTGTTGATATTGGTAGAATAGTTGACCATCACTGTTTAAACTTTCTTTAGGTGAGAGGTGATTGTTTGTTTTGTTGATATTGGTAGAATAGTTGACCATCACTGTTTAAACTTTCTTTAGGTGAGAGGTGATTGTTTGTTTTGTTGATACTGGTAGAATAGTTGACCATCACTGTTTAAACTTTCTTTAGATGAGAGGTGATTGTTTGTTTTGTTGATATTGGTAGAATAGTTGACCATCACTGTTTAAACTTTCTTTAGATGAGAGGTGATTGTTTGCTTTGTTGATGCTGGTAGAATAGTTGACCATCACTGTTTATACTTTCTTTAGGTGAGAGGTGATTGTTTGTTTTGTTGATATTAGTAGAATAGTTGACCATCACTGTTTAAACTTTCTTTAGGTGAGAGGTGATTGTTTGTTTTGTTGATACTGGTAGAATAGTTGACCATCACTGTTTAAACTTTCTTTAGATGAGAGGTAATTGTTTGTTTTGTTGATACTGGTAGAATAGTTGACCATCACTGTTTATACTTTCTTTAGGTGAGAGGTGATTGTTTGTTTTTCTGATATTAGTAGAATAGTTGACCATCACTGTTTAAACTTTCTTTAGGTGAGAGGTGATTGTTTGTTTTGTTGATATTGGTAAAATAGTTGACCATCACTGTTTAATTTTCTTTAGATGATAGGTGATTGTTTGTTTTTTTGATACTGGTAGAATAGTTGACCATCACTGTTTAAACTTTCTGTAGGTGAGAGGTGATTGTTTGTTTTGTTGATACTGGTAGAATTGTTGACCATCACTGTTTAAACTTTCTTTAGGTCAGAGGTGATTGTTTGCTTTGTTGATACTGGTAGAATAGTTGACCATCACAGTTCAAACTTTCTGTAGGTGAGAGGTGATTGTTTGTTTTGTTGATATTGGTAGAATTGTTGACCATCACTGTTTATACTTTCTTTAGGTGAGAGGTGATTGTTTGTTTTGTTGATACTGGTAGAATAGTTGACCATCACTGTTTAAATTTCTTTAGGTGAGAGGTGATTGTTTGTTTTGTTGATAATGGTAGAATAGTTGACTATCACTGTTTATACTTTCTTTAGATGAGAGGTGATTGTTTGTTTTGTTGATACTGGTAGAATAGTTGACCATCACTGTTTATACTTTCTTTAGGTGAGAGGTGATTGTTTGATTTGTTGATACTGGTAGAATAGTTGACCATCACTGTTTAAGCTTTCTTTAGGTGAGAGGTGATTGTTTGTTTTGTTGATATTAGTAGAATAGTTGACCATCACTGTTTAAACTTTCTTTAGATGAGAGGTGATTGTTTGCTTTGTTGATACTGGTAGAATAGTTGACCATCACTGTTTATACTTTCTTTAGGTGAGAGGTGATTGTTTGTTTTGTTGATATTAGTAGAATAGTTGACCATCAATGTTTAAACTTTCTTTAGATGAGAGGTGATTGTTTGTTTTGTTGATACTGGTAGAATAGTTGACCATCACTGTTTATACTTTCTTTAGGTCAGAGGTGATTGTTTGTTTTGTTGATATTGGTAGAATAGTTGACCATCACTGTTTAAACTTTCTTTAGGTGAGAGGTGATTGTTTGTTTTGTTGTTATTGGTAGAATAGTTGACCATCACTGTTTAAACTTTCTTTAGGTGAGAGGTGATTGTTTGTTTTGTTGATACTGGTAGAATAGTTGACCATCACTGTTTATACTTTCTTTAGGTCAGAGGTGATTGTTTGTTTTGTTGATACTGGTAGAATAGTTGACCATCACAGTTTAAACTTTCTTTAGGTCAGAGGTGATTGTTTGTTTTGTTGATATTGGTAGAATAGTTAACCATCACTGTTTATACTTTCTTTAGGTGAGAGGTGATTGTTTGTTTTGTTGATATTGGTAGAATTGTTGACCATCACTGTTTAAACTTTCTTTAGGTGAGAGGTGATTGTTTGTTTTGTTGATATTGGTAGAATAGTTGACCATCACAGTATAAACTTTCTGTAGGTGAGAGGTGATTGTTTGTTTTGTTGATATTGGTAGAATTGTTGACCATCACTGTTTAAACTTTCTTTAGATGAGAGGTGATTGTTTGTTTTGTTGATACTGGTAGAATTGTTGACCATCACTGTTTATACTTTCTTTAGGTGAGAGGTGATTGTTTGTTTTGTTGATAATGGTAGAATAGTTGACCATCACTGTTTAAACTTTCTTTAGGTGATAGATGATTGTTTGTTTTGTTGATATTGGTAGAATAGTTGACCATCACTGTTTATACTTTCTTTAGGTGAGAGGTGATTGTTTGTTTTGTTGATATTGGTAGAATTGTTGACCATCACTGTTTAAACTTTCTTTAGGTCAGAGGTGATTGTTTGTTTTGTTGATATTGGTAGAATAGTTGACCATCACTGTTTAAACTTTCTTTAGGTGAGAGGTGATTGTTTGTTTTGTTGATATTGGTAGAATAGTTGACCATCACTGTTTAAACTTTCTTTAGGTGAGAGGTGATTGTTTGTTTTGTTGATACTGGTAGAATAGTTGACCATCACAGTATAAACTTTCTTTAGGTGAGAGGTGATTGTTTGTTTTGTTGATATTGGTAGAATAGTTGACCATCACTGTTTAAACTTTCTTTAGGTGAGAGGTGATTGTTTGTTTTGTTGATACTGGTAGAATAGTTGACCATCACTGTTTAAACTTTCTTTAGGTGAGAGGTGATTGTTTGTTTTGTTGATATTGGTAGAATAGTTGACCATCATAGTTTAAACTTTCTTTAGGTGAGAGGTGATTGTTTGTTCTATTGATATTGGTAGAATTGTTGACCATCACTGTTTAAACTTTCTTTAGGTGAGAGGTGATTGTTTGTTTTGTTGATACTGGTAGAATAGTTGACCATCACAGTATAAAGTTTCTGTAGGTGAGAGGTGATTGTTTGCTTTGTTGATATTGGTAGAATAGTTGACCATCACTGTTTAAACTTTCTTTAGGTGAGAGGTGATTGTTTGTTTTGTTGATATTGGTAGAATAGTTGACCATCACTGTTTAAACTTTCTTTAGGTGAGAGGTGATTGTTTGTTTTGTTGATACTGGTAGAATAGTTGACCATCACTGTTTAAACTTTCTTTAGATGAGAGGTGATTGTTTGTTTTGTTGATATTGGTGAATAGTTGACCATCACTGTTTAAACTTTCTTTAGATGAGAGGTGATTGTTTGCTTTGTTGATGCTGGTAGAATAGTTGACCATCACTGTTTATACTTTCTTTAGGTGAGAGGTGATTGTTTGTTTTGTTGATATTAGTAGAATAGTTGACCATCACAGTTTAAACTTTCTTTAGGTGAGAGGTGATTGTTTGTTTTGTTGATACTGGTAGAATAGTTGACCATCACTGTTTAAACTTTCTTTAGATGAGAGGTAATTGTTTGTTTTGTTGATACTGGTAGAATAGTTGACCATCACTGTTTATACTTTCTTTAGGTGAGAGGTGATTGTTTGTTTTGCTGATATTAGTAGAATAGTTGACCATCACTGTTTAAACTTTCTTTAGGTGAGAGGTGATTGTTTGTTTTGTTGATATTGGTAAAATAGTTGACCATCACTGTTTAATTTTCTTTAGATGATAGGTGATTGTTTGTTTTGTTGATACTGGTAGAATAGTTGACCATCACTGTTTAAACTTTCTGTAGGTGAGAGGTGATTGTTTGTTTTGTTGATACTGGTAGAATTGTTGACCATCACTGTTTAAACTTTCTTTAGGTGAGAGGTGATTGTTTGTTTTGTTGATATTGGTAGAATAGTTGACCATCACTGTTTAAACTTTCTTTAGGTGAGAGGTGATTGTTTGTTTTGTTGATATTGGTAGAATAGTTGACCATCACAGTTTAAACTTTCTTTAGGTGAGAGGTGATTGTTTGTTTTATTGATATTGGTAGAATTGTTGACCATCACTGTTTAAACTTTCTTTAGGTGAGAGGTGATTGTTTGTTTTGTTGATACTGGTAGAATAGTTGACCATCACAGTATAAAGTTTCTGTAGGTGAGAGGTGATTGTTTGCTTTGTTGATATTGGTAGAATAGTTGACCATCACTGTTTAAACTTTCTTTAGGTGAGAGGTGATTGTTTGTTTTGTTGATATTGGTAGAATAGTTGACCATCACTGTTTAAACTTTCTTTAGGTGAGAGGTGATTGTTTGTTTTGTTGATACTGGTAGAATAGTTGACCATCACTGTTTAAACTTTCTTTAGATGAGAGGTGATTGTTTGTTTTGTTGATATTGGTAGAATAGTTGACCATCACTGTTTAAACTTTCTTTAGGTGAGAGGTGATTGTTTGTTTTGTTGATACTGGTAGAATAGTTGACCATCACTGTTTAAACTTTCTTTAGGTGAGAGGTGATTGTTTGTTTTGTTGATATTGGTAGAATAGTTGACCATCATAGTTTAAACTTTCTTTAGGTGAGAGGTGATTGTTTGTTCTATTGATATTGGTAGAATTGTTGACCATCACTGTTTAAACTTTCTTTAGGTGAGAGGTGATTGTTTGTTTTGTTGATACTGGTAGAATAGTTGACCATCACAGTATAAAGTTTCTGTAGGTGAGAGGTGATTGTTTGCTTTGTTGATATTGGTAGAATAGTTGACCATCACTGTTTAAACTTTCTTTAGGTGAGAGGTGATTGTTTGTTTTGTTGATATTGGTAGAATAGTTGACCATCACTGTTTAAACTTTCTTTAGGTGAGAGGTGATTGTTTGTTTTGTTGATACTGGTAGAATAGTTGACCATCACTGTTTAAACTTTCTTTAGATGAGAGGTGATTGTTTGTTTTGTTGATATTGGTGAATAGTTGACCATCACTGTTTAAACTTTCTTTAGATGAGAGGTGATTGTTTGCTTTGTTGATGCTGGTAGAATAGTTGACCATCACTGTTTATACTTTCTTTAGGTGAGAGGTGATTGTTTGTTTTGTTGATATTAGTAGAATAGTTGACCATCACAGTTTAAACTTTCTTTAGGTGAGAGGTGATTGTTTGTTTTGTTGATACTGGTAGAATAGTTGACCATCACTGTTTAAACTTTCTTTAGATGAGAGGTAATTGTTTGTTTTGTTGATACTGGTAGAATAGTTGACCATCACTGTTTATACTTTCTTTAGGTGAGAGGTGATTGTTTGTTTTGCTGATATTAGTAGAATAGTTGACCATCACTGTTTAAACTTTCTTTAGGTGAGAGGTGATTGTTTGTTTTGTTGATATTGGTAAAATAGTTGACCATCACTGTTTAATTTTCTTTAGATGATAGGTGATTGTTTGTTTTGTTGATACTGGTAGAATAGTTGACCATCACTGTTTAAACTTTCTGTAGGTGAGAGGTGATTGTTTGTTTTGTTGATACTGGTAGAATTGTTGACCATCACTGTTTAAACTTTCTTTAGGTGAGAGGTGATTGTTTGTTTTGTTGATATTGGTAGAATAGTTGACCATCACTGTTTAAACTTTCTTTAGGTGAGAGGTGATTGTTTGTTTTGTTGATATTGGTAGAATAGTTGACCATCACAGTTTAAACTTTCTTTAGGTGAGAGGTGATTGTTTGTTTTATTGATATTGGTAGAATTGTTGACCATCACTGTTTAAACTTTCTTTAGGTGAGAGGTGATTGTTTGTTTTGTTGATACTGGTAGAATAGTTGACCATCACAGTATAAAGTTTCTGTAGGTGAGAGGTGATTGTTTGCTTTGTTGATATTGGTAGAATAGTTGACCATCACTGTTTAAACTTTCTTTAGGTGAGAGGTGATTGTTTGTTTTGTTGATATTGGTAGAATAGTTGACCATCACTGTTTAAACTTTCTTTAGGTGAGAGGTGATTGTTTGTTTTGTTGATACTGGTAGAATAGTTGACCATCACTGTTTAAACTTTCTTTAGATGAGAGGTGATTGTTTGTTTTGTTGATATTGGTAGAATAGTTGACCATCACTGTTTAAACTTTCTTTAGATGAGAGGTGATTGTTTGCTTTGTTGATGCTGGTAGAATAGTTGACCATCACTGTTTATACTTTCTTTAGGTGAGAGGTGATTGTTTGTTTTGTTGATATTAGTAGAATAGTTGACCATCACTGTTTAAACTTTCTTTAGGTGAGAGGTGATTGTTTGTTTTGTTGATACTGGTAGAATAGTTGACCATCACTGTTTAAACTTTCTTTAGATGAGAGGTAATTGTTTGTTTTGTTGATACTGGTAGAATAGTTGACCATCACTGTTTATACTTTCTTTAGGTGAGAGGTGATTGTTTGTTTTTCTGATATTAGTAGAATAGTTGACCATCACTGTTTAAACTTTCTTTAGGTGAGAGGTGATTGTTTGTTTTGTTGATATTGGTAAAATAGTTGACCATCACTGTTTAATTTTCTTTAGATGATAGGTGATTGTTTGTTTTGTTGATACTGGTAGAATAGTTGACCATCACTGTTTAAACTTTCTGTAGGTGAGAGGTGATTGTTTGTTTTGTTGATACTGGTAGAATTGTTGACCATCACTGTTTAAACTTTCTTTAGGTCAGAGGTGATTGTTTGCTTTGTTGATACTGGTAGAATAGTTGACCATCACAGTTCAAACTTTCTGTAGGTGAGAGGTGATTGTTTGTTTTGTTGATATTGGTAGAATTGTTGACCATCACTGTTTATACTTTCTTTAGGTGAGAGGTGATTGTTTGTTTTGTTGATACTGGTAGAATAGTTGACCATCACTGTTTAAATTTCTTTAGGTGAGAGGTGATTGTTTGTTTTGTTGATAATGGTAGAATAGTTGACTATCACTGTTTATACTTTCTTTAGATGAGAGGTGATTGTTTGTTTTGTTGATACTGGTAGAATAGTTGACCATCACTGTTTATACTTTCTTTAGGTGAGAGGTGATTGTTTGATTTGTTGATACTGGTAGAATAGTTGACCATCACTGTTTAAGCTTTCTTTAGGTGAGAGGTGATTGTTTGTTTTGTTGATATTAGTAGAATAGTTGACCATCACTGTTTAAACTTTCTTTAGATGAGAGGTGATTGTTTGCTTTGTTGATACTGGTAGAATAGTTGACCATCACTGTTTATACTTTCTTTAGGTGAGAGGTGATTGTTTGTTTTGTTGATATTAGTAGAATAGTTGACCATCACTGTTTAAACTTTCTTTAGATGAGAGGGGATTGTTTGTTTTGTTGATACTGGTAGAATAGTTGACCATCACTGTTTATACTTTCTTTAGGTCAGAGGTGATTGTTTGTTTTGTTGATACTGGTAGAATAGTTGACCATCACTGTTTAAACTTTCTTTAGGTGAGAGGTGATTGTTTGTTTTGTTGTTATTGGTAGAATAGTTGACCATCACTGTTTAAACTTTCTTTAGGTGAGAGGTGATTGTTTGTTTTGTTGATACTGGTAGAATAGTTGACCATCACTGTTTATACTTTCTTTAGGTCAGAGGTGATTGTTTGTTTTGTTGATACTGGTAGAATAGTTGACCATCACAGTTTAAACTTTCTTTAGGTCAGAGGTGATTGTTTGTTTTGTTGATATTGGTAGAATAGTTAACCATCACTGTTTATACTTTCTTTAGGTGAGAGGTGATTGTTTGTTTTGTTGATATTGGTAGAATTGTTGACCATCACTGTTTAAACTTTCTTTAGGTGAGAGGTGATTGTTTGTTTTGTTGATATTGGTAGAATAGTTGACCATCACTGTTTAAACTTTCTTTAGGTGATAGGTGATTGTTTGTTTTGTTGATATTGGTAGAATAGTTGACCATCACTGTTTAAACTTTCTTTAGGTGAGAGGTGATTGTTTGTTTTGTTGATATTGGTAGAATAGTTGACCATCACCGTTTAAACTTTCTTTAGGTGATAGGTGATTGTTTGTTTTGTTGATATTGGTAGAATAGTTGACCATCACTGTTTAAACTTTCTTTAGGTGAGAGGTGATTGTTTGTTTTGTTGATACTGGTAGAATAGTTGACCATCACAGTATAAACTTTCTGTAGGTGAGAGGTGATTGTTTGTTTTGTTGATATTGGTAGAATTGTTGACCATCACAGTTTAAACTTTCTTTAGATGAGAGGTGATTGTTTGTTTTGTTGATACTGGTAGAATAGTTGACCATCACTGTTTATACTTTCTTTAGGTGAGAGGTGATTGTTTGTTTTGTTGATAATGGTAGAATAGTTGACCATCACTGTTTAAACTTTCTTTAGGTGATAGATGATTGTTTGTTTTGTTGATATTGGTAGAATAGTTGACCATCACTGTTTATACTTTCTTTAGGTGAGAGTTGATTGTTTGTTTTGTTGATATTGGTAGAATTGTTGACCATCACTGTTTAAACTTTCTTTAGGTGAGAGGTGATTGTTTGTTTTGTTGATATTGGTAGAATAGTTGACCATCACTGTTTAAACTTTCTTTAGGTGAGAGGTGATTGTTTGTTTTGTTGATATTGGTAGAATAGTTGACCATCACTGTTTAAACTTTCTTTAGGTGAGAGGTGATTGTTTGTTTTGTTGATACTGGTAGAATAGTTGACCATCACAGTATAAACTTTCTTTAGGTGAGAGGTGATTGTTTGTTTTGTTGATATTGGTAGAATAGTTGACCATCACTGTTTAAACTTTCTTTAGGTGAGAGGTGATTGTTTGTTTTGTTGATACTGGTAGAATAGTTGACCATCACTGTTTAAACTTTCTTTAGGTGAGAGGTGATTGTTTGTTTTGTTGATATTGGTAGAATAGTTGACCATCACTGTTTAAACTTTCTTTAGGTGAGAGGTGATTGTTTGTTTTATTGATATTGGTAGAATTGTTGACCATCACTATTTAAACTTTCTTTAGGTGAGAGGTGATTGTTTGTTTTGTTGATACTGGTAGAATAGTTGACCATCACAGTATAAAGTTTCTGTAGGTGATAGGTGATTGTTTGCTTTGTTGATATTGGTAGAATAGTTGACCATCACTGTTTAAACTTTCTTTAGGTGAGAGGTGATTGTTTGTTTTGTTGATATTGGTAGAATAGTTGACCATCACTGTTTAAACTTTCTTTAGGTGAGAGGTGATTGTTTGTTTTGTTGATACTGGTAGAATAGTTGACCATCACTGTTTAAACTTTCTTTAGATGAGAGGTGATTGTTTGTTTTGTTGATATTGGTAGAATAGTTGACCATCACTGTTTAAACTTTCTTTAGATGAGAGGTGATTGTTTGCTTTGTTGATGCTGGTAGAATAGTTGACCATCACTGTTTATACTTTCTTTAGGTGAGAGGTGATTGTTTGTTTTGCTGATATTAGTAGAATAGTTGACCATCACTGTTTAAACTTTCTTTAGGTGAGAGGTGATTGTTTGTTTTGTTGATATTGGTAAAATAGTTGACCATCACTGTTTAATTTTCTTTAGATGATAGGTGATTGTTTGTTTTGTTGATACTGGTAGAATAGTTGACCATCACTGTTTAAACTTTCTGTAGGTGAGAGGTGATTGTTTGTTTTGTTGATACTGGTAGAATTGTTGACCATCACTGTTTAAACTTTCTTTAGGTCAGAGGTGATTGTTTGCTTTGTTGATACTGGTAGAATAGTTGACCATCACAGTTTAAACTTTCTGTAGGTGAGAGGTGATTGTTTGTTTTGTTGATATTGGTAGAATTGTTGACCATCACTGTTTATACTTTCTTTAGGTGAGAGGTGATTGTTTGTTTTGTTGATACTGGTAGAATAGTTGACCATCACTGTTTAAATTTCTTTAGGTGAGAGGTGATTGTTTGTTTTGTTGATAATGGTAGAATAGTTGACCATCACTGTTTATACTTTCTTTAGATGAGAGGTGATTGTTTGTTTTGTTGATACTGGTAGAATAGTTGACCATCACTGTTTATACTTTCTTTAGGTGAGAGGTGATTGTTTGATTTGTTGATACTGGTAGAATAGTTGACCATCACTGTTTAAGCTTTCTTTAGGTGAGAGGTGATTGTTTGTTTTGTTGATATTAGTAGAATAGTTGACCATCACTGTTTAAACTTTCTTTAGATGAGAGGTGATTGTTTGCTTTGTTGATACTGGTAGAATAGTTGACCATCACTGTTTATACTTTCTTTAGGTGAGAGGTGATTGTTTGTTTTGTTGATATTAGTAGAATAGTTGACCATCACTGTTTAAACTTTCTTTAGATGAGAGGTGATTGTTTGCTTTGTTGATACTGGTAGAATAGTTGACCATCACTGTTTAAACTTTCTTTAGGTGAGAGGTGATTGTTTGTTTTACTGATATTGGTAGAATAGTTTACCATCACTGTTTATACTTTCTTTAGGTGAGAGGTGATTGTTTGTTTTGTTGATACTGGTAGAATAGTTGACCATCACTGTTTAAATTTTCTTTAGGTGAGAGGTGATTGTTTGTTTTACTGATATTGGTAGAATAGTTTACCATCACTGTTTATACTTTCTTTAGGTGAGAGGTGATTGTTTGTTTTGTTGATACTGGTAGAATTGTTGACCATCACTGTTTAAACTTTCTGTAGGTAAGAGGTGATTGTTTGTTTTGTTGATACTGGTAGAATTGTTGACCCTCACTGTTTAAACTTTCTTTAGATGAGAGGTGATTGTTTGTTTTGTTGGTATTGGTAGAATAGTTGACCATCACTGTTTAAACTTTCTTTAGATGAGAGGTGATTGTTTGTTTTGTTGATACTGGTAGAATAGTTGACCATTACTGTTTAAACTTTCTTTAGATGAGAGGTGATTGTTTGTTTTGTTGATACTGGTAGAATAGTTGACCATCACTGTTTAAACTTTCTTTAGGTGAGAGGTGATTGTTTGTTTTGTTGATATTGGTAGAATAGTTGACCATCACTGTTTATACTTTCTTTAGGTGAGAGTTGATTGTTTGTTTTGTTGATATTGGTAGAATTGTTGACCATCACTGTTTAAACTTTCTTTAGGTGAGAGGTGATTGTTTGTTTTGTTGATATTGGTAGAATAGTTGACCATCACTGTTTAAACTTTCTTTAGGTGAGAGGTGATTGTTTGTTTTGTTGATACTGGTAGAATAGTTGACCATCACTGTTTAAACTTTCTTTAGGTGAGAGGTGATTGTTTGTTTTGTTGATATTGGTAGAATAGTTGACCATCACTTTTTAAACTTTCTTTAGGTGAGAGGTGATTGTTTGTTTTATTGATATTGGTAGAATTGTTGACCATCACTATTTAAACTTTCTTTAGGTGAGAGGTGATTGTTTGTTTTGTTGATACTGGTAGAATAGTTGACCATCACAGTATAAAGTTTCTGTAGGTGATAGGTGATTGTTTGCTTTGTTGATATTGGTAGAATAGTTGACCATCACTGTTTAAACTTTCTTTAGGTGAGAGGTGATTGTTTGTTTTGTTGATACTGGTAGAATAGTTGACCATCACTGTTTAAACTTTCTTTAGGTGAGAGGTGATTGTTTGTTTTGTTGATACTGGTAGAATAGTTGACCATCACTGTTTAAACTTTCTTTAGATGAGAGGTGATTGTTTGTTTTGTTGATATTGGTAGAATAGTTGACCATCACTGCTTAAACTTTCTTTAGATGAGAGGTGATTGTTTGCTTTGTTGATGCTGGTAGAATAGTTGACCATCACTGTTTATACTTTCTTTAGGTGAGAGGTGATTGTTTGTTTTGCTGATATTAGTAGAATAGTTGACCATCACTGTTTAAACTTTCTTTAGGTGAGAGGTGATTGTTTGTTTTGTTGATATTGGTAAAATAGTTGACCATCACTGTTTAATTTTCTTTAGATGATAGGTGATTGTTTGTTTTGTTGATACTGGTAGAATAGTTGACCATCACTGTTTAAACTTTCTGTAGGTGAGAGGTGATTGTTTGTTTTGTTGATACTGGTAGAATTGTTGACCATCACTGTTTAAACTTTCTTTAGGTCAGAGGTGATTGTTTGCTTTGTTGATACTGGTAGAATAGTTGACCATCACAGTTTAAACTTTCTGTAGGTGAGAGGTGATTGTTTGTTTTGTTGATATTGGTAGAATTGTTGACCATCACTGTTTATACTTTCTTTAGGTGAGAGGTGATTGTTTGTTTTGTTGATACTGGTAGAATAGTTGACCATCACTGTTTAAATTTCTTTAGGTGAGAGGTGATTGTTTGTTTTGTTGATAATGGTAGAATAGTTGACCATCACTGTTTAAACTTTCTTTAGGTGAGAGGTGATTGTTTGTTTTGTTGATATTGGTAGAATAGTTGACCATCACAGTTTAAACTTTCTTTAGGTGAGAGGTGATTGTTTGTTTTATTGATATTGGTAGAATTGTTGACCATCACTGTTTAAACTTTCTTTAGGTGAGAGGTGATTGTTTGTTTTGTTGATACTGGTAGAATAGTTGACCATCACAGTATAAAGTTTCTGTAGGTGAGAGGTGATTGTTTGCTTTGTTGATATTGGTAGAATAGTTGACCATCACTGTTTAAACTTTCTTTAGGTGAGAGGTGATTGTTTGTTTTGTTGATATTGGTAGAATAGTTGACCATCACTGTTTAAACTTTCTTTAGGTGAGAGGTGATTGTTTGTTTTGTTGATACTGGTAGAATAGTTGACCATCACTGTTTAAACTTTCTTTAGATGAGAGGTGATTGTTTGTTTTGTTGATATTGGTAGAATAGTTGACCATCACTGTTTAAACTTTCTTTAGATGAGAGGTGATTGTTTGCTTTGTTGATGCTGGTAGAATAGTTGACCATCACTGTTTATACTTTCTTTAGGTGAGAGGTGATTGTTTGTTTTGTTGATATTAGTAGAATAGTTGACCATCACTGTTTAAACTTTCTTTAGGTGAGAGGTGATTGTTTGTTTTGTTGATACTGGTAGAATAGTTGACCATCACTGTTTAAACTTTCTTTAGATGAGAGGTAATTGTTTGTTTTGTTGATACTGGTAGAATAGTTGACCATCACTGTTTATACTTTCTTTAGGTGAGAGGTGATTGTTTGTTTTTCTGATATTAGTAGAATAGTTGACCATCACTGTTTAAACTTTCTTTAGGTGAGAGGTGATTGTTTGTTTTGTTGATATTGGTAAAATAGTTGACCATCACTGTTTAATTTTCTTTAGATGATAGGTGATTGTTTGTTTTGTTGATACTGGTAGAATAGTTGACCATCACTGTTTAAACTTTCTGTAGGTGAGAGGTGATTGTTTGTTTTGTTGATACTGGTAGAATTGTTGACCATCACTGTTTAAACTTTCTTTAGGTCAGAGGTGATTGTTTGCTTTGTTGATACTGGTAGAATAGTTGACCATCACAGTTCAAACTTTCTGTAGGTGAGAGGTGATTGTTTGTTTTGTTGATATTGGTAGAATTGTTGACCATCACTGTTTATACTTTCTTTAGGTGAGAGGTGATTGTTTGTTTTGTTGATACTGGTAGAATAGTTGACCATCACTGTTTAAATTTCTTTAGGTGAGAGGTGATTGTTTGTTTTGTTGATAATGGTAGAATAGTTGACTATCACTGTTTATACTTTCTTTAGATGAGAGGTGATTGTTTGTTTTGTTGATACTGGTAGAATAGTTGACCATCACTGTTTATACTTTCTTTAGGTGAGAGGTGATTGTTTGATTTGTTGATACTGGTAGAATAGTTGACCATCACTGTTTAAGCTTTCTTTAGGTGAGAGGTGATTGTTTGTTTTGTTGATATTAGTAGAATAGTTGACCATCACTGTTTAAACTTTCTTTAGATGAGAGGTGATTGTTTGCTTTGTTGATACTGGTAGAATAGTTGACCATCACTGTTTATACTTTCTTTAGGTGAGAGGTGATTGTTTGTTTTGTTGATATTAGTAGAATAGTTGACCATCACTGTTTAAACTTTCTTTAGATGAGAGGTGATTGTTTGTTTTGTTGATACTGGTAGAATAGTTGACCATCACTGTTTATACTTTCTTTAGGTCAGAGGTGATTGTTTGTTTTGTTGATACTGGTAGAATAGTTGACCATCACTGTTTAAACTTTCTTTAGGTGAGAGGTGATTGTTTGTTTTGTTGTTATTGGTAGAATAGTTGACCATCACTGTTTAAACTTTCTTTAGGTGAGAGGTGATTGTTTGTTTTGTTGATACTGGTAGAATAGTTGACCATCACTGTTTATACTTTCTTTAGGTCAGAGGTGATTGTTTGTTTTGTTGATACTGGTAGAATAGTTGACCATCACAGTTTAAACTTTCTTTAGGTCAGAGGTGATTGTTTGTTTTGTTGATATTGGTAGAATAGTTAACCATCACTGTTTATACTTTCTTTAGGTGAGAGGTGATTGTTTGTTTTGTTGATATTGGTAGAATTGTTGACCATCACTGTTTAAACTTTCTTTAGGTGAGAGGTGATTGTTTGTTTTGTTGATATTGGTAGAATAGTTGACCATCACTGTTTAAACTTTCTTTAGGTGATAGGTGATTGTTTGTTTTGTTGATATTGGTAGAATAGTTGACCATCACTGTTTAAACTTTCTTTAGGTGAGAGGTGATTGTTTGTTTTGTTGATATTGGTAGAATAGTTGACCATCACCGTTTAAACTTTCTTTAGGTGATAGGTGATTGTTTGTTTTGTTGATATTGGTAGAATAGTTGACCATCACTGTTTAAACTTTCTTTAGGTGAGAGGTGATTGTTTGTTTTGTTGATACTGGTAGAATAGTTGACCATCACAGTATAAACTTTCTGTAGGTGAGAGGTGATTGTTTGTTTTGTTGATATTGGTAGAATTGTTGACCATCACAGTTTAAACTTTCTTTAGATGAGAGGTGATTGTTTGTTTTGTTGATACTGGTAGAATAGTTGACCATCACTGTTTATACTTTCTTTAGGTGAGAGGTGATTGTTTGTTTTGTTGATAATGGTAGAATAGTTGACCATCACTGTTTAAACTTTCTTTAGGTGATAGATGATTGTTTGTTTTGTTGATATTGGTAGAATAGTTGACCATCACTGTTTATACTTTCTTTAGGTGAGAGTTGATTGTTTGTTTTGTTGATATTGGTAGAATTGTTGACCATCACTGTTTAAACTTTCTTTAGGTGAGAGGTGATTGTTTGTTTTGTTGATATTGGTAGAATAGTTGACCATCACTGTTTAAACTTTCTTTAGGTGAGAGGTGATTGTTTGTTTTGTTGATATTGGTAGAATAGTTGACCATCACTGTTTAAACTTTCTTTAGGTGAGAGGTGATTGTTTGTTTTGTTGATACTGGTAGAATAGTTGACCATCACAGTATAAACTTTCTTTAGGTGAGAGGTGATTGTTTGTTTTGTTGATATTGGTAGAATAGTTGACCATCACTGTTTAAACTTTCTTTAGGTGAGAGGTGATTGTTTGTTTTGTTGATACTGGTAGAATAGTTGACCATCACTGTTTAAACTTTCTTTAGGTGAGAGGTGATTGTTTGTTTTGTTGATATTGGTAGAATAGTTGACCATCACTGTTTAAACTTTCTTTAGGTGAGAGGTGATTGTTTGTTTTATTGATATTGGTAGAATTGTTGACCATCACTATTTAAACTTTCTTTAGGTGAGAGGTGATTGTTTGTTTTGTTGATACTGGTAGAATAGTTGACCATCACAGTATAAAGTTTCTGTAGGTGATAGGTGATTGTTTGCTTTGTTGATATTGGTAGAATAGTTGACCATCACTGTTTAAACTTTCTTTAGGTGAGAGGTGATTGTTTGTTTTGTTGATATTGGTAGAATAGTTGACCATCACTGTTTAAACTTTCTTTAGGTGAGAGGTGATTGTTTGTTTTGTTGATACTGGTAGAATAGTTGACCATCACTGTTTAAACTTTCTTTAGATGAGAGGTGATTGTTTGTTTTGTTGATATTGGTAGAATAGTTGACCATCACTGTTTAAACTTTCTTTAGATGAGAGGTGATTGTTTGCTTTGTTGATGCTGGTAGAATAGTTGACCATCACTGTTTATACTTTCTTTAGGTGAGAGGTGATTGTTTGTTTTGCTGATATTAGTAGAATAGTTGACCATCACTGTTTAAACTTTCTTTAGGTGAGAGGTGATTGTTTGTTTTGTTGATATTGGTAAAATAGTTGACCATCACTGTTTAATTTTCTTTAGATGATAGGTGATTGTTTGTTTTGTTGATACTGGTAGAATAGTTGACCATCACTGTTTAAACTTTCTGTAGGTGAGAGGTGATTGTTTGTTTTGTTGATACTGGTAGAATTGTTGACCATCACTGTTTAAACTTTCTTTAGGTCAGAGGTGATTGTTTGCTTTGTTGATACTGGTAGAATAGTTGACCATCACAGTTTAAACTTTCTGTAGGTGAGAGGTGATTGTTTGTTTTGTTGATATTGGTAGAATTGTTGACCATCACTGTTTATACTTTCTTTAGGTGAGAGGTGATTGTTTGTTTTGTTGATACTGGTAGAATAGTTGACCATCACTGTTTAAATTTCTTTAGGTGAGAGGTGATTGTTTGTTTTGTTGATAATGGTAGAATAGTTGACCATCACTGTTTATACTTTCTTTAGATGAGAGGTGATTGTTTGTTTTGTTGATACTGGTAGAATAGTTGACCATCACTGTTTATACTTTCTTTAGGTGAGAGGTGATTGTTTGATTTGTTGATACTGGTAGAATAGTTGACCATCACTGTTTAAGCTTTCTTTAGGTGAGAGGTGATTGTTTGTTTTGTTGATATTAGTAGAATAGTTGACCATCACTGTTTAAACTTTCTTTAGATGAGAGGTGATTGTTTGCTTTGTTGATACTGGTAGAATAGTTGACCATCACTGTTTATACTTTCTTTAGGTGAGAGGTGATTGTTTGTTTTGTTGATATTAGTAGAATAGTTGACCATCACTGTTTAAACTTTCTTTAGATGAGAGGTGATTGTTTGCTTTGTTGATACTGGTAGAATAGTTGACCATCACTGTTTAAACTTTCTTTAGGTGAGAGGTGATTGTTTGTTTTACTGATATTGGTAGAATAGTTTACCATCACTGTTTATACTTTCTTTAGGTGAGAGGTGATTGTTTGTTTTGTTGATACTGGTAGAATAGTTGACCATCACTGTTTAAATTTTCTTTAGGTGAGAGGTGATTGTTTGTTTTACTGATATTGGTAGAATAGTTTACCATCACTGTTTATACTTTCTTTAGGTGAGAGGTGATTGTTTGTTTTGTTGATACTGGTAGAATTGTTGACCATCACTGTTTAAACTTTCTGTAGGTAAGAGGTGATTGTTTGTTTTGTTGATACTGGTAGAATTGTTGACCCTCACTGTTTAAACTTTCTTTAGATGAGAGGTGATTGTTTGTTTTGTTGGTATTGGTAGAATAGTTGACCATCACTGTTTAAACTTTCTTTAGATGAGAGGTGATTGTTTGTTTTGTTGATACTGGTAGAATAGTTGACCATTACTGTTTAAACTTTCTTTAGATGAGAGGTGATTGTTTGTTTTGTTGATACTGGTAGAATAGTTGACCATCACTGTTTAAACTTTCTTTAGGTGAGAGGTGATTGTTTGTTTTGTTGATATTGGTAGAATAGTTGACCATCACTGTTTATACTTTCTTTAGGTGAGAGTTGATTGTTTGTTTTGTTGATATTGGTAGAATTGTTGACCATCACTGTTTAAACTTTCTTTAGGTGAGAGGTGATTGTTTGTTTTGTTGATATTGGTAGAATAGTTGACCATCACTGTTTAAACTTTCTTTAGGTGAGAGGTGATTGTTTGTTTTGTTGATACTGGTAGAATAGTTGACCATCACTGTTTAAACTTTCTTTAGGTGAGAGGTGATTGTTTGTTTTGTTGATATTGGTAGAATAGTTGACCATCACTTTTTAAACTTTCTTTAGGTGAGAGGTGATTGTTTGTTTTATTGATATTGGTAGAATTGTTGACCATCACTATTTAAACTTTCTTTAGGTGAGAGGTGATTGTTTGTTTTGTTGATACTGGTAGAATAGTTGACCATCACAGTATAAAGTTTCTGTAGGTGATAGGTGATTGTTTGCTTTGTTGATATTGGTAGAATAGTTGACCATCACTGTTTAAACTTTCTTTAGGTGAGAGGTGATTGTTTGTTTTGTTGATACTGGTAGAATAGTTGACCATCACTGTTTAAACTTTCTTTAGGTGAGAGGTGATTGTTTGTTTTGTTGATACTGGTAGAATAGTTGACCATCACTGTTTAAACTTTCTTTAGATGAGAGGTGATTGTTTGTTTTGTTGATATTGGTAGAATAGTTGACCATCACTGTTTAAACTTTCTTTAGATGAGAGGTGATTGTTTGCTTTGTTGATGCTGGTAGAATAGTTGACCATCACTGTTTATACTTTCTTTAGGTGAGAGGTGATTGTTTGTTTTGCTGATATTAGTAGAATAGTTGACCATCACTGTTTAAACTTTCTTTAGGTGAGAGGTGATTGTTTGTTTTGTTGATATTGGTAAAATAGTTGACCATCACTGTTTAATTTTCTTTAGATGATAGGTGATTGTTTGTTTTGTTGATACTGGTAGAATAGTTGACCATCACTGTTTAAACTTTCTGTAGGTGAGAGGTGATTGTTTGTTTTGTTGATACTGGTAGAATTGTTGACCATCACTGTTTAAACTTTCTTTAGGTCAGAGGTGATTGTTTGCTTTGTTGATACTGGTAGAATAGTTGACCATCACAGTTTAAACTTTCTGTAGGTGAGAGGTGATTGTTTGTTTTGTTGATATTGGTAGAATTGTTGACCATCACTGTTTATACTTTCTTTAGGTGAGAGGTGATTGTTTGTTTTGTTGATACTGGTAGAATAGTTGACCATCACTGTTTAAATTTCTTTAGGTGAGAGGTGATTGTTTGTTTTGTTGATAATGGTAGAATAGTTGACCATCACTGTTTATACTTTCTTTAGATGAGAGGTGATTGTTTGTTTTGTTGATACTGGTAGAATAGTTGACCATCACTGTTTATACTTTCTTTAGGTGAGAGGTGATTGTTTGATTTGTTGATACTGGTAGAATAGTTGACCATCACTGTTTAAGCTTTCTTTAGGTGAGAGGTGATTGTTTGTTTTGTTGATATTAGTAGAATAGTTGACCATCACTGTTTAAACTTTCTTTAGATGAGAGGTGATTGTTTGCTTTGTTGATACTGGTAGAATAGTTGACCATCACTGTTTATACTTTCTTTAGGTGAGAGGTGATTGTTTGTTTTGTTGATATTAGTAGAATAGTTGACCATCACTGTTTAAACTTTCTTTAGATGAGAGGTGATTGTTTGCTTTGTTGATACTGGTAGAATAGTTGACCATCACTGTTTAAACTTTCTTTAGGTGAGAGGTGATTGTTTGTTTTACTGATATTGGTAGAATAGTTTACCATCACTGTTTATACTTTCTTTAGGTGAGAGGTGATTGTTTGTTTTGTTGATACTGGTAGAATAGTTGACCATCACTGTTTAAATTTTCTTTAGGTGAGAGGTGATTGTTTGTTTTACTGATATTGGTAGAATAGTTTACCATCACTGTTTATACTTTCTTTAGGTGAGAGGTGATTGTTTGTTTTGTTGATACTGGTAGAATTGTTGACCATCACTGTTTAAACTTTCTGTAGGTAAGAGGTGATTGTTTGTTTTGTTGATACTGGTAGAATTGTTGACCCTCACTGTTTAAACTTTCTTTAGATGAGAGGTGATTGTTTGTTTTGTTGGTATTGGTAGAATAGTTGACCATCACTGTTTAAACTTTCTTTAGATGAGAGGTGATTGTTTGTTTTGTTGATACTGGTAGAATAGTTGACCATTACTGTTTAAACTTTCTTTAGATGAGAGGTGATTGTTTGTTTTGTTGATACTGGTAGAATAGTTGACCATCACTGTTTAAACTTTCTTTAGGTGAGAGGTGATTGTTTGTTTTGTTGATATTGGTAGAATAGTTGACCATCACTGTTTATACTTTCTTTAGGTGAGAGTTGATTGTTTGTTTTGTTGATATTGGTAGAATTGTTGACCATCACTGCTTAAACTTTCTTTAGGTGAGAGGTGATTGTTTGTTTTGTTGATATTGGTAGAATAGTTGACCATCACTGTTTAAACTTTCTTTAGGTGAGAGGTGATTGTTTGTTTTGTTGATACTGGTAGAATAGTTGACCATCACTGTTTAAACTTTCTTTAGGTGAGAGGTGATTGTTTGTTTTGTTGATATTGGTAGAATAGTTGACCATCACTTTTTAAACTTTCTTTAGGTGAGAGGTGATTGTTTGTTTTATTGATATTGGTAGAATTGTTGACCATCACTATTTAAACTTTCTTTAGGTGAGAGGTGATTGTTTGTTTTGTTGATACTGGTAGAATAGTTGACCATCACAGTATAAAGTTTCTGTAGGTGATAGGTGATTGTTTGCTTTGTTGATATTGGTAGAATAGTTGACCATCACTGTTTAAACTTTCTTTAGGTGAGAGGTGATTGTTTGTTTTGTTGATACTGGTAGAATAGTTGACCATCACTGTTTAAACTTTCTTTAGGTGAGAGGTGATTGTTTGTTTTGTTGATACTGGTAGAATAGTTGACCATCACTGTTTAAACTTTCTTTAGATGAGAGGTGATTGTTTGTTTTGTTGATATTGGTAGAATAGTTGACCATCACTGTTTAAACTTTCTTTAGATGAGAGGTGATTGTTTGCTTTGTTGATGCTGGTAGAATAGTTGACCATCACTGTTTATACTTTCTTTAGGTGAGAGGTGATTGTTTGTTTTGCTGATATTAGTAGAATAGTTGACCATCACTGTTTAAACTTTCTTTAGGTGAGAGGTGATTGTTTGTTTTGTTGATATTGGTAAAATAGTTGACCATCACTGTTTAATTTTCTTTAGATGATAGGTGATTGTTTGTTTTGTTGATACTGGTAGAATAGTTGACCATCACTGTTTAAACTTTCTGTAGGTGAGAGGTGATTGTTTGTTTTGTTGATACTGGTAGAATTGTTGACCATCACTGTTTAAACTTTCTTTAGGTCAGAGGTGATTGTTTGCTTTGTTGATACTGGTAGAATAGTTGACCATCACAGTTTAAACTTTCTGTAGGTGAGAGGTGATTGTTTGTTTTGTTGATATTGGTAGAATTGTTGACCATCACTGTTTATACTTTCTTTAGGTGAGAGGTGATTGTTTGTTTTGTTGATACTGGTAGAATAGTTGACCATCACTGTTTAAATTTCTTTAGGTGAGAGGTGATTGTTTGTTTTGTTGATAATGGTAGAATAGTTGACCATCACTGTTTATACTTTCTTTAGATGAGAGGTGATTGTTTGTTTTGTTGATACTGGTAGAATAGTTGACCATCACTGTTTATACTTTCTTTAGGTGAGAGGTGATTGTTTGATTTGTTGATACTGGTAGAATAGTTGACCATCACTGTTTAAGCTTTCTTTAGGTGAGAGGTGATTGTTTGTTTTGTTGATATTAGTAGAATAGTTGACCATCACTGTTTAAACTTTCTTTAGATGAGAGGTGATTGTTTGCTTTGTTGATACTGGTAGAATAGTTGACCATCACTGTTTATACTTTCTTTAGGTGAGAGGTGATTGTTTGTTTTGTTGATATTAGTAGAATAGTTGACCATCACTGTTTAAACTTTCTTTAGATGAGAGGTGATTGTTTGCTTTGTTGATACTGGTAGAATAGTTGACCATCACTGTTTAAACTTTCTTTAGGTGAGAGGTGATTGTTTGTTTTACTGATATTGGTAGAATAGTTTACCATCACTGTTTATACTTTCTTTAGGTGAGAGGTGATTGTTTGTTTTGTTGATACTGGTAGAATAGTTGACCATCACTGTTTAAATTTTCTTTAGGTGAGAGGTGATTGTTTGTTTTACTGATATTGGTAGAATAGTTTACCATCACTGTTTATACTTTCTTTAGGTGAGAGGTGATTGTTTGTTTTGTTGATACTGGTAGAATTGTTGACCATCACTGTTTAAACTTTCTGTAGGTAAGAGGTGATTGTTTGTTTTGTTGATACTGGTAGAATTGTTGACCATCACTGTTTAAACTTTCTTTAGATGAGAGGTGATTGTTTGTTTTGTTGGTATTGGTAGAATAGTTGACCATCACTGTTTAAACTTTCTTTAGATGAGAGGTGATTGTTTGTTTTGTTGATACTGGTAGAATAGTTGACCATTACTGTTTAAACTTTCTTTAGATGAGAGGTGATTGTTTGTTTTGTTGATACTGGTAGAATAGTTGACCATCACTGTTTAAACTTTCTTTAGGTGAGAGGTGATTGTTTGTTTTGTTGATATTGGTAGAATAGTTGACCATCACTGTTTATACTTTCTTTAGGTGAGAGTTGATTGTTTGTTTTGTTGATATTGGTAGAATTGTTGACCATCACTGTTTAAACTTTCTTTAGGTGAGAGGTGATTGTTTGTTTTGTTGATATTGGTAGAATAGTTGACCATCACTGTTTAAACTTTCTTTAGGTGAGAGGTGATTGTTTGTTTTGTTGATACTGGTAGAATAGTTGACCATCACTGTTTAAACTTTCTTTAGGTGAGAGGTGATTGTTTGTTTTGTTGATATTGGTAGAATAGTTGACCATCACTGTTTAAACTTTCTTTAGGTGAGAGGTGATTGTTTGTTTTATTGATATTGGTAGAATTGTTGACCATCACTATTTAAACTTTCTTTAGGTGAGAGGTGATTGTTTGTTTTGTTGATACTGGTAGAATAGTTGACCATCACAGTATAAAGTTTCTGTAGGTGATAGGTGATTGTTTGCTTTGTTGATATTGGTAGAATAGTTGACCATCACTGTTTAAACTTTCTTTAGGTGAGAGGTGATTGTTTGTTTTGTTGATATTGGTAGAATAGTTGACCATCACTGTTTAAACTTTCTTTAGGTGAGAGGTGATTGTTTGTTTTGTTGATACTGGTAGAATAGTTGACCATCACTGTTTAAACTTTCTTTAGATGAGAGGTGATTGTTTGTTTTGTTGATATTGGTAGAATAGTTGACCATCACTGTTTAAACTTTCTTTAGATGAGAGGTGATTGTTTGCTTTGTTGATGCTGGTAGAATAGTTGACCATCACTGTTTATACTTTCTTTAGGTGAGAGGTGATTGTTTGTTTTGCTGATATTAGTAGAATAGTTGACCATCACTGTTTAAACTTTCTTTAGGTGAGAGGTGATTGTTTGTTTTGTTGATATTGGTAAAATAGTTGACCATCACTGTTTAATTTTCTTTAGATGATAGGTGATTGTTTGTTTTGTTGATACTGGTAGAATAGTTGACCATCACTGTTTAAACTTTCTGTAGGTGAGAGGTGATTGTTTGTTTTGTTGATACTGGTAGAATTGTTGACCATCACTGTTTAAACTTTCTTTAGGTCAGAGGTGATTGTTTGCTTTGTTGATACTGGTAGAATAGTTGACCATCACAGTTTAAACTTTCTGTAGGTGAGAGGTGATTGTTTGTTTTGTTGATATTGGTAGAATTGTTGACCATCACTGTTTATACTTTCTTTAGGTGAGAGGTGATTGTTTGTTTTGTTGATACTGGTAGAATAGTTGACCATCACTGTTTAAATTTCTTTAGGTGAGAGGTGATTGTTTGTTTTGTTGATAATGGTAGAATAGTTGACCATCACTGTTTATACTTTCTTTAGATGAGAGGTGATTGTTTGTTTTGTTGATACTGGTAGAATAGTTGACCATCACTGTTTATACTTTCTTTAGGTGAGAGGTGATTGTTTGATTTGTTGATACTGGTAGAATAGTTGACCATCACTGTTTAAGCTTTCTTTAGGTGAGAGGTGATTGTTTGTTTTGTTGATATTAGTAGAATAGTTGACCATCACTGTTTAAACTTTCTTTAGATCAGAGGTGATTGTTTGCTTTGTTGATACTGGTAGAATAGTTGACCATCACTGTTTATACTTTCTTTAGGTGAGAGGTGATTGTTTGTTTTGTTGATATTAGTAGAATAGTTGACCATCACTGTTTAAACTTTCTTTAGATGAGAGGTGATTGTTTGCTTTGTTGATACTGGTAGAATAGTTGACCATCACTGTTTAAACTTTCTTTAGGTGAGAGGTGATTGTTTGTTTTACTGATATTGGTAGAATAGTTTACCATCACTGTTTATACTTTCTTTAGGTGAGAGGTGATTGTTTGTTTTGTTGATACTGGTAGAATAGTTGACCATCACTGTTTAAATTTTCTTTAGGTGAGAGGTGATTGTTTGTTTTACTGATATTGGTAGAATAGTTTACCATCACTGTTTATACTTTCTTTAGGTGAGAGGTGATTGTTTGTTTTGTTGATACTGGTAGAATTGTTGACCATCACTGTTTAAACTTTCTGTAGGTAAGAGGTGATTGTTTGTTTTGTTGATACTGGTAGAATAGTTGACCATCACAGTATAAACTTTCTGTTGGTGAGAGGTGATTGTTTGTTTTGTTGATATTGGTAGAATTGTTGACCATCACAGTTTAAACTTTCTTTAGATGAGAGGTGATTGTTTGTTTTGTTGATACTGGTAGAATAGTTGACCATCACTGTTTATACTTTCTTTAGGTGAGAGGTGATTGTTTGTTTTGTTGATAATGGTAGAATAGTTGACCATCACTGTTTAAACTTTCTTTAGGTGATAGATGATTGTTTGTTTTGTTGATATTGGTAGAATAGTTGACCATCACTGTTTATACTTTCTTTAGGTGAGAGTTGATTGTTTGTTTTGTTGATATTGGTAGAATTGTTGACCATCACTGTTTAAACTTTCTTTAGGTGAGAGGTGATTGTTTGTTTTGTTGATATTGGTAGAATAGTTGACCATCACTGTTTAAACTTTCTTTAGGTGAGAGGTGATTGTTTGTTTTGTTGATACTGGTAGAATAGTTGACCATCACTGTTTAAACTTTCTGTAGGTGAGAGGTGATTGTTTGTTTTGTTGATACTGGTAGAATTGTTGACCATCAATGTTTAAACTTTCTTTAGGTGAGAGGTGATTGTTTGTTTTGTTGATATTGGTAGAATAGTTGACCATCACTGTTTAAACTTTCTTTAGGTGAGAGGTGATTGTTTGTTTTGTTGATATTGGTAGAATAGTTGACCATCACAGTTTAAACTTTCTTTAGGTGAGAGGTGATTGTTTGTTTTATTGATATTGGTAGAATTGTTGACCATCACTGTTTAAACTTTCTTTAGGTGAGAGGTGATTGTTTGTTTTGTTGATACTGGTAGAATAGTTGACCATCACAGTATAAAGTTTCTGTAGGTGAGAGGTGATTGTTTGCTTTGTTGATATTGGTAGAATAGTTGACCATCACTGTTTAAACTTTCTTTAGGTGAGAGGTGATTGTTTGTTTTGTTGATATTGGTAGAATAGTTGACCATCACTGTTTAAACTTTCTTTAGGTGAGAGGTGATTGTTTGTTTTGTTGATACTGGTAGAATAGTTGACCATCACTGTTTAAACTTTCTTTAGATGAGAGGTGATTGTTTGTTTTGTTGATATTGGTAGAATAGTTGACCATCACTGTTTAAACTTTCTTTAGATGAGAGGTGATTGTTTGCTTTGTTGATGCTGGTAGAATAGTTGACCATCACTGTTTATACTTTCTTTAGGTGAGAGGTGATTGTTTGTTTTGTTGATATTAGTAGAATAGTTGACCATCACTGTTTAAACTTTCTTTAGGTGAGAGGTGATTGTTTGTTTTGTTGATACTGGTAGAATAGTTGACCATCACTGTTTAAACTTTCTTTAGATGAGAGGTAATTGTTTGTTTTGTTGATACTGGTAGAATAGTTGACCATCACTGTTTATACTTTCTTTAGGTGAGAGGTGATTGTTTGTTTTGCTGATATTAGTAGAATAGTTGACCATCACTGTTTAAACTTTCTTTAGGTGAGAGGTGATTGTTTGTTTTTTTGATATTGGTAAAATAGTTGACCATCACTGTTTAATTTTCTTTAGATGATAGGTGATTGTTTGTTTTGTTGATACTGGTAGAATAGTTGACCATCACTGTTTAAACTTTCTGTAGGTGAGAGGTGATTGTTTGTTTTGTTGATACTGGTAGAATTGTTGACCATCACTGTTTAAACTTTCTTTAGGTCAGAGGTGATTGTTTGCTTTGTTGATACTGGTAGAATAGTTGACCATCACAGTTTAAACTTTCTGTAGGTGAGAGGTGATTGTTTGTTTTGTTGATATTGGTAGAATTGTTGACCATCACTGTTTATACTTTCTTTAGGTGAGAGGTGATTGTTTGTTTTGTTGATACTGGTAGAATAGTTGACCATCACTGTTTAAATTTCTTTAGGTGAGAGGTGATTGTTTGTTTTGTTGATAATGGTAGAATAGTTGACCATCACTGTTTATACTTTCTTTAGATGAGAGGTGATTGTTTGTTTTGTTGATACTGGTAGAATAGTTGACCATCACTGTTTATACTTTCTTTAGGTGAGAGTTGATTGTTTGTTTTGTTGATATTGGTAGAATTGTTGACCATCACTGTTTAAACTTTCTTTAGGTGAGAGGTGATTGTTTGTTTTGTTGATATTGGTAGAATAGTTGACCATCACTGTTTAAACTTTCTTTAGGTGAGAGGTGATTGTTTGTTTTGTTGATACTGGTAGAATAGTTGACCATCACAGTATAAAGTTTCTGTAGGTGATAGGTGATTGTTTGCTTTGTTGATATTGGTAGAATAGTTGACCATCACTGTTTAAACTTCCTTTAGGTGAGAGGTGATTGTTTGTTTTGTTGATATTGGTAGAATAGTTGACCATCACTGTTTAAACTTTCTTTAGGTGAGAGGTGATTGTTTGTTTTGTTGATACTGGTAGAATAGTTGACCATCACTGTTTAAACTTTCTTTAGATGAGAGGTGATTGTTTGTTTTGTTGATATTGGTAGAATAGTTGACCATCACAGTTTAAACTTTCTTTAGATGAGAGGTGATTGTTTGCTTTGTTGATGCTGGTAGAATAGTTGACCATCACTGTTTATACTTTCTTTAGGTGAGAGGTGATTGTTTGTTTTGCTGATATTAGTAGAATAGTTGACCATCACTGTTTAAACTTTCTTTAGGTGAGAGGTGATTGTTTGTTTTGTTGATATTGGTAAAATAGTTGACCATCACTGTTTAATTTTCTTTAGATGATAGGTGATTGTTTGTTTTGTTGATACTGGTAGATTAGTTGACCATCACTGTTTAAACTTTCTGTAGGTGAGAGGTGATTGTTTGTTTTGTTGATACTGGTAGAATTGTTGACCATCACTGTTTAAACTTTCTTTAGGTCAGAGGTGATTGTTTGCTTTGCTGATACTGGTAGAATAGTTGACCATCACAGTTTAAACTTTCTGTAGGTGAGAGGTGATTGTTTGTTTTGTTGATATTGGTAGAATTGTTGACCATCACTGTTTATACTTTCTTTAGGTGAGAGGTGATTGTTTGTTTTGTTGATACTGGTAGAATAGTTGACCATCACTGTTTAAATTTCTTTAGGTGAGAGGTGATTGTTTGTTTTGTTGATAATGGTAGAATAGTTGACCATCACTGTTTATACTTTCTTTAGATGAGAGGTGATTGTTTGTTTTGTTGATACTGGTAGAATAGTTGACCATCACTGTTTATACTTTCTTTAGGTGAGAGGTGATTGTTTGATTTGTTGATACTGGTAGAATAGTTGACCATCACTGTTTAAGCTTTCTTTAGGTGAGAGGTGATTGTTTGTTTTGTTGATATTAGTAGAATAGTTGACCATCACTGTTTAAACTCTCTTTAGATGAGAGGTGATTGTTTGCTTTGTTGATACTGGTAGAATAGTTGACCATCACTGTTTATACTTTCTGTAGGTGAGAGGTGATTGTTTGTTTTGTTGATATTAGTAGAATAGTTGACCATCACTGTTTAAACTTTCTTTAGATGAGAGGTGATTGTTTGTTTTGTTGATACTGGTAGAATAGTTGACCATCACTGTTTAAACTTTCTGTAGGTGAGAGGTGATTGTTTGTTTTGTTGATACTGGTAGAATTGTTGACCATCACTGTTTAAACTTTCTGTAGGTGAGAGGTGATTGTTTGTTTTGTTGATACTGGTAGAATTGTTGACCATCACTGTTTAAACTTTCTTTAGATGAGAGGTGATTGTTTGTTTTGTTGATACTGGTAGAATAGTTGACCATTACTGTTTAAACTTTCTTTAGATGAGAGGTGATTGTTTGTTTTGTTGATACTGGTAGAATAGTTGACCATCACTGTTTAAACTTTCTTTAGGTGAGAGGTGATTGTTTGTTTTGTTGATATTGGTAGAATAGTTGACCATCACTGTTTAAACTTTCTGTAGGTGAGAGGTGATTGTTTGTTTTGTTGATACTGGTAGAATAGTTGACCATCACTGTTTAAACTTTCTGTAGGTGAGAGGTGATTGTTTGTTTTGTTGATACTGGTAGAATAGTTGACCATCACTGTTTAAGCTTTCTTTAGGTGAGAGGTGATTGTTTGTTTTGTTGATATTAGTAGAATAGTTGACCATCACTGTTTAAACTTTCTTTAGATGAGAGGTGATTGTTTGCTTTGTTGATACTGGTAGAATAGTTGACCATCACTGTTTATTCTTTCTTTAGGTGAGAGGTGATTGTTTGTTTTGTTGATATTAGTAGAATAGTTGACCATCACTGTTTAAACTTTCTTTAGATGAGAGGTGATTGTTTGCTTTGTTGATACTGGTAGAATAGTTGACCATCACTGTTTAAACTTTCTTTAGGTGAGAGGTGATTGTTTGTTTTACTGATATTGGTAGAATAGTTTACCATCACTGTTTATACTTTCTTTAGGTGAGAGGTGATTGTTTCTTTTGTTGATACTGGTAGAATAGTTGACCATCACTGTTTAAATTTTCTTTAGGTGAGAGGTGATTGTTTGTTTTACTGATATTGGTAGAATAGTTTACCATCACTGTTTATACTTTCTTTAGGTGAGAGGTGATTGTTTGTTTTGTTGATACTGGTAGAATTGTTGACCATCACTGTTTAAACTTTCTGTAGGTGAGAGGTGATTGTTTGTTTTGTTGATACTGGTAGAATTGTTGACCATCACTGTTTAAACTTGCTTTAGGTGAGAGGTGATTGTTTGTTTTGTTGATACTGGTAGAATAGTTGACCATCACAGTATAAAGTTTCTGTAGGTGAGAGGTGATTGTTTGCTTTGTTGATATTGGTAGAACAGTTGACCATCACTGTTTAAACTTTCTTTAGGTGAGAGGTGATTGTTTGTTTTGTTGATATTGGTAGAATAGTTGACCATCACTGTTTAAACTTTCTTTAGGTGAGAGGTGATTGTTTGTTTTGTTGATACTGGTAGAATAGTTGACCATCACTGTTTAAACTTTCTTTAGATGAGAGGTGATTGTTTGTTTTGTTGATATTGGTAGAATAGTTGACCATCACTGTTTAAACTTTCTTTAGATGAGAGGTGATTGTTTGCTTTGTTGATGCTGGTAGAATAGTTGACCATCACTGTTTATACTTTCTTTAGGTGAGAGGTGATTGTTTGTTTTGTTGATATTAGTAGAATAGTTGACCATCACTGTTTAAACTTTCTTTAGGTGAGAGGTGATTGTTTGTTTTGTTGATACTGGTAGAATAGTTGACCATCACTGTTTAAACTTTCTTTAGATGAGAGGTAATTTTTTGTTTTGTTGATACTGGTAGAATAGTTGACCATCACTGTTTATACTTTCTTTAGGTGAGAGGTGATTGTTTGTTTTGCTGATATTAGTAGAATAGTTGACCATCACTGTTTAAACTTTCTTTAGGTGAGAGGTGATTGTTTGTTTTGTTGATATTGGTAAAATAGTTGACCATCACTGTTTAATTTTCTTTAGATGATAGGTGATTGTTTGTTTTGTTGATACTGGTAGAATAGTTGACCATCACTGTTTAAACTTTCTGTAGGTGAGAGGTGATTGTTTGTTTTGTTGATACTGGTAGAATTGTTGACCATCACTGTTTAAACTTTCTTTAGGTCAGAGGTGATTGTTTGCTTTGTTGATACTGGTAGAATAGTTGACCATCACAGTTTAAACTTTCTGTAGGTGAGAGGTGATTGTTTGTTTTGTTGATATTGGTAGAATTGTTGACCATCACTGTTTATACTTTCTTTAGGTGAGAGGTGATTGTTTGTTTTGTTGATACTGGTAGAATAGTTGACCATCACTGTTTAAATTTCTTTAGGTGAGAGGTGATTGTTTGTTTTGTTGATAATGGTAGAATAGTTGACCATCACTGTTTATACTTTCTTTAGATGAGAGGTGATTGTTTGTTTTGTTGATACTGGTAGAATAGTTGACCATCACTGTTTATACTTTCTTTAGGTGAGAGGTGATTGTTTGATTTGTTGATACTGGTAGAATAGTTGACCATCACTGTTTAAGCTTTCTTTAGGTGAGAGGTGATTGTTTGTTTTGTTGATATTAGTAGAATAGTTGACCATCACTGTTTAAACTTTCTTTAGATGAGAGGTGATTGTTTGTTTTGTTGATACTGGTAGAATAGTTGACCATCACTGTTTATACTTTCTTTAGGTCAGAGGTGATTGTTTGTTTTGTTGATACTGGTAGAATAGTTGACCATCACAGTTTAAACTTTCTTTAGGTGAGAGGTGATTGTTTGTTTTGTTGATATTGGTAGAATAGTTAACCATCACTGTTTATACTTTCTTTAGGTGAGAGGTGATTGTTTGTTTTGTTGATATTGGTAGAATTGTTGACCATCACTGTTTAAACTTTCTTTAGGTGAGAGGTGATTGTTTGTTTTGTTGATATTGGTAGAATAGTTGACCATCACTGTTTAAACTTTCTTTAGGTGATAGGTGATTGTTTGTTTTGTTGATATTGGTAGAATAGTTGACCATCACTGTTTAAACTTTCTTTAGGTGAGAGGTGATTGTTTGTTTTGTTGATATTGGTAGAATAGTTGACCATCACCGTTTAAACTTTCTTTAGGTGATAGGTGATTGTTTGTTTTGTTGATATTGGTAGAATAGTTGACCATCACTGTTTAAACTTTCTTTAGGTGAGAGGTGATTGTTTGTTTTGTTGATACTGGTAGAATAGTTGACCATCACAGTATAAACTTTCTGTAGGTGAGAGGTGATTGTTTGTTTTGTTGATATTGGTAGAATTGTTGACCATCACAGTTTAAACTTTCTTTAGATGAGAGGTGATTGTTTGTTTTGTTGATACTGGTAGAATAGTTGACCATCACTGTTTATACTTTCTTTAGGTGAGAGGTGATTGTTTGTTTTGTTGATAATGGTAGAATAGTTGACCATCACTGTTTAAACTTTCTTTAGGTGATAGATGATTGTTTGTTTTGTTGATATTGGTAGAATAGTTGACCATCACTGTTTATACTTTCTTTAGGTGAGAGTTGATTGTTTGTTTTGTTGATATTGGTAGAATTGTTGACCATCACTGTTTAAACTTTCTTTAGGTGAGAGGTGATTGTTTGTTTTGTTGATATTGGTAGAATAGTTGACCATCACTGTTTAAACTTTCTTTAGGTGAGAGGTGATTGTTTGTTTTGTTGATATTGGTAGAATAGTTGACCATCACTGTTTAAACTTTCTTTAGGTGAGAGGTGATTGTTTGTTTTGTTGATACTGGTAGAATAGTTGACCATCACAGTATAAACTTTCTTTAGGTGAGAGGTGATTGTTTGTTTTGTTGATACTGGTAGAATAGTTGACCATCACTGTTTAAATTTCTTTAGGTGAGAGGTGATTGTTTGTTTTGTTGATAATGGTAGAATAGTTGACCATCACTGTTTATACTTTCTTTAGATGAGAGGTGATTGTTTGTTTTGTTGATACTGGTAGAATAGTTGACCATCACTGTTTATACTTTCTTTAGGTGAGAGGTGATTGTTTGATTTGTTGATACTGGTAGAATAGTTGACCATCACTGTTTAAGCTTTCTTTAGGTGAGAGGTGATTGTTTGTTTTGTTGATATTAGTAGAATAGTTGACCATCACTGTTTAAACTTTCTTTAGATGAGAGGTGATTGTTTGTTTTGTTGATACTGGTAGAATAGTTGACCATCACTGTTTATACTTTCTTTAGGTCAGAGGTGATTGTTTGTTTTGTTGATACTGGTAGAATAGTTGACCATCACAGTTTAAACTTTCTTTAGGTGAGAGGTGATTGTTTGTTTTGTTGATATTGGTAGAATAGTTAACCATCACTGTTTATACTTTCTTTAGGTGAGAGGTGATTGTTTGTTTTGTTGATATTGGTAGAATTGTTGACCATCACTGTTTAAACTTTCTTTAGGTGAGAGGTGATTGTTTGTTTTGTTGATATTGGTAGAATAGTTGACCATCACTGTTTAAACTTTCTTTAGGTGATAGGTGATTGTTTGTTTTGTTGATATTGGTAGAATAGTTGACCATCACTGTTTAAACTTTCTTTAGGTGAGAGGTGATTGTTTGTTTTGTTGATATTGGTAGAATAGTTGACCATCACCGTTTAAACTTTCTTTAGGTGATAGGTGATTGTTTGTTTTGTTGATATTGGTAGAATAGTTGACCATCACTGTTTAAACTTTCTTTAGGTGAGAGGTGATTGTTTGTTTTGTTGATACTGGTAGAATAGTTGACCATCACAGTATAAACTTTCTGTAGGTGAGAGGTGATTGTTTGTTTTGTTGATATTGGTAGAATTGTTGACCATCACAGTTTAAACTTTCTTTAGATGAGAGGTGATTGTTTGTTTTGTTGATACTGGTAGAATAGTTGACCATCACTGTTTATACTTTCTTTAGGTGAGAGGTGATTGTTTGTTTTGTTGATAATGGTAGAATAGTTGACCATCACTGTTTAAACTTTCTTTAGGTGATAGATGATTGTTTGTTTTGTTGATATTGGTAGAATAGTTGACCATCACTGTTTATACTTTCTTTAGGTGAGAGTTGATTGTTTGTTTTGTTGATATTGGTAGAATTGTTGACCATCACTGTTTAAACTTTCTTTAGGTGAGAGGTGATTGTTTGTTTTGTTGATATTGGTAGAATAGTTGACCATCACTGTTTAAACTTTCTTTAGGTGAGAGGTGATTGTTTGTTTTGTTGATATTGGTAGAATAGTTGACCATCACTGTTTAAACTTTCTTTAGGTGAGAGGTGATTGTTTGTTTTGTTGATACTGGTAGAATAGTTGACCATCACAGTATAAACTTTCTTTAGGTGAGAGGTGATTGTTTGTTTTGTTGATATTGGTAGAATAGTTGACCATCACTGTTTAAACTTTCTTTAGGTGAGAGGTGATTGTTTGTTTTGTTGATACTGGTAGAATAGTTGACCATCACTGTTTAAACTTTCTTTAGGTGAGAGGTGATTGTTTGTTTTGTTGATATTGGTAGAATAGTTGACCATCACTGTTTAAACTTTCTTTAGGTGAGAGGTGATTGTTTGTTTTATTGATATTGGTAGAATTGTTGACCATCACTATTTAAACTTTCTTTAGGTGAGAGGTGATTGTTTGTTTTGTTGATACTGGTAGAATAGTTGACCATCACAGTATAAAGTTTCTGTAGGTGATAGGTGATTGTTTGCTTTGTTGATATTGGTAGAATAGTTGACCATCACTGTTTAAACTTTCTTTAGGTGAGAGGTGATTGTTTGTTTTGTTGATATTGGTAGAATAGTTGACCATCACTGTTTAAACTTTCTTTAGGTGAGAGGTGATTGTTTGTTTTGTTGATACTGGTAGAATAGTTGACCATCACTGTTTAAACTTTCTTTAGATGAGAGGTGATTGTTTGTTTTGTTGATATTGGTAGAATAGTTGACCATCACTGTTTAAACTTTCTTTAGATGAGAGGTGATTGTTTGCTTTGTTGATGCTGGTAGAATAGTTGACCATCACTGTTTATACTTTCTTTAGGTGAGAGGTGATTGTTTGTTTTGCTGATATTAGTAGAATAGTTGACCATCACTGTTTAAACTTTCTTTAGGTGAGAGGTGATTGTTTGTTTTGTTGATATTGGTAAAATAGTTGACCATCACTGTTTAATTTTCTTTAGATGATAGGTGATTGTTTGTTTTGTTGATACTGGTAGAATAGTTGACCATCACTGTTTAAACTTTCTGTAGGTGAGAGGTGATTGTTTGTTTTGTTGATACTGGTAGCATTGTTGACCATCACTGTTTAAACTTTCTTTAGGTCAGAGGTGATTGTTTGCTTTGTTGATACTGGTAGAATAGTTGACCATCACAGTTTAAACTTTCTGTAGGTGAGAGGTGATTGTTTGTTTTGTTGATATTGGTAGAATTGTTGACCATCACTGTTTATACTTTCTTTAGGTGAGAGGTGATTGTTTGTTTTGTTGATACTGGTAGAATAGTTGACCATAACTGTTTAAATTTCTTTAGGTGAGAGGTGATTGTTTGTTTTGTTGATAATGGTAGAATAGTTGACCATCACTGTTTATACTTTCTTTAGATGAGAGGTGATTGTTTGTTTTGTTGATACTGGTAGAATAGTTGACCATCACTGTTTATACTTTCTTTAGGTGAGAGGTGATTGTTTGATTTGTTGATACTGGTAGAATAGTTGACCATCACTGTTTAAGCTTTCTTTAGGTGAGAGGTGATTGTTTGTTTTGTTGATATTAGTAGAATAGTTGACCATCACTGTTTAAACTTTCTTTAGATGAGAGGTGATTGTTTGCTTTGTTGATACTGGTAGAATAGTTGACCATCACTGTTTATACTTTCTTTAGGTGAGAGGTGATTGTTTGTTTTGTTGATATTAGTAGAATAGTTGACCATCACTGTTTAAACTTTCGTTAGATGAGAGGTGATTGTTTGCTTTGTTGATACTGGTAGAATAGTTGACCATCACTGTTTAAACTTTCTTTAGGTGAGAGGTGATTGTTTGTTTTACTGATATTGGTAGAATAGTTTACCATCACTGTTTATACTTTCTTTAGGTGAGAGGTGATTGTTTGTTTTGTTGATACTGGTAGAATAGTTGACCATCACTGTTTAAATTTTCTTTAGGTGAGAGGTGATTGTTTGTTTTACTGATATTGGTAGAATAGTTTACCATCACTGTTTATACTTTCTTTAGGTGAGAGGTGATTGTTTGTTTTGTTGATACTGGTAGAATTGTTGACCATCACTGTTTAAACTTTCTGTAGGTAAGAGGTGATTGTTTGTTTTGTTGATACTGGTAGAATTGTTGACCATCACTGTTTAAACTTTCTTTAGATGAGAGGTGATTGTTTGTTTTGTTGGTATTGGTAGAATAGTTGACCATCACTGTTTAAACTTTCTTTAGATGAGAGGTGATTGTTTGTTTTGTTGATACTGGTAGAATAGTTGACCATTACTGTTTAAACTTTCTTTAGATGAGAGGTGATTGTTTGTTTTGTTGATACTGGTAGAATAGTTGACCATCACTGTTTAAACTTTCTTTAGGTGAGAGGTGATTGTTTGTTTTGTTGATATTGGTAGAATAGTTGACCATCACTGTTTATACTTTCTTTAGGTGAGAGTTGATTGTTTGTTTTGTTGATATTGGTAGAATTGTTGACCATCACTGTTTAAACTTTCTTTAGGTGAGAGGTGATTGTTTGTTTTGTTGATATTGGTAGAATAGTTGACCATCACTGTTTAAACTTTCTTTAGGTGAGAGGTGATTGTTTGTTTTGTTGATACTGGTAGAATAGTTGACCATCACTGTTTAAACTTTCTTTAGGTGAGAGGTGATTGTTTGTTTTGTTGATATTGGTAGAATAGTTGACCATCACTGTTTAAACTTTCTTTAGGTGAGAGGTGATTGTTTGTTTTATTGATATTGGTAGAATTGTTGACCATCACTATTTAAACTTTCTTTAGGTGAGAGGTGATTGTTTGTTTTGTTGATACTGGTAGAATAGTTGACCATCACAGTATAAAGTTTCTGTAGGTGATAGGTGATTGTTTGCTTTGTTGATATTGGTAGAATAGTTGACCATCACTGTTTAAACTTTCTTTAGGTGAGAGGTGATTGTTTGTTTTGTTGATATTGGTAGAATAGTTGACCATCACTGTTTAAACTTTCTTTAGGTGAGAGGTGATTGTTTGTTTTGTTGATACTGGTAGAATAGTTGACCATCACTGTTTAAACTTTCTTTAGATGAGAGGTGATTGTTTGTTTTGTTGATATTGGTAGAATAGTTGACCATCACTGTTTAAACTTTCTTTAGATGAGAGGTGATTGTTTGCTTTGTTGATGCTGGTAGAATAGTTGACCATCACTGTTTATACTTTCTTTAGGTGAGAGGTGATTGTTTGTTTTGCTGATATTAGTAGAATAGTTGACCATCACTGTTTAAACTTTCTTTAGGTGAGAGGTGATTGTTTGTTTTGTTGATATTGGTAAAATAGTTGACCATCACTGTTTAATTTTCTTTAGATGATAGGTGATTGTTTGTTTTGTTGATACTGGTAGAATAGTTGACCATCACTGTTTAAACTTTCTTTAGGTGAGAGGTGATTGTTTGTTTTGTTGATACTGGTAGAATTGTTGACCATCACTGTTTAAACTTTCTTAAGGTCAGAGGTGATTGTTTGCTTTGCTGATACTGGTAGAATAGTTGACCATCACAGTTTAAACTTTCTGTAGGTGAGAGGTGATTGTTTGTTTTGTTGATATTGGTAGAATTGTTGACCATCACTGTTTATACTTTCTTTAGGTGAGAGGTGATTGTTTGTTTTGTTGATACTGGTAGAATAGTTGACCATCACTGTTTAAATTTCTTTAGGTGAGAGGTGATTGTTTGTTTTGTTGATAATGGTAGAATAGTTGACCATCACTGTTTATACTTTCTTTAGATGAGAGGTGATTGTTTGTTTTGTTGATACTGGTAGAATAGTTGACCATCACTGTTTATACTTTCTTTAGGTGAGAGGTGATTGTTTGATTTGTTGATACTGGTAGAATAGTTGACCATCACTGTTTAAGCTTTCTTTAGGTGAGAGGTGATTGTTTGTTTTGTTGATATTAGTAGAATAGTTGACCATCACTGTTTAAACTTTCTTTAGATGAGAGGTGATTGTTTGTTTTGTTGATACTGGTAGAATAGTTGACCATCACTGTTTATACTTTCTTTAGGTGAGAGGTGATTGTTTGTTTTGTTGATATTAGTAGAATAGTTGACCATCACTGTTTAAACTTTCTTTAGATGAGAGGTGATTGTTTGCTTTGTTGATACTGGTAGAATAGTTGACCATCACTGTTTAAACTTTCTTTAGATGAGAGGTGATTGTTTGCTTTGTTGATACTGGTAGAATAGTTTACCATCACTGTTTATACTTTCTTTAGGTGAGAGGTGATTGTTTGTTTTGTTGATACTGGTAGAATAGTTGACCATCACTGTTTAAATTTTCTTTAGGTGAGAGGTGATTGTTTGTTTTACTGATATTGGTAGAATAGTTTACCATCACTGTTTATACTTTCTTTAGGTGAGAGGTGATTGTTTGTTTTGTTGATACTGGTAGAATTGTTGACCATCACTGTTTAAACTTTCTGTAGGTAAGAGGTGATTGTTTGTTTTGTTGATACTGGTAGAATTGTTGACCATCACTGTTTAAACTTTCTTTAGATGAGAGGTGATTGTTTGTTTTGTTGGTATTGGTAGAATAGTTGACCATCACTGTTTAAACTTTCTTTAGATGAGAGGTGATTGTTTGTTTTGTTGATACTGGTAGAATAGTTGACCATTACTGTTTAAACTTTCTTTAGATGAGAGGTGATTGTTTGTTTTGTTGATACTGGTAGAATAGTTGACCATCACTGTTTAAACTTTCTTTAGGTGAGAGGTGATTGTTTGTTTTGTTGATATTGGTAGAATAGTTGACCATCACTGTTTAAACTTTCTGTAGGTGAGAGGTGATTGTTTGTTTTGTTGATACTGGTAGAATAGTTGACCATCACTGTTTAAACTTTCTGTAGGTGAGAGGTGATTGTTTGTTTTGTTGATACTGGTAGAATAGTTGACCATCACTGTTTAAACTTTCTGTAGGTGAGAGGTGATTGTTTGTTTTGTTGATACTGGTAGAATTGTTGACCATCACTGTTTAAACTTTCTGTAGGTAAGAGGTGATTGTTTGTTTTGTTGATACTGGTAGAATTGTTGACCATCACTGTTTAAACTTTCTTTAGATGAGAGGTGATTGTTTGTTTTGTTGGTATTGGTAGAATAGTTGACCATCACTGTTTAAATTTCTTTAGGTGAGAGGTGATTGTTTGTTTTGTTGATAATGGTAGAATAGTTGACCATCACTGTTTATACTTTCTTTAGATGAGAGGTGATTGTTTGTTTTGTTGGTATTGGTAGAATAGTTGACCATCACTGTTTATACTTTCTTTAGGTGAGAGGTGATTGTTTGTTTTGTTGATACTGGTAGAATTGTTGACCATCACTGTTTAAACTTTCTGTAGGTAAGAGGTGATTGTTTGTTTTGTTGATACTGGTAGAATTGTTGACCATCACTGTTTAAACTTTCTTTAGATGAGAGGTGATTGTTTGTTTTGTTGGTATTGGTAGAATAGTTGACCATCACTGTTTAAACTTTCTTTAGATGAGAGGTGATTGTTTGTTTTGTTGATACTGGTAGAATAGTTGACCATTACTGTTTAAACTTTCTTTAGATGAGAGGTGATTGTTTGTTTTGTTGATACTGGTAGAATAGTTGACCATCACTGTTTAAACTTTCTTTAGGTGAGAGGTGATTGTTTGTTTTGTTGATATTGGTAGAATAGTTGACCATCACTGTTTAAACTTTCTGTAGGTGAGAGGTGATTGTTTGTTTTGTTGATACTGGTAGAATAGTTGACCATCACTGTTTAAACTTTCTGTAGGTGAGAGGTGATTGTTTGTTTTGTTGATACTGGTAGAATAGTTGACCATCACTGTTTAAGCTTTCTTTAGGTGAGAGGTGATTGTTTGTTTTGTTGATATTAGTAGAATAGTTGACCATCACTGTTTAAACTTTCTTTAGATGAGAGGTGATTGTTTGCTTTGTTGATACTGGTAGAATAGTTGACCATCACTGTTTATTCTTTCTTTAGGTGAGAGGTGATTGTTTGTTTTGTTGATATTAGTAGAATAGTTGACCATCACTGTTTAAACTTTCTTTAGATGAGAGGTGATTGTTTGCTTTGTTGATACTGGTAGAATAGTTGACCATCACTGTTTAAACTTTCTTTAGGTGAGAGGTGATTGTTTGTTTTACTGATATTGGTAGAATAGTTTACCATCACTGTTTATACTTTCTTTAGGTGAGAGGTGATTGTTTCTTTTGTTGATACTGGTAGAATAGTTGACCATCACTGTTTAAATTTTCTTTAGGTGAGAGGTGATTGTTTGTTTTACTGATATTGGTAGAATAGTTTACCATCACTGTTTATACTTTCTTTAGGTGAGAGGTGATTGTTTGTTTTGTTGATACTGGTAGAATTGTTGACCATCACTGTTTAAACTTTCTGTAGGTGAGAGGTGATTGTTTGTTTTGTTGATACTGGTAGAATTGTTGACCATCACTGTTTAAACTTTCTTTAGGTGAGAGGTGATTGTTTGTTTTGTTGGTATTGGTAGAATAGTTGACCATCACTGTTTAAACTTTCTTTATATGAGAGGTGATTGTTTGTTTTGTTGGTATTGGTAGAATAGTTGACCATCACTGTTTAAACTTTCTTTAGATGAGAGGTGATTGTTTGTTTTGTTGATATTGGTAGAATAGTTGACCATCACTGTTTAAACTTTCTTTAGATGAGAGGTGATTGTTTGTTTTGTTGATACTGGTAGAATAGTTGACCATCACTGTTTAAACTTTCTTTAGATGAGAGGTGATTGTTTGTTTTGTTGATATTGGTAGAATAGTTGACCATCACTGTTTAAACTTTCTTTAGATGAGAGGTGATTGTTTGTTTTGTTGATACTGGTAGAATTGTTGACCATAACTGTTTAAACTTTCTTTAGGTGAGAGGTGATTGTTTGTTTTGTTGGTATTGGTAGAATAGTTGACCATCACTGTTTAAACTTTCTTTAGATGAGAGGTGATTGTTTGTTTTGTTGGTATTGGTAGAATAGTTGACCATCACTGTTTAAACTTTCTTTAGATGAGAGGTGATTGTTTGTTTTGTCGGTATTGGTAGAATAGTTGACCATCACTGTTTAAACTTTCTTTAGATGAGAGGTGATTGTTTGTTTTGTTGATATTGGTAGAATAGTTGACCATCACTGTTTAAACTTTCTTTAGATGAGAGGTGATTGTTTGTTTTGTTGATACTGGTAGAATAGTTGACCATCACTGTTTAAACTTTCTTTAGATGAGAGGTGATTGTTTGTTTTGTTGATATTGGTAGAATAGTTGACCATCACTGTTTAAACTTTCTTTAGGTGAGAGGTGATTGTTTGTTTTATTGATATTGGTAGAATTGTTGACCATCACTATTTAAACTTTCTTTAGGTGAGAGGTGACTGTTTGTTTTGTTGATACTGGTAGAATAGTTGACCATCACAGTATAAAGTTTCTGTAGGTGATAGGTGATTGTTTGCTTTGTTGATATTGGTAGAATAGTTGACCATCACTGTTTAAACTTTCTTTAGGTGAGAGGTGATTGTTTGTTTTGTTGATATTGGTAGAATAGTTGACCATCACTGTTTAAACTTTCTTTAGGTGAGAGGTGATTGTTTGTTTTGTTGATACTGGTAGAATAGTTGACCATCACTGTTTAAACTTTCTTTAGATGAGAGGTGATTGTTTGTTTTGTTGATATTGGTAGAATAGTTGACCATCACTGTTTAAACTTTCTTTAGATGAGAGGTGATTGTTTGCTTTGTTGATGCTGGTAGAATAGTTGACCATCACTGTTTATACTTTCTTTAGGTGAGAGGTGATTGTTTGTTTTGCTGATATTAGTAGAATAGTTGACCATCACTGTTTAAACTTTCTTTAGGTGAGAGGTGATTGTTTGTTTTGTTGATATTGGTAAAATAGTTGACCATCACTGTTTAATTTTCTTTAGATGATAGGTGATTGTTTGCTTTGTTGATACTGGTAGAATAGTTGACCATCACTGTTTAAACTTTCTGTAGGTGAGAGGTGATTGTTTGTTTTGTTGATACTGGTAGAATTGTTGACCATCACTGTTTAAACTTTCTTTAGGTCAGAGGTGATTGTTTGCTTTGCTGATACTGGTAGAATAGTTGACCATCACAGTTTAAACTTTCTGTAGGTGAGAGGTGATTGTTTGTTTTGTTGATATTGGTAGAATTGTTGACCATCACTGTTTATACTTTCTTTAGGTGAGAGGTGATTGTTTGTTTTGTTGATACTGGTAGAATAGTTGACCATCACTGTTTAAATTTCTTTAGGTGAGAGGTGATTGTTTGTTTTGTTGATAATGGTAGAATAGTTGACCATCACTGTTTATACTTTCTTTAGATGAGAGGTGATTGTTTGTTTTGTTGATACTGGTAGAATAGTTGACCATCACTGTTTATACTTTCTTTAGGTGAGAGGTGATTGTTTGATTTGTTGATACTGGTAGAATAGTTGACCATCACTGTTTAAGCTTTCTTTAGGTGAGAGGTGATTGTTTGTTTTGTTGATATTAGTAGAATAGTTGACCATCACTGTTTAAACTTTCTTTAGATGAGAGGTGATTGTTTGCTTTGTTGATATTGGTAGAATTGTTGACCATCACTATTTAAACTTTCTTTAGGTGAGAGGTGATTGTTTGTTTTGTTGATACTGGTAGAATAGTTGACCATCACAGTATAAAGTTTCTGTAGGTGATAGGTGATTGTTTGCTTTGTTGATATTGGTAGAATAGTTGACCATCACTGTTTAAACTTTCTTTAGGTGAGAGGTGATTGTTTGTTTTGTTGATATTGGTAGAATAGTTGACCATCACTGTTTAAACTTTCTTTAGGTGAGAGGTGATTGTTTGTTTTGTTGATACTGGTAGAATAGTTGACCATCACTGTTTAAACTTTCTTTAGAAGAGAGGTGATTGTTTGTTTTGTTGATATTGGTAGAATAGTTGACCATCACTGTTTAAACTTTCTTTAGATGAGAGGTGATTGTTTGCTTTGTTGATGCTGGTAGAATAGTTGACCATCACTGTTTATACTTTCTTTAGGTGAGAGGTGATTGTTTGTTTTGCTGATATTAGTAGAATAGTTGACCATCACTGTTTAAACTTTCTTTAGGTGAGAGGTGATTGTTTGTTTTGTTGATATTGGTAAAATAGTTGACCATCACTGTTTAATTTTCTTTAGATGATAGGTGATTGTTTGTTTTGTTGATACTGGTAGAATAGTTGACCATCACTGTTTAAACTTTCTGTAGGTGAGAGGTGATTGTTTGTTTTGTTGATACTGGTAGAATTGTTGACCATCACTGTTTAAACTTTCTTTAGGTCAGAGGTGATTGTTTGCTTTGCTGATACTGGTAGAATAGTTGACCATCACAGTTTAAACTTTCTGTAGGTGAGAGGTGATTGTTTGTTTTGTTGATATTGGTAGAATTGTTGACCATCACTGTTTATACTTTCTTTAGGTGAGAGGTGATTGTTTGTTTTGTTGATACTGGTAGAATTGTTGACCATCACTGTTTATACTTTCTTTAGGTGAGAGGTGATTGTTTGATTTGTTGATACTGGTAGCATAGTTGACCATCACTGTTTAAGCTTTCTTTAGGTGAGAGGTGATTGTTTGTTTTGTTGATATTAGTAGAATAGTTGACCATCACTGTTTAAACTTTCTTTAGATGAGAGGTGATTGTTTGCTTTGTTGATACTGGTAGAATAGTTGACCATCACTGTTTATACTTTCTTTAGGTGAGAGGTGATTGTTTGTTTTGTTGATATTAGTAGAATAGTTGACCATCACTGTTTAAACTTTCTTTAGATGAGAGGTGATTGTTTGCTTTGTTGATACTGGTAGAATAGTTGACCATCACTGTTTAAACTTTCTTTAGGTGAGAGGTGATTGTTTGTTTTACTGATATTGGTAGAATAGTTTACCATCACTGTTTATACTTTCTTTAGGTGAGAGGTGATTGTTTGTTTTGTTGATACTGGTAGAATAGTTGACCATCACTGTTTAAATTTTCTTTAGGTGAGAGGTGATTGTTTGTTTTACTGATATTGGTAGAATAGTTTACCATCACTGTTTATACTTTCTTTAGGTGAGAGGTGATTGTTTGTTTTGTTGATACTGGTAGAATTGTTGACCATCACTGTTTAAACTTTCTGTAGGTAAGAGGTGATTGTTTGTTTTGTTGATACTGGTATAATTGTTGACCATCACTGTTTAAACTTTCTTTAGATGAGAGGTGATTGTTTGTTTTGTTGGTATTGGTAGAATAGTTGACCATCACTGTTTAAACTTTCTTTAGATGAGAGGTGATTGTTTGTTTTGTTGATACTGGTAGAATAGTTGACCATTACTGTTTAAACTTTCTTTAGATGAGAGGTGATTGTTTGTTTTGTTGATACTGGTAGAATAGTTGACCATCACTGTTTAAACTTTCTTTAGGTGAGAGGTGATTGTTTGTTTTGTTGATATTGGTAGAATAGTTGACCATCACTGTTTAAACTTTCTGTAGGTGAGAGGTGATTGTTTGTTTTGTTGATACTGGTAGAATAGTTGACCATCACTGTTTAAACTTTCTGTAGGTGAGAGGTGATTGTTTGGTTTGTTGATACTGGTAGAATAGTTGACCATCACTGTTTAAACTTTCTTTAGGTGAGAGGTGATTGTTTGTTTTGTTGGTATTGGTAGAATAGTTGACCATCACTGTTTATACTTTCTTTAGGTGAGAGGTGATTGTTTGTTTTGTTGATACTGGTAGAATTGTTGACCATCACTGTTTAAACTTTCTGTAGGTAAGAGGTGATTGTTTGTTTTGTTGATACTGGTAGAATTGTTGACCATCACTGTTTAAACTTTCTTTAGATGAGAGGTGATTGTTTGTTTTGTTGGTATTGGTAGAATAGTTGACCATCACTGTTTAAACTTTCTTTAGATGAGAGGTGATTGTTTGTTTTGTTGATACTGGTAGAATAGTTGACCATTACTGTTTAAACTTTCTTTAGATGAGAGGTAATTGTTTGTTTTGTTGATACTGGTAGAATAGTTGACCATCACTGTTTAAACTTTCTTTAGGTGAGAGGTGATTGTTTGTTTTGTTGATATTGGTAGAATAGTTGACCATCACTGTTTAAACTTTCTGTAGGTGAGAGGTGATTGTTTGTTTTGTTGATACTGGTAGAATAGTTGACCATCACTGTTTAAACTTTCTGTAGGTGAGAGGTGATTGTTTGTTTTGTTGATACTGGTAGAATAGTTGACCATCACTGTTTAAACTTTCTGTAGGTGAGAGGTGATTGTTTGTTTTGTTGATACTGGTAGAATAGTTGACCATCACTGTTTAAACTTTCTGTAGGTGAGAGGTGATTGTTTGTTTTGTTGATACTGGTAGAATTGTTGACCATCACTGTTTAAACTTTCTGTAGGTAAGAGGTGATTGTTTGTTTTGTTGATACTGGTAGAATTGTTGACCATCACTGTTTAAACTTTCTTTAGATGAGAGGTGATTGTTTGTTTTGTTGGTATTGGTAGAATAGTTGACCATCACTGTTTAAATTTCTTTAGGTGAGAGGTGATTGTTTGTTTTGTTGATAATGGTAGAATAGTTGACCATCACTGTTTATACTTTCTTTAGATGAGAGGTGATTGTTTGTTTTGTTGGTATTGGTAGAATAGTTGACCATCACTGTTTATACTTTCTTTAGGTGAGAGGTGATTGTTTGTTTTGTTGATACTGGTAGAATTGTTGACCATCACTGTTTAAACTTTCTGTAGGTAAGAGGTGATTGTTTGTTTTGTTGATACTGGTAGAATTGTTGACCATCACTGTTTAAACTTTCTTTAGATGAGGGGTGATTGTTTGTTTTGTTGGTATTGGTAGAATAGTTGACCATCACTGTTTAAACTTTCTTTAGATGAGAGGTGATTGTTTGTTTTGTTGATACTGGTAGAATAGTTGACCATTACTGTTTAAACTTTCTTTAGATGAGAGGTGATTGTTTGTTTTGTTGATACTGGTAGAATAGTTGACCATCACTGTTTAAACTTTCTTTAGGTGAGAGGTGATTGTTTGTTTTGTTGATATTGGTAGAATAGTTGACCATCACTGTTTAAACTTTCTGTAGGTGAGAGGTGATTGTTTGTTTTGTTGATACTGGTAGAATAGTTGACCATCACTGTTTAAACTTTCTGTAGGTGAGAGGTGATTGTTTGTTTTGTTGATACTGGTAGAATAGTTGACCATCACTGTTTAAACTTTCTTTAGGTGAGAGGTGATTGTTTGTTTTGTTGATACTGGTAGAATAGTTGACCATCACTGTTTATACTTTCTTTAGGTGAGAGGTGATTGTTTGTTTTGTTGATACTGGTAGAATAGTTGACCATCACTGTTTAAGCTTTCTTTAGGTGAGAGGTGATTGTTTGTTTTGTTGATATTAGTAGAATAGTTGACCATCACTGTTTAAACTTTCTTTAGATGAGAGGTGATTGTTTGCTTTGTTGATACTGGTAGAATAGTTGACCATCACTGTTTATTCTTTCTTTAGGTGAGAGGTGATTGTTTGTTTTGTTGATATTAGTAGAATAGTTGACCATCACTGTTTAAACTTTCTTTAGATGAGAGGTGATTGTTTGCTTTGTTGATACTGGTAGAATAGTTGACCATCACTGTTTAAACTTTCTTTAGGTGAGAGGTGATTGTTTGTTTTACTGATATTGGTAGAATAGTTTACCATCACTGTTTATACTTTCTTTAGGTGAGAGGTGATTGTTTCTTTTGTTGATACTGGTAGAATAGTTGACCATCACTGTTTAAATTTTCTTTAGGTGAGAGGTGATTGTTTGTTTTACTGATATTGGTAGAATAGTTTACCATCACTGTTTATACTTTCTTTAGGTGAGAGGTGATTGTTTGTTTTGTTGATACTGGTAGAATTGTTGACCATCACTGTTTAAACTTTCTGTAGGTGAGAGGTGATTGTTTGTTTTGTTGATACTGGTAGAATTGTTGACCATCACTGTTTAAACTTTCTTTAGGTGAGAGGTGATTGTTTGTTTTGTTGGTATTGGTAGAATAGTTGACCATCACTGTTTAAACTTTCTTTAGATGAGAGGTGATTGTTTGTTTTGTTGGTATTGGTAGAATAGTTGACCATCACTGTTTAAACTTTCTTTAGATGAGAGGTGATTGTTTGTTTTGTTGATATTGGTAGAATAGTTGACCATCACTGTTTAAACTTTCTTTAGATGAGAGGTGATTGTTTGTTTTGTTGATACTGGTAGAATAGTTGACCATCACTGTTTAAACTTTCTTTAGATGAGAGGTGATTGTTTGTTTTGTTGATATTGGTAGAATAGTTGACCATCACTGTTTAAACTTTCTTTAGATGAGAGGTGATTGTTTGTTTTGTTGATACTGGTAGAATTGTTGACCATAACTGTTTAAACTTTCTTTAGGTGAGAGGTGATTGTTTGTTTTGTTGGTATTGGTAGAATAGTTGACCATCACTGTTTAAACTTTCTTTAGATGAGAGGTGATTGTTTGTTTTGTTGGTATTGGTAGAATAGTTGACCATCACTGTTTAAACTTTCTTTAGATGAGAGGTGATTGTTTGTTTTGTCGGTATTGGTAGAATAGTTGACCATCACTGTTTAAACTTTCTTTAGATGAGAGGTGATTGTTTGTTTTGTTGATATTGGTAGAATAGTTGACCATCACTGTTTAAACTTTCTTTAGATGAGAGGTGATTGTTTGTTTTGTTGATACTGGTAGAATAGTTGACCATCACTGTTTAAACTTTCTTTAGATGAGAGGTGATTGTTTGTTTTGTTGATATTGGTAGAATAGTTGACCATCACTGTTTAAACTTTCTTTAGGTGAGAGGTGATTGTTTGTTTTGTTGATACTGGTAGAATAGTTGACCATCACTGTTTAAACTTTCTTTAGGTGAGAGGTGATTGTTTGTTTTGTTGATATTGGTAGAATAGTTGACCATCACTGTTTAAACTTTCTTTAGGTGAGAGGTGATTGTTTGTTTTATTGATATTGGTAGAATTGTTGACCATCACTATCTAAACTTTCTTTAGGTGAGAGGTGATTGTTTGTTTTGTTGATACTGGTAGAATAGTTGACCATCACAGTATAAAGTTTCTGTAGGTGATAGGTGATTGTTTGCTTTGTTGATATTGGTAGAATAGTTGACCATCACTGTTTAAACTTTCTTTAGGTGAGAGGTGATTGTTTGTTTTGTTGATATTGGTAGAATAGTTGACCATCACTGTTTAAACTTTCTTTAGGTGAGAGGTGATTGTTTGTTTTGTTGATACTGGTAGAATAGTTGACCATCACTGTTTAAACTTTCTTTAGATGAGAGGTGATTGTTTGTTTTGTTGGTATTGGTAGAATAGTTGACCATCACTGTTTAAACTTTCTTTAGATGAGAGGTGATTGTTTGCTTTGTTGATGCTGGTAGAATAGTTGACCATCACTGTTTATACTTTCTTTAGGTGAGAGGTGATTGTTTGTTTTGCTGATATTAGTAGAATAGTTGACCATCACTGTTTAAACTTTCTTTAGGTGAGAGGTGATTGTTTGTTTTGTTTATATTGGTAAAATAGTTGACCATCACTGTTTAATTTTCTTTAGATGATAGGTGATTGTTTGTTTTGTTGATACTGGTAGAATAGTTGACCATCACTGTTTAAACTTTCTGTAGGTGAGAGGTGATTGTTTGTTTTGTTGATACTGGTAGAATTGTTGACCATCACTGTTTAAACTTTCTTTAGGTCAGAGGTGATTGTTTGCTTTGCTGATACTGGTAGAATAGTTGACCATCACAGTTTAAACTTTCTGTAGGTGAGAGGTGATTGTTTGTTTTGTTGATATTGGTAGAATTGTTGACCATCACTGTTTATACTTTCTTTAGGTGAGAGGTGATTGTTTGTTTTGTTGATACTGGTAGAATAGTTGACCATCACTGTTTAAATTTCTTTAGGTGAGAGGTGATTGTTTGTTTTGTTGATAATGGTAGAATAGTTGACCATCACTGTTTATACTTTCTTTAGATGAGAGGTGATTGTTTGTTTTGTTGATACTGGTAGAATAGTTGACCATCACTGTTTAAGCTTTCTTTAGGTGAGAGGTGATTGTTTGTTTTGTTGATATTAGTAGAATAGTTGACCATCACTGTTTAAACTTTCTTTAGATGAGAGGTGATTGTTTGCTTTGTTGATATTGGTAGAATTGTTGACCATCACTATTTAAACTTTCTTTAGGTGAGAGGTGATTGTTTGTTTTGTTGATACTGGTAGAATAGTTGACCATCACAGTATAAAGTTTCTGTAGGTGATAGGTGATTGTTTGCTTTGTTGATATTGGTAGAATAGTTGACCATCACTGTTTAAACTTTCTTTAGGTGAGAGGTGATTGTTTGTTTTGTTGATATTGGTAGAATAGTTGACCATCACTGTTTAAACTTTCTTTAGGTGAGAGGTGATTGTTTGTTTTGTTGATACTGGTAGAATAGTTGACCATCACTGTTTAAACTTTCTTTAGATGAGAGGTGATTGTTTGTTTTGTTGATATTGGTAGAATAGTTGACCATCACTGTTTAAACTTTCTTTAGATGAGAGGTGATTGTTTGCTTTGTTGATGCTGGTAGAATAGTTGACCATCACTGTTTATACTTTCTTTAGGTGAGAGGTGATTGTTTGTTTTGCTGATATTAGTAGAATAGTTGACCATCACTGTTTAAACATTCTTTAGGTGAGAGGTGATTGTTTGTTTTGTTGATATTGGTAAAATAGTTGACCATCACTGTTTAATTTTCTTTAGATGATAGGTGATTGTTTGTTTTGTTGATACTGGTAGAATAGTTGACCATCACTGTTTAAACTTTCTGTAGGTGAGAGGTGATTGTTTGTTTTGTTGATACTGGTAGAATTGTTGACCATCACTGTTTAAACTTTCTTTAGGTCAGAGGTGATTGTTTGCTTTGCTGATACTGGTAGAATAGTTGACCATCACAGTTTAAACTTTCTGTAGGTGAGAGGTGATTGTTTGTTTTGTTGATATTGGTAGAATTGTTGACCATCACTGTTTATACTTTCTTTAGGTGAGAGGTGATTGTTTGTTTTGTTGATACTGGTAGAATAGTTGACCATCACTGTTTAAATTTCTTTAGGTGAGAGGTGATTGTTTGTTTTGTTGATAATGGTAGAATAGTTGACCATCACTGTTTATACTTTCTTTAGATGAGAGGTGATTGTTTGTTTTGTTGATACTGGTAGAATAGTTGACCATCACTGTTTATACTTTCTTTAGGTGAGAGGTGATTGTTTGATTTGTTGATACTGGTAGAATAGTTGACCATCACTGTTTAAGCTTTCTTTAGGTGAGAGGTGATTGTTTGTTTTGTTGATATTAGTAGAATAGTTGACCATCACTGTTTAAACTTTCTTTAGATGAGAGGTGATTGTTTGCTTTGTTGATACTGGTAGAATAGTTGACCATCACTGTTTATTCTTTCTTTAGGTGAGAGGTGATTGTTTGTTTTGTTGATATTAGTAGAATAGTTGACCATCACTGTTTAAACTTTCTTTAGATGAGAGGTGATTGTTTGCTTTGTTGATACTGGTAGAATAGTTGACCATCACTGTTTAAACTTTCTTTAGGTGAGAGGTGATTGTTTGTTTTACTGATATTGGTAGAATAGTTTACCATCACTGTTTATACTTTCTTTAGGTGAGAGGTGATTGTTTCTTTTGTTGATACTGGTAGAATAGTTGACCATCACTGTTTAAATTTTCTTTAGGTGAGAGGTGATTGTTTGTTTTACTGATATTGGTAGAATAGTTTACCATCACTGTTTATACTTTCTTTAGGTGAGAGGTGATTGTTTGTTTTGTTGATACTGGTAGAATTGTTGACCATCACTGTTTAAACTTTCTGTAGGTGAGAGGTGATTGTTTGTTTTGTTGATACTGGTAGAATTGTTGACCATCACTGTTTAAACTTTCTTTAGGTGAGAGGTGATTGTTTGTTTTGTTGGTATTGGTAGAATAGTTGACCATCACTGTTTAAACTTTCTTTAGATGAGAGGTGATTGTTTGTTTTGTTGGTATTGGTAGAATAGTTGACCATCACTGTTTAAACTTTCTTTAGATGAGAGGTGATTGTTTGTTTTGTTGATATTGGTAGAATAGTTGACCATCACTGTTTAAACTTTCTTTAGATGAGAGGTGATTGTTTGTTTTGTTGATACTGGTAGAATAGTTGACCATCACTGTTTAAACTTTCTTTAGATGAGAGGTGATTGTTTGTTTTGTTGATATTGGTAGAATAGTTGACCATCACTGTTTAAACTTTCTTTAGATGAGAGGTGATTGTTTGTTTTGTTGATACTGGTAGAATTGTTGACCATAACTGTTTAAACTTTCTTTAGGTGAGAGGTGATTGTTTGTTTTGTTGGTATTGGTAGAATAGTTGACCATCACTGTTTAAACTTTCTTTAGATGAGAGGTGATTGTTTGTTTTGTTGGTATTGGTAGAATAGTTGACCATCACTGTTTAAACTTTCTTTAGATGAGAGGTGATTGTTTGTTTTGTCGGTATTGGTAGAATAGTTGACCATCACTGTTTAAACTTTCTTTAGATGAGAGGTGATTGTTTGTTTTGTTGATATTGGTAGAATAGTTGACCATCACTGTTTAAACTTTCTTTAGATGAGAGGTGATTGTTTGTTTTGTTGATACTGGTAGAATAGTTGACCATCACTGTTTAAACTTTCTTTAGATGAGAGGTGATTGTTTGTTTTGTTGATATTGGTAGAATAGTTGACCATCACTGTTTAAACTTTCTTTAGGTGAGAGGTGATTGTTTGTTTTGTTGATACTGGTAGAATAGTTGACCATCACTGTTTAAACTTTCTTTAGGTGAGAGGTGATTGTTTGTTTTGTTGATATTGGTAGAATAGTTGACCATCACTGTTTAAACTTTCTTTAGGTGAGAGGTGATTGTTTGTTTTATTGATATTGGTAGAATTGTTGACCATCACTATTTAAACTTTCTTTAGGTGAGAGGTGATTGTTTGTTTTGTTGATACTGGTAGAATAGTTGACCATCACAGTATAAAGTTTCTGTAGGTGATAGGTGATTGTTTGCTTTGTTGATATTGGTAGAATAGTTGACCATCACTGTTTAAACTTTCTTTAGGTGAGAGGTGATTGTTTGTTTTGTTGATATTGGTAGAATAGTTGACCATCACTGTTTAAACTTTCTTTAGGTGAGAGGTGATTGTTTGTTTTGTTGATACTGGTAGAATAGTTGACCATCACTGTTTAAACTTTCTTTAGATGAGAGGTGATTGTTTGTTTTGTTGATATTGGTAGAATAGTTGACCATCACTGTTTAAACTTTCTTTAGATGAGAGGTGATTGTTTGCTTTGTTGATGCTGGTAGAATAGTTGACCATCACTGTTTATACTTTCTTTAGGTGAGAGGTGATTGTTTGTTTTGCTGATATTAGTAGAATAGTTGACCATCACTGTTTAAACTTTCTTTAGGTGAGAGGTGATTGTTTGTTTTGTTGATATTGGTAAAATAGTTGACCATCACTGTTTAATTTTCTTTAGATGATAGGTGATTGTTTGTTTTGTTGATACTGGTAGAATAGTTGACCATCACTGTTTAAACTTTCTGTAGGTGAGAGGTGATTGTTTGTTTTGTTGATACTGGTAGAATTGTTGACCATCACTGTTTAAACTTTCTTTAGGTCAGAGGTGATTGTTTGCTTTGCTGATACTGGTAGAATAGTTGACCATCACAGTTTAAACTTTCTGTAGGTGAGAGGTGATTGTTTGTTTTGTTGATATTGGTAGAATTGTTGACCATCACTGTTTATACTTTCTTTAGGTGAGAGGTGATTGTTTGTTTTGTTGATACTGGTAGAATAGTTGACCATCACTGTTTAAATTTCTTTAGGTGAGAGGTGATTGTTTGTTTTGTTGATAATGGTAGAATAGTTGACCATCACTGTTTATACTTTCTTTAGATGAGAGGTGATTGTTTGTTTTGTTGATACTGGTAGAATAGTTGACCATCACTGTTTATACTTTCTTTAGGTGAGAGGTGATTGTTTGATTTGTTGATACTGGTAGAATAGTTGACCATCACTGTTTAAGCTTTCTTTAGGTGAGAGGTGATTGTTTGTTTTGTTGATATTAGTAGAATAGTTGACCATCACTGTTTAAACTTTCTTTAGATGAGAGGTGATTGTTTGCTTTGTTGATATTGGTAGAATTGTTGACCATCACTATTTAAACTTTCTTTAGGTGAGAGGTGATTGTTTGTTTTGTTGATACTGGTAGAATAGTTGACCATCACAGTATAAAGTTTCTGTAGGTGATAGGTGATTGTTTGCTTTGTTGATATTGGTAGAATAGTTGACCATCACTGTTTAAACTTTCTTTAGGTGAGAGGTGATTGTTTGTTTTGTTGATATTGGTAGAATAGTTGACCATCACTGTTTAAACTTTCTTTAGGTGAGAGGTGATTGTTTGTTTTGTTGATACTGGTAGAATAGTTGACCATCACTGTTTAAACTTTCTTTAGATGAGAGGTGATTGTTTGTTTTGTTGATATTGGTAGAATAGTTGACCATCACTGTTTAAACTTTCTTTAGATGAGAGGTGATTGTTTGCTTTGTTGATGCTGGTAGAATAGTTGACCATCACTGTTTATACTTTCTTTAGGTGAGAGGTGATTGTTTGTTTTGCTGATATTAGTAGAATAGTTGACCATCACTGTTTAAACTTTCTTTAGGTGAGAGGTGATTGTTTGTTTTGTTGATATTGGTAAAATAGTTGACCATCACTGTTTAATTTTCTTTAGATGATAGGTGATTGTTTGTTTTGTTGATACTGGTAGAATAGTTGACCATCACTGTTTAAACTTTCTGTAGGTGAGAGGTGATTGTTTGTTTTGTTGATACTGGTAGAATTGTTGACCATCACTGTTTAAACTTTCTTTAGGTCAGAGGTGATTGTTTGCTTTGCTGATACTGGTAGAATAGTTGACCATCACAGTTTAAACTTTCTGTAGGTGAGAGGTGATTGTTTGTTTTGTTGATATTGGTAGAATTGTTGACCATCACTGTTTATACTTTCTTTAGGTGAGAGGTGATTGTTTGTTTTGTTGATACTGGTAGAATAGTTGACCATCACTGTTTAAATTTCTTTAGGTGAGAGGTGATTGTTTGTTTTGTTGATAATGGTAGAATAGTTGACCATCACTGTTTATACTTTCTTTAGATGAGAGGTGATTGTTTGTTTTGTTGATACTGGTAGAATAGTTGACCATCACTGTTTATACTTTCTTTAGGTGAGAGGTGATTGTTTGATTTGTTGATACTGGTAGAATAGTTGACCATCACTGTTTAAGCTTTCTTTAGGTGAGAGGTGATTGTTTGTTTTGTTGATATTAGTAGAATAGTTGACCATCACTGTTTAAACTTTCTTTAGATGAGAGGTGATTGTTTGCTTTGTTGATACTGGTAGAATAGTTGACCATCACTGTTTATACTTTCTTTAGGTGAGAGGTGATTGTTTGTTTTGTTGATATTAGTAGAATAGTTGACCATCACTGTTTAAACTTTCTTTAGATGAGAGGTGATTGTTTGCTTTGTTGATACTGGTAGAATAGTTGACCATCACTGTTTAAACTTTCTTTAGGTGAGAGGTGATTGTTTGTTTTACTGATATTGGTAGAATAGTTTACCATCACTGTTTATACTTTCTTTAGGTGAGAGGTGATTGTTTGTTTTGTTGATACTGGTAGAATAGTTGACCATCACTGTTTAAATTTTCTTTAGGTGAGAGGTGATTGTTTGTTTTACTGATATTGGTAGAATAGTTTACCATCACTGTTTATACTTTCTTTAGGTGAGAGGTGATTGTTTGTTTTGTTGATACTGGTAGAATTGTTGACCATCACTGTTTAAACTTTCTGTAGGTAAGAGGTGATTGTTTGTTTTGTTGATACTGGTATAATTGTTGACCATCACTGTTTAAATTTCTTTAGATGAGAGGTGATTGTTTGTTTTGTTGGTATTGGTAGAATAGTTGACCATCACTGCTTAAACTTTCTTTAGATGAGAGGTGATTGTTTGTTTTGTTGATACTGGTAGAATAGTTGACCATCACTGTTTAAACTTTCTTTAGGTGAGAGGTGATTGTTTGTTTTGTTGATATTGGTAGAATAGTTGACCATCACTGTTTAAACTTTCTGTAGGTGAGAGGTGATTGTTTGTTTTGTTGATACTGGTAGAATAGTTGACCATCACTGTTTAAACTTTCTGTAGGTGAGAGGTGATTGTTTGGTTTGTTGATACTGGTAGAATAGTTGACCATCACTGTTTAAACTTTCTTTAGGTGAGAGGTGATTGTTTGTTTTGTTGGTATTGGTAGAATAGTTGACCATCACTGTTTATACTTTCTTTAGGTGAGAGGTGATTGTTTGTTTTGTTGATACTGGTAGAATTGTTGACCATCACTGTTTAAACTTTCTGTAGGTAAGAGGTGATTGTTTGTTTTGTTGATACTGGTAGAATTGTTGACCATCACTGTTTAAACTTTCTTTAGATGAGAGGTGATTGTTTGTTTTGTTGGTATTGGTAGAATAGTTGACCATCACTGTTTAAACTTTCTTTAGATGAGAGGTGATTGTTTGTTTTGTTGATACTGGTAGAATAGTTGACCATTACTGTTTAAACTTTCTTTAGATGAGAGGTAATTGTTTGTTTTGTTGATACTGGTAGAATAGTTGACCATCACTGTTTAAACTTTCTTTAGGTGAGAGGTGATTGTTTGTTTTGTTGATATTGGTAGAATAGTTGACCATCACTGTTTAAACTTTCTGTAGGTGAGAGGTGATTGTTTGTTTTGTTGATACTGGTAGAATAGTTGACCATCACTGTTTAAACTTTCTGTAGGTGAGAGGTGATTGTTTGTTTTGTTGATACTGGTAGAATAGTTGACCATCACTGTTTAAACTTTCTTTAGGTGAGAGGTGATTGTTTGTTTTGTTGATACTGGTAGAATAGTTGACCATCACTGTTTATACTTTCTTTATGTGAGAGGTGATTGTTTCTTTTGTTGATACTGGTAGAATAGTTGACCATCACTGTTTATACTTTCTTTAGGTGAGAGGTGATTGTTTGTTTTGTTGATACTGGTAGAATAGTTGACCATCACTGTTTAAGCTTTCTTTAGGTGAGAGGTGATTGTTTGTTTTGTTGATATTAGTAGAATAGTTGACCATCACTGTTTAAACTTTCTTTAGATGAGAGGTGATTGTTTGCTTTGTTGATACTGGTAGAATAGTTGACCATCACTGTTTATTCTTTCTTTAGGTGAGAGGTGATTGTTTGTTTTGTTGATATTAGTAGAATAGTTGACCATCACTGTTTAAACTTTCTTTAGATGAGAGGTGATTGTTTGCTTTGTTGATACTGGTAGAATAGTTGACCATCACTGTTTAAACTTTCTTTAGGTGAGAGGTGATTGTTTGTTTTACTGATATTGGTAGAATAGTTTACCATCACTGTTTATACTTTCTTTAGGTGAGAGGTGATTGTTTCTTTTGTTGATACTGGTAGAATAGTTGACCATCACTGTTTAAATTTTCTTTAGGTGAGAGGTGATTGTTTGTTTTACTGATATTGGTAGAATAGTTTACCATCACTGTTTATACTTTCTTTAGGTGAGAGGTGATTGTTTGTTTTGTTGATACTGGTAGAATTGTTGACCATCACTGTTTAAACTTTCTGTAGGTGAGAGGTGATTGTTTGTTTTGTTGATACTGGTAGAATTGTTGACCATCACTGTTTAAACTTTCTTTAGGTGAGAGGTGATTGTTTGTTTTGTTGGTATTGGTAGAACAGTTGACCATCACTGTTTAAACTTTCTTTAGATGAGAGGTGATTGTTTGTTTTGTTGATATTGGTAGAATAGTTGACCATCACTGTTTAAACTTTCTTTAGGTGAGAGGTGATTGTTTGTTTTGTTGATACTGGTAGAATTGTTGACCATAACTGTTTAAACTTTCTTTAGGTGAGAGGTGATTGTTTGTTTTGTTGGTATTGGTAGAATAGTTGACCATCACTGTTTAAACTTTCTTTAGATGAGAGGTGATTGTTTGTTTTGTTGGTATTGGTAGAATAGTTGACCATCACTGTTTAAACTTTCTTTAGATGAGAGGTGATTGTTTGTTTTGTCGGTATTGGTAGAATAGTTGACCATCACTGTTTAAACTTTCTTTAGATGAGAGGTGATTGTTTGTTTTGTTGATATTGGTAGAATAGTTGACCATCACTGTTTAAACTTTCTTTAGATGAGAGGTGATTGTTTGTTTTGTTGATACTGGTAGAATAGTTGACCATCACTGTTTAAACTTTCTTTAGGTGAGAGGTGATTGTTTGTTTTGTTGGTATTGGTAGAATAGTTGACCATCACTGTTTAAACTTTCTTTAGATGAGAGGTGATTGTTTGTTTTGTTGGTATTGGTAGAATAGTTGACCATCACTGTTTAAACTTTCTTTAGATGAGAGGTGATTGTTTGTTTTGTCGGTATTGGTAGAATAGTTGACCATCACTGTTTAAACTTTCTTTAGATGAGAGGTGATTGTTTGTTTTGTTGATATTGGTAGAATAGTTGACCATCACTGTTTAAACTTTCTTTAGATGAGAGGTGATTGTTTGTTTTGTTGATACTGGTAGAATAGTTGACCATCACTGTTTAAACTTTCTTTAGATGAGAGGTGATTGTTTGTTTTGTTGATATTGGTAGAATAGTTGACCATCACTGTTTAAACTTTCTTTAGGTGAGAGGTGATTGTTTGTTTTGTTGATACTGGTAGAATAGTTGACCATCACTGTTTAAACTTTCTTTAGGTGAGAGGTGATTGTTTGTTTTGTTGATATTGGTAGAATAGTTGACCATCACTGTTTAAACTTTCTTTAGGTGAGAGGTGATTGTTTGTTTTATTGATATTGGTAGAATTGTTGACCATCACTATTTAAACTTTCTTTAGGTGAGAGGTGATTGTTTGTTTTGTTGATACTGGTAGAATAGTTGACCATCACAGTATAAAGTTTCTGTAGGTGATAGGTGATTGTTTGCTTTGTTGATATTGGTAGAATAGTTGACCATCACTGTTTAAACTTTCTTTAGGTGAGAGGTGATTGTTTGTTTTGTTGATATTGGTAGAATAGTTGACCATCACTGTTTAAACTTTCTTTAGGTGAGAGGTGATTGTTTGTTTTGTTGATACTGGTAGAATAGTTGACCATCACTGTTTAAACTTTCTTTAGATGAGAGGTGATTGTTTGTTTTGTTGATATTGGTAGAATAGTTGACCATCACTGTTTAAACTTTCTTTAGATGAGAGGTGATTGTTTGCTTTGTTGATGCTGGTAGAATAGTTGACCATCACTGTTTATACTTTCTTTAGGTGAGAGGTGATTGTTTGTTTTGCTGATATTAGTAGAATAGTTGACCATCACTGTTTAAACTTTCTTTAGGTGAGAGGTGATTGTTTGTTTTGTTGATATTGGTAAAATAGTTGACCATCACTGTTTAATTTTCTTTAGATGATAGGTGATTGTTTGTTTTGTTGATACTGGTAGAATAGTTGACCATCACTGTTTAAACTTTCTGTAGGTGAGAGGTGATTGTTTGTTTTGTTGATACTGGTAGAATTGTTGACCATCACTGTTTAAACTTTCTTTAGGTCAGAGGTGATTGTTTGCTTTGCTGATACTGGTAGAATAGTTGACCATCACAGTTTAAACTTTCTGTAGGTGAGAGGTGATTGTTTGTTTTGTTGATATTGGTAGAATTGTTGACCATCACTGTTTATACTTTCTTTAGGTGAGAGGTGATTGTTTGTTTTGTTGATACTGGTAGAATAGTTGACCATCACTGTTTAAATTTCTTTAGGTGAGAGGTGATTGTTTGTTTTGTTGATAATGGTAGAATAGTTGACCATCACTGTTTATACTTTCTTTAGATGAGAGGTGATTGTTTGTTTTGTTGATACTGGTAGAATAGTTGACCATCACTGTTTATACTTTCTTTAGGTGAGAGGTGATTGTTTGATTTGTTGATACTGGTAGAATAGTTGACCATCACTGTTTAAGCTTTCTTTAGGTGAGAGGTGATTGTTTGTTTTGTTGATATTAGTAGAATAGTTGACCATCACTGTTTAAACTTTCTTTAGATGAGAGGTGATTGTTTGCTTTGTTGATATTGGTAGAATTGTTGACCATCACTATTTAAACTTTCTTTAGGTGAGAGGTGATTGTTTGTTTTGTTGATACTGGTAGAATAGTTGACCATCACAGTATAAAGTTTCTGTAGGTGATAGGTGATTGTTTGCTTTGTTGATATTGGTAGAATAGTTGACCATCACTGTTTAAACTTTCTTTAGGTGAGAGGTGATTGTTTGTTTTGTTGATATTGGTAGAATAGTTGACCATCACTGTTTAAACTTTCTTTAGGTGAGAGGTGATTGTTTGTTTTGTTGATACTGGTAGAATAGTTGACCATCACTGTTTAAACTTTCTTTAGATGAGAGGTGATTGTTTGTTTTGTTGATATTGGTAGAATAGTTGACCATCACTGTTTAAACTTTCTTTAGATGAGAGGTGATTGTTTGCTTTGTTGATGCTGGTAGAATAGTTGACCATCACTGTTTATACTTTCTTTAGGTGAGAGGTGATTGTTTGTTTTGCTGATATTAGTAGAATAGTTGACCATCACTGTTTAAACTTTCTTTAGGTGAGAGGTGATTGTTTGTTTTGTTGATATTGGTAAAATAGTTGACCATCACTGTTTAATTTTCTTTAGATGATAGGTGATTGTTTGTTTTGTTGATACTGGTAGAATAGTTGACCATCACTGTTTAAACTTTCTGTAGGTGAGAGGTGATTGTTTGTTTTGTTGATACTGGTAGAATTGTTGACCATCACTGTTTAAACTTTCTTTAGGTCAGAGGTGATTGTTTGCTTTGCTGATACTGGTAGAATAGTTGACCATCACAGTTTAAACTTTCTGTAGGTGAGAGGTGATTGTTTGTTTTGTTGATATTGGTAGAATTGTTGACCATCACTGTTTATACTTTCTTTAGGTGAGAGGTGATTGTTTGTTTTGTTGATACTGGTAGAATAGTTGACCATCACTGTTTAAATTTCTTTAGGTGAGAGGTGATTGTTTGTTTTGTTGATAATGGTAGAATAGTTGACCATCACTGTTTATACTTTCTTTAGATGAGAGGTGATTGTTTGTTTTGTTGATACTGGTAGAATAGTTGACCATCACTGTTTATACTTTCTTTAGGTGAGAGGTGATTGTTTGATTTGTTGATACTGGTAGAATAGTTGACCATCACTGTTTAAGCTTTCTTTAGGTGAGAGGTGATTGTTTGTTTTGTTGATATTAGTAGAATAGTTGACCATCACTGTTTAAACTTTCTTTAGATGAGAGGTGATTGTTTGCTTTGTTGATACTGGTAGAATAGTTGACCATCACTGTTTATACTTTCTTTAGGTGAGAGGTGATTGTTTGTTTTGTTGATATTAGTAGAATAGTTGACCATCACTGTTTAAACTTTCTTTAGATGAGAGGTGATTGTTTGCTTTGTTGATACTGGTAGAATAGTTGACCATCACTGTTTAAACTTTCTTTAGGTGAGAGGTGATTGTTTGTTTTACTGATATTGGTAGAATAGTTTACCATCACTGTTTATACTTTCTTTAGGTGAGAGGTGATTGTTTGTTTTGTTGATACTGGTAGAATAGTTGACCATCACTGTTTAAATTTTCTTTAGGTGAGAGGTGATTGTTTGTTTTACTGATATTGGTAGAATAGTTTACCATCACTGTTTATACTTTCTTTAGGTGAGAGGTGATTGTTTGTTTTGTTGATACTGGTAGAATTGTTGACCATCACTGTTTAAACTTTCTGTAGGTAAGAGGTGATTGTTTGTTTTGTTGATACTGGTATAATTGTTGACCATCACTGTTTAAATTTCTTTAGATGAGAGGTGATTGTTTGTTTTGTTGATACTGGTAGAATAGTTGACCATCACTGTTTAAACTTTCTGTAGGTGAGAGGTGATTGTTTGTTTTGTTGATACTGGTAGAATTGTTGACCATCACTGTTTAAACTTTCTTTAGGTCAGAGGTGATTGTTTGCTTTGCTGATACTGGTAGAATAGTTGACCATCACAGTTTAAACTTTCTGTAGGTGAGAGGTGATTGTTTGTTTTGTTGATATTGGTAGAATTGTTGACCATCACTGTTTATACTTTCTTTAGGTGAGAGGTGATTGTTTGTTTTGTTGATACTGGTAGAATAGTTGACCATCACTGTTTAAATTTCTTTAGGTGAGAGGTGATTGTTTGTTTTGTTGATAATGGTAGAATAGTTGACCATCACTGTTTATACTTTCTTTAGATGAGAGGTGATTGTTTGTTTTGTTGATACTGGTAGAATAGTTGACCATCACTGTTTATACTTTCTTTAGGTGAGAGGTGATTGTTTGATTTGTTGATACTGGTAGAATAGTTGACCATCACTGTTTAAGCTTTCTTTAGGTGAGAGGTGATTGTTTGTTTTGTTGATATTAGTAGAATAGTTGACCATCACTGTTTAAACTTTCTTTAGATGAGAGGTGATTGTTTGCTTTGTTGATACTGGTAGAATAGTTGACCATCACTGTTTATACTTTCTTTAGGTGAGAGGTGATTGTTTGTTTTGTTGATATTAGTAGAATAGTTGACCATCACTGTTTAAACTTTCTTTAGATGAGAGGTGATTGTTTGCTTTGTTGATACTGGTAGAATAGTTGACCATCACTGTTTAAACTTTCTTTAGGTGAGAGGTGATTGTTTGTTTTACTGATATTGGTAGAATAGTTTACCATCACTGTTTATACTTTCTTTAGGTGAGAGGTGATTGTTTGTTTTGTTGATACTGGTAGAATAGTTGACCATCACTGTTTAAATTTTCTTTAGGTGAGAGGTGATTGTTTGTTTTACTGATATTGGTAGAATAGTTTACCATCACTGTTTATACTTTCTTTAGGTGAGAGGTGATTGTTTGTTTTGTTGATACTGGTAGAATTGTTGACCATCACTGTTTAAACTTTCTGTAGGTAAGAGGTGATTGTTTGTTTTGTTGATACTGGTATAATTGTTGACCATCACTGTTTAAATTTCTTTAGATGAGAGGTGATTGTTTGTTTTGTTGGTATTGGTAGAATAGTTGACCATCACTGCTTAAACTTTCTTTAGATGAGAGGTGATTGTTTGTTTTGTTGATACTGGTAGAATAGTTGACCATCACTGTTTAAACTTTCTTTAGGTGAGAGGTGATTGTTTGTTTTGTTGATATTGGTAGAATAGTTGACCATCACTGTTTAAACTTTCTGTAGGTGAGAGGTGATTGTTTGTTTTGTTGATACTGGTAGAATAGTTGACCATCACTGTTTAAACTTTCTGTAGGTGAGAGGTGATTGTTTGGTTTGTTGATACTGGTAGAATAGTTGACCATCACTGTTTAAACTTTCTTTAGGTGAGAGGTGATTGTTTGTTTTGTTGGTATTGGTAGAATAGTTGACCATCACTGTTTATACTTTCTTTAGGTGAGAGGTGATTGTTTGTTTTGTTGATACTGGTAGAATTGTTGACCATCACTGTTTAAACTTTCTGTAGGTAAGAGGTGATTGTTTGTTTTGTTGATACTGGTAGAATTGTTGACCATCACTGTTTAAACTTTCTTTAGATGAGAGGTGATTGTTTGTTTTGTTGGTATTGGTAGAATAGTTGACCATCACTGTTTAAACTTTCTTTAGATGAGAGGTGATTGTTTGTTTTGTTGATACTGGTAGAATAGTTGACCATTACTGTTTAAACTTTCTTTAGATGAGAGGTAATTGTTTGTTTTGTTGATACTGGTAGAATAGTTGACCATCACTGTTTAAACTTTCTTTAGGTGAGAGGTGATTGTTTGTTTTGTTGATATTGGTAGAATAGTTGACCATCACTGTTTAAACTTTCTGTAGGTGAGAGGTGATTGTTTGTTTTGTTGATACTGGTAGAATAGTTGACCATCACTGTTTAAACTTTCTGTAGGTGAGAGGTGATTGTTTGTTTTGTTGATACTGGTAGAATAGTTGACCATCACTGTTTAAACTTTCTTTAGGTGAGAGGTGATTGTTTGTTTTGTTGATACTGGTAGAATAGTTGACCATCACTGTTTATACTTTCTTTATGTGAGAGGTGATTGTTTCTTTTGTTGATACTGGTAGAATAGTTGACCATCACTGTTTATACTTTCTTTAGGTGAGAGGTGATTGTTTGTTTTGTTGATACTGGTAGAATAGTTGACCATCACTGTTTAAGCTTTCTTTAGGTGAGAGGTGATTGTTTGTTTTGTTGATATTAGTAGAATAGTTGACCATCACTGTTTAAACTTTCTTTAGATGAGAGGTGATTGTTTGCTTTGTTGATACTGGTAGAATAGTTGACCATCACTGTTTATTCTTTCTTTAGGTGAGAGGTGATTGTTTGTTTTGTTGATATTAGTAGAATAGTTGACCATCACTGTTTAAACTTTCTTTAGATGAGAGGTGATTGTTTGCTTTGTTGATACTGGTAGAATAGTTGACCATCACTGTTTAAACTTTCTTTAGGTGAGAGGTGATTGTTTGTTTTACTGATATTGGTAGAATAGTTTACCATCACTGTTTATACTTTCTTTAGGTGAGAGGTGATTGTTTCTTTTGTTGATACTGGTAGAATAGTTGACCATCACTGTTTAAATTTTCTTTAGGTGAGAGGTGATTGTTTGTTTTACTGATATTGGTAGAATAGTTTACCATCACTGTTTATACTTTCTTTAGGTGAGAGGTGATTGTTTGTTTTGTTGATACTGGTAGAATTGTTGACCATCACTGTTTAAACTTTCTGTAGGTGAGAGGTGATTGTTTGTTTTGTTGATACTGGTAGAATTGTTGACCATCACTGTTTAAACTTTCTTTAGGTGAGAGGTGATTGTTTGTTTTGTTGGTATTGGTAGAACAGTTGACCATCACTGTTTAAACTTTCTTTAGATGAGAGGTGATTGTTTGTTTTGTTGATATTGGTAGAATAGTTGACCATCACTGTTTAAACTTTCTTTAGGTGAGAGGTGATTGTTTGTTTTGTTGATACTGGTAGAATTGTTGACCATAACTGTTTAAACTTTCTTTAGGTGAGAGGTGATTGTTTGTTTTGTTGGTATTGGTAGAATAGTTGACCATCACTGTTTAAACTTTCTTTAGATGAGAGGTGATTGTTTGTTTTGTTGGTATTGGTAGAATAGTTGACCATCACTGTTTAAACTTTCTTTAGATGAGAGGTGATTGTTTGTTTTGTCGGTATTGGTAGAATAGTTGACCATCACTGTTTAAACTTTCTTTAGATGAGAGGTGATTGTTTGTTTTGTTGATATTGGTAGAATAGTTGACCATCACTGTTTAAACTTTCTTTAGATGAGAGGTGATTGTTTGTTTTGTTGATACTGGTAGAATAGTTGACCATCACTGTTTAAACTTTCTTTAGATGAGAGGTGATTGTTTGTTTTGTTGATATTGGTAGAATAGTTGACCATCACTGTTTAAACTTTCTTTAGGTGAGAGGTGATTGTTTGTTTTGTTGATATTGGTAGAATAGTTGACCATCACTGTTTAAACTTTCTGTAGGTGAGAGGTGATTGTTTGTTTTGTTGATACTGGTAGAATAGTTGACCATCACTGTTTAAACTTTCTTTAGATGAGAGGTGATTGTTTGTTTTGTTGGTATTGGTAGAATAGTTGACCATCACTGTTTAAACTTTCTTTAGATGAGAGGTGATTGTTTGTTTTGTTGATATTGGTAGAATAGTTGACCATCACTGTTTAAACTTTCTTTAGATGAGAGGTGATTGTTTGTTTTGTTGATACTGGTAGAATAGTTGACCATCACTGTTTAAACTTTCTTTAGATGAGAGGTGATTGTTTGTTTTGTTGATATTGGTAGAATAGTTGACCATCACTGTTTAAACTTTCTTTAGGTGAGAGGTGATTGTTTGTTTTGTTGATATTGGTAGAATAGTTGACCATCACTGTTTAAACTTTCTGTAGGTGAGAGGTGATTGTTTGTTTTGTTGATACTGGTAGAATAGTTGACCATCACTGTTTAAACTTTCTTTAGATGAGAGGTGATTGTTTGTTTTGTTGGTATTGGTAGAATAGTTGACCATCACTGTTTAAACTTTCTTTAGATGAGAGGTGATTGTTTGTTTTGTTGGTATTGGTAGAATAGTTGACCATCACTGTTTAAACTTTCTTTAGATGAGAGGTGATTGTTTGTTTTGCTGATATTGGTAGAATAGTTGACCATCACTGTTTATACTTTCTTTAGGTGAGAGGTGATTGTTTGTTTTACTGATATTGGTAGAATAGTTGACCATCACTGTTTATACTTTCTTTAGGTGAGAGGTGATTGTTTGTTTTGTTGATACTGGTAGAATAGTTGACCATCACTGTTTAAATTTTCTTTAGGTGAGAGGTGATTGTTTGTTTTACTGATATTGGTAGAATAGTTTACCATCACTGTTTATACTTTCTTTAGGTGAGAGGTGATTGTTTGTTTTGTTGATACTGGTAGAATTGTTGACCATCACTGTTTAAACTTTCTGTAGGTGAGAGGTGATTGTTTGTTTTGTTGATACTGGTAGAATTGTTGACCATCACTGTTTAAACTTTCTTTAGGTGAGAGGTGATTGTTTGTTTTGTTGATATTGGTAGAATAGTTGACCATCACTGTTTAAACTTTCTTTAGATGAGAGGTGATTGTTTGTTTTGTTGATACTGGTAGAATAGTTGACCATCACTGTTTAAACTTTCTTTAGATGAGAGGTGATTGTTTGTTTTGTTGATATTGGTAGAATAGTTGACCATCACTGTTTAAACTTTCTGTAGGTGAGAGGTGATTGTTTGTTTTGTTGATACTGGTAGAATAGTTGACCATCACTGTTTATACTTTCTTTAGGTGATAGGTGATTGTTTGTTTTGTTGGTATTGGTAGAATAGTTGACCATCACTGTTTAAACTTTCTGTAGGTGAGAGGTGATTGTTTGTTTTGTTGATACTGGTAGAATAGTTGACCATCACTGTTTATACTTTCTTTAGGTGATAGGTGATTGTTTGTTTTGTTGATATTGGTAGAATAGTTGACCATCACTGTTTAAACTTTCTTTAGGTGAGAGGTGATTGTTCGTTTTGTTGATATTGGTAGAATAGTTGACCATCACTGTTTAAACTTTCTGTAGGTGAGAGGTGATTGTTTGTTTTGTTGATACTGGTAGAATAGTTGACCATCACTGTTTATACTTTCTTTAGATGAGAGGTGATTGTTTGTTTTGTTGGTATTGGTAGAATAGTTGACCATCACTGTTTATACTTTCTTTAGATGATAGGTGATTGTTTGTTTTGTTGATATTGGTAGAATAGTTGACCATCACTGTTTAAACTTTCTTTAGGTGATAGGTGATTGTTTGTTTTGTTGGTATTGGTAGAATAGTTGACCATCACTGTTTATACTTTCTTTAGATGAGAGGTGATTGTTTGTTTTGTTGATACTGGTAGAATAGTTGACCATCACTGTTTAAACTTTCTTTAGATGAGAGGTGATTGTTTGTTTTGTTGATATTGGTAGAATAGTTGACCATCACTGTTTAAACTTTCTTTAGGTGAGAGGTGATTGTTTGTTTTGTTGATATTGGTAGAATAGTTGACCATCACTGTTTAAACTTTCTGTAGGTGAGAGGTGATTGTTTGTTTTGTTGATACTGGTAGAATAGTTGACCATCACTGTTTAAACTTTCTTTAGGTGAGAGGTGATTGTTTGTTTTGTTGATATTGGTAGAATAGTTGACCATCACTGTTTAAACTTTCTTTAGATGAGAGGTGATTGTTTGTTTTGTTGATACTGGTAGAATAGTTGACCATCACTGTTTAAACTTTCTTTAGGTGAGAGGTGATTGTTTGTTTTGTTGATACTGGTAGAATAGTTGACCATCACTGTTTATACTTTCTTTAGGTGAGAGGTGATTGTTTGTTTTGTTGATACTGGTAGAATTGTTGACCATCACTGTTTAAACTTTCTGTAGGTAAGAGGTGATTGTTTGTTTTGTTGATACTGGTAGAATTGTTGACCATCACTGTTTAAACTTTCTTTAGATGAGAGGTGATTGTTTGTTTTGTTGGTATTGGTAGAATAGTTGACCATCACTGTTTAAACTTTCTTTAGATGAGAGGTGATTGTTTGTTTTGTTGATACTGGTAGAATAGTTGACCATTACTGTTTAAACTTTCTTTAGATGAGAGGTAATTGTTTGTTTTGTTGATACTGGTAGAATAGTTGACCATCACTGTTTAAACTTTCTTTAGGTGAGAGGTGATTGTTTGTTTTGTTGATATTGGTAGAATAGTTGACCATCACTGTTTAAACTTTCTGTAGGTGAGAGGTGATTGTTTGTTTTGTTGATACTGGTAGAATAGTTGACCATCACTGTTTAAACTTTCTGTAGGTGAGAGGTGATTGTTTGTTTTGTTGATACTGGTAGAATAGTTGACCATCACTGTTTAAACTTTCTTTAGGTGAGAGGTGATTGTTTGTTTTGTTGATACTGGTAGAATAGTTGACCATCACTGTTTATACTTTCTTTATGTGAGAGGTGATTGTTTCTTTTGTTGATACTGGTAGAATAGTTGACCATCACTGTTTATACTTTCTTTAGGTGAGAGGTGATTGTTTGTTTTGTTGATATTAGTAGAATAGTTGACCATCACTGTTTAAACTTTCTTTAGATGAGAGGTGATTGTTTGCTTTGTTGATACTGGTAGAATAGTTGACCATCACTGTTTAAATTTCTTTAGGTGAGAAGTGATTGTTTGTTTTACTGATATTGGTAGAATAGTTTACCATCACTGTTTATACTTTCTTTAGGTGAGAGGTGATTGTTTGTTTTGTTGATACTGGTAGAATAGTTGACCATCACTGTTTAAACTTTCTGTAGGTGAGAGGTGATTGTTTGTTTTGTTCATACTGGTAGAATAGTTGACCATCACTGTTTAAACTTTCTTTAGATGAGAGGTGATTGTTTGTTTTGTTGGTATTGATGGAATAGTTGACCATCACTGTTTAAACTTTCTTTCACAAGTACTTGTAACTTACCTTTGAACATTTCATATGATTGCAGCCTTCATTTTTCTGGATTGGAGATTTACAATTAGGACAGGACTTAGAGTTGGTTACCAGCCATAGACAGTTAGCAGCATTTTCTGTCTCTACCTCTGTACTATTTACTGTAATATAATGATTTGATCTGATTTATTGTGCTTAACACCACTTACAGCAATATTTCAGCTATATCAGGGTGACCATATTTGTGATAGGCTTGTATGAGTCGCTAGGTAATCCAACTACCTAACTGATTGAGCCACCCGGGCCCCTACATATATATAATCATCTTCTTATCATAATTATATGTTTTAAAGTTTTATATAAAGTCAAACCGGCCAATTCGGTCACCGACTCATCTCTTTTAAGCAGTCACCTGTATCAAAAGGTCATTTTTGTCTACCCCTGTCATAGAAATTTTCTTTTAAGGTCAAATGTTTTATAAGGTCACTTTTTCTTTGTCCCAAAGGTGACCTCTTAATACAGGTTTGACTGTATTTAATAAAATGCATTTCTTTCAGAATTAAATGCAATTGCGCCCATATCAGATTCTTTGAATTAGATAGTTTTGACTTTTTCCTTCTTTATCAAGGTCTTTGAACTATAACAGAAATCTTTTTTTCTTCTTCAATAAATAGGTTATCAATGGAATGAGGACATCTTCTGCTTCTGAGTGTGCCAAAATCAAACACATCAATTTGAGAAAGTGCCAAAATTATTATAAAAATATTTTAAAAAAAAAACCAGGAGCATCTTTAAATAAAAATGGCCTAGTTCAACTCCAGTTTTTTATATCATGGCGAGAACAAGTTAATTTTCAACGAGATGATGATGAGGTCTGCTTTGTACTAGACCAACACGCTGAGTTGGATTTTTATAGTGCTAGCTCACTGAAACAACAGTCTGCAGGAAGACATGTCGCTCCACTCGGACACATTATTCTGATTCCAAGCCAACCAGTCTTTGCTCTTTCTCCTTAATGCTGCATGCTTAGTGGAGAAGCAACAAATACCAATTTTATAGTCTTTGGTTTGACCTGACCGGGACTCGAACCCATAATCTATCGCACTGGAGGCAAGCATGCTAACCATTATGCCACCGATGCGGAAAAAATGAAGATAATCATGACCAATAAACTAAACAGACTGAACTCACTTTCCTCAGGTTTGACCTCTCCTATTTTATTGTACCATTTTGTCCAATTTTCACAACTAGCAGGCTCATGTGCTTCCCCAAGACACTCCCTAAAATATAAATAATAAATTGTTGTACAGGCTCATGTGCTTCCCCAAGACACTCCCTAAAATATAAATAATAAATTGTTGTACAGGCTCATGTGCTTCCCCAAGACACTCCCTAAAATATAAATAATAAATTGTTGTACAGGCTCATGTGCTTCCCCAAGACACTCCCTAAAATATAAATAATAAATTGTTGTACAGGCTCATGTGCTTCCCCAAGACACTCCCTAAAATATAAATAATAAATTGTTGTACAGGCTCATGTGCTTCCCCAAGACACTCCCTAAAATATAAATAATAAATTGTTGTACAGGCTCATGTGCTTCCCCAAGACACTCCCTAAAATATAAATAATAAATTGTTGTACAGGCTCATGTGCTTCCCCAAGACACTCCCTAAAATATAAATAATACATTCTTGTACAGGCTCATGTGCTTCCCCAAGACACTCCCTAAAATATAAATAATAAATTGTTGTACAGGCTCATGTGCTTCCCCAAGACACTCCCTAAAATATAAATAATACATCCTTGTACAGGCTCATGTGCTTCCCAAAGACACTCCCTAAAATATAAATAATAAATTGTTGTACATGCTCATGTGCTTCCCCAAGACACTCCCTAAAATATAAATAATAAATTGTTGTACATGCTCGTGTGCTTCCCAAAGACACTCCCTAAAATATAAATAATAAATTGTTGTACAGGCTCATGTGCTTCCCAAAGACACTCCCTAAAATATAAATAATAAAATGTTGTACAGGCTCATGTGCTTCACCAAGACACTCCCTGAAATTTAAATAATAAATTGTTGTACATGCTCATGTGCTTCCCCAAGACACTCCCTAAAATATAAATAATAAATTGTTGTACAGGCTCATGTGCTTCCCAAAGACACTCCCTAAAATATAAATAATAAATTGTTGTACAGTCTCATGTGCTTCACCAAGACACTCCCTGAAATATAAATAATAAATTGTTGTACATGCTCATGTGCTTCCCCAAGACACTCCCTAAAATATAAATAATAAATTGTTGTACAGGCTCATGTGCTTCCCAAAGACACTCCCTGAAATATAAATAATAAATTGTTGTACAGGCTCATGTGCTTCCCCAAGACACTCCCTAAAATATAAATAATAAATTGTTGTACAGGCTCATGTGCTTCCCCAAGACACTCCCTAAAATATAAATAATAAATTGTTGTACATGCTCATGTGCTTCCCCAAGACACTCCCTGAAATATAAATAATAAATTGTTGTACAGGCTCGTGTGCTTCCCAAAGACACTCCCTAAAATATAAATAATAAATTGTTGTACAGGTTCATGTGCTTCCCCAAGACACTCCCTAAAATATAAATAATAAATTGTTGTACAGGCTCATGTGCTTCACCAAGAAACTCCCTAAAATATAAATAATAAATTGTTGTACAGGCTCATGTGCTTCCCAAAGACACTCCCTGAAATATAAATAATAAATTGTTGTACAGGCTCATGTGCTTCCCCAAGACACTCCCTAAAATATAAATAATAAATTGTTGTACAGGCTTGTGTGCTTCCCAAAGACACTCCCTAAAATATAAATAATAAATTGTTGTACAGGCTCATGTGCTTCCCCAAGACACTCCCTAAAATATAAATAATAAAATGTTGTACAGGCTCATGTGCTTCACCAAGACACTCCCTGAAATATAAATAATAAATTGTTGTACATGCTCATGTGCTTCCCCAAGACACTCCCTAAAATATAAATAATAAATTGTTGTACAGGCTCATGTGCTTCCCAAAGACACTCCCTAAAATATAAATAATAAATTGTTGTACAGGCTCATGTGCTTCACCAAGACACTCCCTAAAATATAAATAATAAATTGTTGTACATGCTCATGTGCTTCCCCAAGACACTCCCTAAAATATAAATAATAAATTGTTGTACAGGCTCATGTGCTTCCCAAAGACACTCCCTAAAATATAAATAATAAATTGTTGTACAGGCTCATGTGCTTCACCAAGACACTCCCTGAAATATAAATAATAAATTGTTGTACATGCTCATGTGCTTCCCAAAGACACTCCCTGAAATATAAATAATAAATTGTTGTACAGGCTCATGTGCTTCACCAAGACACTCCCTGAAATATAAATAATAAATTGTTGTACATGCTCATGTGCTTCCCCAAGACACTCCCTAAAATATAAATAATAAATTGTTGTACAGGCTCATGTGCTTCCCAAAGACACTCCCTAAAATATAAATAATAAATTGTTGTACAGGCTCATGTGCTTCACCAAGACACTCCCTGAAATATAAATAATAAATTGTTGTACAGGCTCATGTGCCTCCCAAAGACACTCCCTAAAATATAAATAATAAATTGTTGTACATGCTCATGTGCTTCCCCAAGACACTCCCTAAAATATAAATAATAATTTGTTGTACAGGCTCATGTGCTTCACCAAGACACTCCCTGAAATATAAATAATAAATTCTTGTACAGGCTCATGTGCTTTCCCAAGACACTCCCTAAAATATAAATAATAAATTGCTGTACATCAACTATAGAATGATTCACAGTATGGCCAAAAAAAAAAATGTGTGTTTACGGTCACCCGACCGACCCTATTTTTCAGCCGCCAACCCTAACCTTTTTTATTGGCAATTATTCGACCTTAATTTTTGCTAGCGACCCTATCAATTTTTACACAGAATTCGGATAACCATTTTTGTTGTTTAATCAGCAGCAATGTTTTATTTATTCAACCGCTAGCTTTTTGTTGAAATTGAGAGCAAAGAAGGTAGAAAAACTGTGTAACTCATCATAAAACAGCTTCAACAAATGACGGCTTACCGGAAATTTCGAATATGAAATATCGGATTCCAGAACCGGGAACGACTATTTCTGGTTTTGCCGATAGTAGAAAAAAAGAAAAAAAAATTAATGTCGACCGACCGACCTTAGATTTTTTTGACGTGACCATAAACACACAAATTTTTTTATTTGGCCTAACAGATTATTGTAATGCAGTCAAACCTGTCTTATGTGACTTTCCAAGGTGAACAGTGAAATATAGTCACAGAAGACAGGTGGTCGCTTAATACAGGTTTAATTGATATGAAATACACTGTGAAGGGAAATAAAAATTAAGGTCACATGGTACAAGATATTACTTAATAGAGATGGTTTGACTGTAACAATGTCATTCTCTAATGTTTTATTTTACCACTTTTCCTTCTTGCATGATTTTTTTTAAGAAACAGTGAGTAAGAAATGTTTAATCACTTATGTGGATTGTTGATATATTTTTAACCTAAATATATTTGACCTTTGACCTTTTATTTTTGACTTCCTGTATTTTAAGATACAAATTGACTTACATCTTGTTGTAACTTTCTGAATAAAGATATTAAAGTTTAAAAAATCCTTCATCTTACCAACAAAACAGATGTCCTTTGCCACAATCAACAGCTTTAGAGGTGTCACTGGGAAGCTTGGCCTGTGTCTCTGGCATCTTAACAGCTTGACAACACCCAGGAAATGGACACCATCTAATGTTAGGGTTACTTTCTACAAAGGCCTGCAATCAAGCAACATTCACAAATTTATAATCAAATTTATTGTGAATTGTTATCGTCAAATAATGTAAACCAGAATATGTTACTATGGTGATCATGTCAGCTTTAATTAACAGATCAAATAATGTAAACCAGAATATGTTACTATGGTGATCATGTCAGCTTTAATTAACAGATCAAATAATGGTTGTAAACTAGAATATGTTACCATGGTGATCAGGTCAGCTTTAATTAACAGATCAAATAATGGTTGTAAACTAGAATATATTACTATGGTGATCATGTCAGCTTTAATTAACAGATCAAATAATGGTTGTAAACTAGAATATGTTACCATGGTGATCATGTCAGCTTTAATTAACAGATCAAATAATGGTTGTAAACTAGAATATGTTACTATGGTGATCATGTCAGCTTTAATTAACAGATCAAATAATGGTTGTAAACTAGAATATGTTACTATGGTGATCATGTCAGCTTTAATTAACAGATCAAATAATGGTTGTAAACTAGAATATGTTACCATGGTGATCATGTCAGCTTTAATTAACAGATCAAATAATGGTTGTAAACTAGAATATGTTACTATGGTGATCATGTCAGCTTTAATTAACAGATCAAATAATGGTTGTAAACTAGAATATGTTACTATGGTGATCATGTCAGCTTTAATTAACAGATCAAATAATGGTTGTAAACTAGAATATGTTACTATGGTGATCATGTCAGCTTTAATTAACAAATCAAATAATGGTTGTAAACTAGAATATGTTACCATGGTGATCATGTCAGCTTTAATTAACAGATCAAATAATGGTTGTAAACTAGAATATGTTACCATGGTGATCATGTCAGCTTTAATTAACAGATCAAATAATGGTTGTAAACTAGAATATGTTACTATGGTGATCATGTCAGCTTTAATTAACAAATCAAATAATGGTTGTAAACTAGAATATGTTACCATGGTGATCATGACAGCTTTAATTAACAGATCAAATAATGGTTGTAAACTAGAATATGTTACCATGATGATCAGGTCAGCTTTAATTAACAGATCAAATAATGGTTGTAAACTAGAATATGTTACTATGGTGATCATGTCAGCTTTAATTAACAGATCAAATAATGGTTGTAAACTAGAATATGTTACTATGGTGATCATGTCAGCTTTAATTAACAGATCAAATAATGGTTGTAAACTAGAATATGTTACCATGGTGATCAGGTCAGCTTTAATTAACAGATCAAATAATGGTTGTAAACTAGAATATGTTACCATAGTGATCAGGTCAGCTTTAATTAACAGATCAAATAATGGTTGTAAACTAGAATATGTTACTATGGTGATCATGTCAGCTTTAATTAACAGATCAAATAATGGTTGTAAACTAGAATATGTTACTATGGTGATCATGTCAGCTTTAATTAACAGATCAAATAATGGTTGTAAACTAGAATATGTTACTATGGTGATCATGTCAGCTTTAATTAACAGATCAAATAATGGTTGTAAACTAGAATATGTTACTATGGTGATCAGGTCAGCTTTAATTAACAGATCAAATAATGGTTGTAAACTAAAATATGTTACCATAGTGATCAGGTCAGCTTTAATTAACAGATCAAATAATGGTTGTAAACTAGAATATGTTACTATGGTGATCATGTCAGCTTTAATTAACAGATCAAATAATGGTTGTAAACTAGAATATGTTACTATGGTGATCATGTCAGCTTTAATTAACAGATCAAATAATGGTTGTAAACTAGAATATGTTACTATGGTGATCAGGTCAGCTTTAATTAACAGATCAAACAAGATGAACTGTGAGCTGATGCTCACTTATGATACCCCCGCTCTTCGGCAATCAGGAAGTAGGAATCTGATGGGTCCAAAAACGCTTCCCACGATATGGGGTACCTATATGAAGCTTGTGACCAAATATCAGATCTCTGCCATCAATAGTTGCTGAGAAAAATGTGACGAAAAATGTGCATATATGTTGTATGTGTATAAAAACCAACTAAGTCGGCAAACAGGAAGTAGTAATCTGACGGGTCCAAAAACGCTTCCCACAATATGGCATACCTATATGAAGCTTGTGACCAAATATCAGATTCCTGTCATTAATAGTTGCTTAGAAAAATGCGAAGACAAATGTACATATACAAATGTATGTTAAATGTGTATAAAAATCAACAAAATCGGCAAACAGGAAGTAGGAATCTGATGGGTCCAAAAACGCTTCCCACGATATGGGGTACCTATATGAAGCTTGTGACCAAATATTAGATTTCTGCCATCAATAGTTGCTGAGAAAAATGCGACGAAAAATGTGCATATATGTTCAATGTGTATAAAAATCAACTAAGTCGGCAAACAGGAAGTAGGAATCTGACGAGTCCAAAAACGCTACCCACAATATGGTATACCTATATGACGCTTGTGACCAAATATCAGATTTCTGGAATCAACAGTTACTGAGAAAAATGTGAAAATTAACTGTCAGTACGACGTCTAACACATTAACTGTCAGTACAACATATAACACATTAACTGTCAGTACGATGTCTAACACATGAACTGTCAGTATGATGTCTAACATATGAACTGTCAGTATGACATCTAACACATTAACTGTCAGTACGACGTCTAACACATTAACTGTCAGTATGATATCTAACACATTAATTGTCAGTATGTCTACCACATTAACTGTCAGTATGATGTCTAACACATTAACTGTCAGAACGACATCTAACACATCAACTGTCAGTATGACAGCTACCACATTAACTGTCAGTATGACATCTAACACAACTGTCAGTATGATGTCTAACACATTAACTGTCAGTACGATGTCCAATACATTAACTGTCAGTATGATGTCTAACACATTAACTGTCAGTATGACGTTTAACACATTAACTGTCAGCACGACATCTAACACATTGACTGTCAGTATGACATCTAACACATTAACTGTCAGTATGACATCTAACACATTAACTGTCAGTATGACATCTAACACATTAACTGTCAGTATGACATCTAACACATTAATTGTCAGTATGACATCTAACACATTAACTGTCAGTATGACGTCGAACACATTAACTGTCAGCATGATGTCTAACACATTAACTGTCAGTACATCATCTAACAAATTAACTGTCAGTATGACGTCTAACACATTAACTGTCAGTACGACATCTAACACATTAACTGTCAGTATGACATCTAACACATTAACTGTCAGTGTGACATCTAACACATTAACTGTCAGTGTGACATCTAACACATTAACTGTCAGTATGATGTCTAACACATTAACTGTCAATATGATGTTTAACACATTAACTGTCAGCATGATGTCTAACACATTAACTGTCAGTGTGACATCTAACACATTAACTGTCAGTGTGACATCTAACACATTTACTGTTAGTATGACGTCCAACACATTAACTGTCAGTATGACGTCTAACACATTAACTGTCAGTGTGACATCTAACACATTAACTGTCAGTGTGACGTCTAACACATACTGTCAGTGTGACGTCTAACACATACTGTCAGTGTGACATCTAACACATTAACTGTCAGTATAACGTCTAACACATTAACTGTCAGTGTGACATCTAACACATTAACTGTCAGTATGATGTCTAACACATTAACTGTCAGTATAATATCTAACACATTAACTGTCAGTATGACATCTAACACATTAACTGTCAGTATGGCATCTAACACATTAACTGTCAGTACGACATCTAACACATTAACTGTCAGTACGACATCTAACACATTAACTGTCAGCATGATGTCTAACACATTAACTGTCAGTGTGACATCTAACACATTAACTGTCAGTGTGACATCTAACACATTAACTGTCAGTATGATGTCTAACACATTAACTGTCAGTATGATGTTTAACACATTAACTGTCAGCATGATGTCTAACACATTAACTGTCAGTATAACGTCTAACACATTAATTGTCAGTGTGACATCTAACACATTAACTGTCAGTGTGACATCTAACACATTAACTGTCAGTGTGACATCTAACACATTAACTGTCAGAATGATGTCTAACACATTAACTGTCAGTATGACGTCGAACACATTAACTGTCAGCATGATGTCTAACACATTAACTGTCAGTACATCGTCTAACAAATTAACTGTCAGTGTGACATCTAACACATTAACTGTCAGTGTGACGTCTAACACATTAACTGTCAGTGTGACATCTAACACATTAACTGTCAGTGTGACATCTAACACATTAACTGTCAGTGTGACATCTAACACATTAACTGTCAGAATGATGTCTAACACATTAACTGTCAGTATGATGTTTAACACATTAACTGTCAGCATGATGTCTAACACATTAACTGTCAGTGTGACATCTAACACATTAACTGTCAGTGTGACATCTAACACATTTACTGTTAGTATGATGTCTAACACATTAACTGTCAGTATGACGTCTAACACATTAACTGTCAGTATGACGTCTAACACATTAACTGTCAGTGTGACATCTAACACATTAACTGTCAGTATAACGTCTAACACATTAACTGTCAGTATGATGTTTAACACATTAACTGTCAGTATAACATCTAACACATTAACTGTCAGTATGACATCTAACACATTAACTGTCAGTGTAACATCTAACACATTAACTGTCAGTGTGACATCTAACACATTAACTGTCAGTATAACATCTAACACATTAACTGTCAGTGTGACATCTAACACATTAACTGTCAGTGTGACATCTAACACATTTACTGTCATTATGATGTCTAACACATTAACTGTCAGTATGATGTCTAACACATTAATTGTCAGTGTGACATCTAACACATTAACTGTCAGTGTGACATCTAACACATTAACTGTCAGTGTGACATCTAACACATTAATTGTCAGTGTGACATCTAACACATTAACTGTCAGTGTGACATCTAACACATTAACTGTCAGTATAACATCTAACACATTAACTGTCAGCATGATGTCTAACACATTAACTGTCAGTGTGACATCTAACACATTAACTGTCAGTATGACATCTAACACATTAACTGTCAGTATGACATCTAACACATTAACTGTCAGTGTGACATCTAACACATTAACTGTCAGTGTGACGTCTAACACATTAACTGTCAGTATAACATCTAACACATTAACTGTCAGTATAACGTCTAACACATTAACTGTCAGTGTGACGTCTAACACATTAATACCTTACAAATAAAAACAATAACATTAGTAACCTACATACAACACTCTCTATCTCTTCTACTGTAACTAAGATAAAACATAAGTTATAACCTTGATATCAAATTGTAGATATCTCCTTGCCATATCTCTACATACAACACTCTCTATCACTTCTACTGTAACTAACTTTATACAATCAAATGCTGGGCAGGTTATATTGTGAGCCTCTCCTTCCTGTATTTTCAAGTCTAAATATCTGAAATATATAGAAAAAAATCAAGAAAGCATCAGATATGCAACAGCCGAGTTGCAAGTCAAAATCATTTGGTCTTCTTATATAAATAAGTAAGAAACTAAAGAATAACTTTGGAAGAGGATCACCCAAGGAACATTTGGGCAAAGTTTGGTTAAAATTGACAAAATGGTTTCAGTGATATGTGTAATTCTCAAAAAAAACTTCTGGTAGGGGATGGGGATGACCCCGGGTCGCAACTCTTGGGGCATTTAATTTGTCTATTCACCCTGATCATAAATATATATGGCTTAGGGGTGGGGATCTCAACCATTAAAAAGATCATTTCAGGTAGGGGGTGGGGTATGACCCCACAGTGCCTGAGCCATAAGGCATTTAATTTGCCGAGTCACCCTGATCATAAATATATATGGTTTAAGGGTGGGGATATCAACCATTAAAAAGTTCACTTGAGGTAGGGGGTGGGGTATGACCCCAGGGCCTAAACTATAATGCATTTAATTTGCCTAGTCACCCTGATCATAAATATATATGGTTTAGGGTGGGGATCTCAGTCACATTTTTTTAAACAGATTCCCCAACGAGGTGGGGCTGAGCCCCGGGGATAAAAAAATGTTGAATGCACAACTTCACATTGGCATCTCCACCCATACCAAATATTAAGCTTCTATCTTTTGTAGTTTCAAAGAAATGTGTAATTCCCAAAATATGTACTTTTTCTATAAAAACCATGATTTTACAAGAAAAAAACAATAGATTAATCTGAATTTCGAACTCGCTCTAAATAATAGTGTAATAATGCTTCCTACCAAAAATAATGTTGATCGGCCAAAAACTAAGAGCATTATCGCATTAACGAAGATAATTCTCAAAATATGTACTTTTTCTATAAAAACCATGATTTTACAAGAAAAAAACCATAGATTAATCTGAATTTCGAACCCGCTCTAAATAATAGTGTAATAATACTTCCTACCAAAAATTATGTCGATCGGCCAAAAACTAAGAGCGCTATCGCGTTAACGAAGATAGTCTAACATACACCCGCCCGCCCGCCTTTCACCAAAACATAAGCCGACGCAGCAACTTTGTTGCAACTCGGCTAATTAGTAAGAAAGGATATGGATGTAAATGAACATGAGAGACTAGATCCACCATTACACTTAGACACAGATTAAAGTAAATAAACAACTTGTAGTAAGAAATGATATGGATGTAAATGAACATGAGAGGCTATCCAACATTACACTTAGAAACAAATTAAAGTAAATAAACAGCTTGTAGTAAGAAATGATATGGATGTAAATGAACATGAGAGAATATCCAACATTACACTTAGACACAAATTAAAGTAAAGGAACAGCTTGTAGTAAGAAAGGATATAGATGTAAATGAACATGAGAGACTATCCAACATTACACTTAGACATAAATTAAAGTAAAGGAACAACTTGTAGTAAGAAAGGATATAGATGTAAACGAACATGAGAGACTAGATCCACCATTACACTTAGACACAGATTAAAGTAAATAAACAGCTTGTAGTAAGAAAGGATATAGATGTAAATGAACATGAGAGACTATCCAACATTACACTTAGACATAAATTAAAGTAAAGGAACAACTTGTAGTAAGAAAGGATATAGATGTAAATGAACATGAGAGACTAGATCCACCATTACACTTAGACACAGATTAAAGTAAATAAACAGCTTGTAGTAAGAAATGATATGGATGTAAATGAACATGAGAGACTATCCAACATTACACTTAGACATAAATTAAAGTAAAGGAACAGCTTGTAGTAAGAAAGGATATAGATGTAAATGAACATGAGAGACTATCCAACATTACACTTAGACATAAATTAAAGTAAAGGAACAACTTGTAGTAAGAAAGGATATAGATGTAAATGAACATAAGAGACTATCCAACATTACACTTAGACATAAATTAAAATAAAGGAACAACTTGTAGTAAGAAAGGATATAGATGTAAATGAACATGAGAGACTATCCAACATTACACTTAGACATAAATTAAAGTAAAGGAACAGTTTGTAGTAAGAAAGGATATGGATGTAAATGAACATGAGAGACTATCAAACATTACACTTAGACATCAATTAAAGTAAAGGAACAACTTGTAGTAAGAAAGGATATAGATGTAAATGAACATAAGAGGCTATCCAACATTACACTAGACACAAATTAAAGTAAAGCCTACAGGAATAGCTTGTAGTAAGAAAGGATATAGATGTAAATGAACATGAGAGACTATCCAACATTACACTTAGACATAAATTAAAGTAAAGGAACAGTTTGTAGTAAGAAAGGATATGGATGTAAATGAACATGAGAGACTATCCAACATTACACTTAGACATAAATTAAAGTAAAGGAACAACTTGTAGTAAGAAAGGATATAGATGTAAATGAACATGAGAGACTATCCAACATTACACTTAGACATAAATTAAAGTAAAGGAACAACTTGTAGTAAGAAAGGATATAGATGTAAATGAACATGAGAGACTATCCAACATTACACTTAGACACAAATTAAAGTAAAGGAACAGCTTGTAGTAAGATAGAATATAGATGTAAATGAACATGAGAGACTATCCAACATTACACTTAGACATAAATTAAAGTAAAGGAACAACTTGTAGTAAGAAAGGATATAGATGTAAATGAACATGAGAGACTATCCAACATTACACTTAGACATAAATTAAAGTAAAGGAACAGTTTGTAGTAAGAAAGGATATAGATGTAAATGAACATAAGAGACTATCCAACATTACACTAGACACAAATTAAAGTAAAGGAACAGCTTGTAGTAAGAAAGGATAGATGTAAATGAACATGAGAGACTATCAAACATTACACTTAGACATAAATTAAAGTAAAGGAACAGTTTGTAGTAAGAAAGGATATAGATGTAAATGAACATGAGAGACTATCCAACATTACACTTAGACATAAATTAAAGTAAAGGAACAGTTTGTAGTAAGAAAGGATATGGATGTAAATGAACATGAGAGACTATCCAACATTACACTTAGACATAAATTAAAGTAAAGGAACAACTTGTAGTAAGATAGGATATAGATGTAAATGAACATGAGAGACTATCCAACATTACACTTAGACATAAATTAAAGTAAAGGAACAACTTGTAGTAAGAAAGGATATAGATGTAAATGAACATAAGAGACTATCCAACATTACACTTAGACATAAATTAAAGTAAAGGAACAACTTGTAGTAAGAAAGGATATAGATGTAAATGAACATGAGAGACTATCCAACATTACACTTAGACATAAATTAAAGTAAAGGAACAACTTGTAGTAAGAAAGGATATAGATGTAAATGAACATAAGAGACTATCCAACATTACACTTAGACATAAATTAAAGTAAAGGAACAGTTTGTAGTAAGAAAGGATATAGATGTAAATGATCATGAGAGACTATCCAACATTACATTTAGACATAAATTAAAGTAAAGGAACAACTTGTAGTAAGAAAGGATATAGATGTAAATGAACATGAGAGGCTATCCAACATTACACTTAGACATAAATTAAAGTAAAGGAACAGTTTGTAGTAAGAAAGGATATAGATGTAAATGAACATGAGAGACTATCCAACATTACACTTAGACATAAATTAAAGTAAAGGAACAACTTGTAGTAAGAAAGGATATAGATGTAAATGAACATAAGAGACTATCCAACATTACACTTAGACATAAATTAAAGTAAAGGAACAGTTTGTAGTAAGAAAGGATATAGATGTAAATGAACATGAGAGACTATCCAACATTACACTTAGACATAACTTAAAGTAAAGGAACAACTTGTAGTAAGAAAGGATATAGATGTAAATGAACATAAGAGACTATCCAACATTACACTTAGACATAAATTAAAGTAAAGGAACAACTTGTAGTAAGAAAGGATATAGATGTAAATGAACATGAGAGACTATCCAACATTACACTTAGACATAAATTAAAGTAAAGGAACAACTTGTAGTAAGAAAGGATATAGATGTAAATGAACATAAGAGACTATCCAACATTACACTAGACACAAATTAAAGTAAAGGAATAGCTTGTAGTAAGAAAGGATAGATGTAAATGAACATGAGAGACTATCAAACATTACACTTAGACATAAATTAAAGTAAAGGAACAACTTGTAGTAAGAAAGGATATAGATGTAAATGAACATGAGAGACTATCCAACATTACACTTAGACATAAATTAAAGTAAAGGAACAACTTGTAGTAAGAAAGGATATAGATGTAAATGAACATGAGAGACTATCCAACATTGCACTTAGACATAAATTAAAGTAAAGGAACAGTTTGTAGTAAGAAAGGATATAGATGTAAATGAACATGAGAGACTATCCAACATTACACTTAGACATAAATTAAAGTAAAGGAACAGTTTGTAGTAAGAAAGGATATGGATGTAAATGAACATGAGAGACTATCCAACATTACACTTAGACATAAATTAAAGTAAAGGAACAACTTGTAGTAAGAAAGGATATAGATGTAAATGAACATGAGAGACTATCCAACATTACACTTAGACATAAATTAAAGTAAAGGAACAACTTGTAGTAAGAAAGGATATAGATGTAAATGAACATGAGAGACTATCCAACATTACACTTGACACAAATTAAAGTAAAGGAACAGCTTGTAGTAAGATAGGATATAGATGTAAATGAACATGAGAGACTATTCAACATTACACTAGACACAAATTAAAGTAAAGGAACAGCTTGTAATAAGAAAGGATATGGATGTAAATGAACATGAAAGACTATCTAACATTACACTTAGACACAAATTAAAGTAAAGGAACGGCTTGTAGTAAGAAAGGATATGGATATAAATGAACATGAGAAACTATCCAACATTACACTAGACACAAATTAAAGTAAAGGAACAGCTTGTAATAAGAAAGGATATGGATGTAAATGAACATGAGAGACTATCCAACATTACATTTAGACATAAATTAAAGTAAAGAAACAGCTTGTAGTAAGAAAGGATATAGATGTAAATGAACATGAGAGACTATCCAAAATTACACTTAGACATAAATTAAAGTAAAGGAACAGCTTGTAGTAAGAAAGGATATGGATGTAAATGAACATGTAGAGACTATCCAACATTACACTTAGACATAAATTAAAGTAAAGGAACAGCTTGTAGTAAGAAATGATATGGATGTAAATGAACATGAGAGACTATCTAACGTTACACTTAGACATAAATTAAAGTAAAGGAACAGCTTATAGTAAGAAAGGATATGGATGTAAATGAACATGGAGAGACTATCCAACATTACACTTAGACATAAATTAAAGTAAAGAAACAGCTTGTAGTAAGAAAGGATATGGATGTAAATGAACATGAGAGACTATCCAACTTTACACTTAGACATAAATTAAAGTAAAGGAACAGCTTGTAATAAGAAAGGATATGGATGTAAATGAACATGAAAGACTATCTAACATTACACTTAGACACAAATTAAAGTAAAGGAACAACTTGTAGTAAGAAAGGATATAGAAGTAAATGAACATGAAAGACTATCTAACATTACACTTAGACACAAATTAAAGTAAAGGAACGGCTTGTAGTAAGAAAGGATATGGATATAAATGAACATGAGAAACTATCCAACATTACACTAGACACAAATTAAAGTAAAGGAACAGCTTGTAATAAGAAAGGATATGGATGTAAATGAACATGAGAGACTATCCAACATTACATTTAGACATAAATTAAAGTAAAGAAACAGCTTGTAGTAAGAAAGGATATAGATGTAAATGAACATGAGAGACTATCCAACTTTACACTTAGACATAAATTAAAGTAAAGGAACAGCTTGTAATAAGAAAGGATATGGATGTAAATGAACATGAAAGACTATCTAACATTACACTTAGACACAAATTAAAGTAAAGGAACAACTTGTAGTAAGAAAGGATATAGATGTAAATGAACATGAAAGACTATCTAACATTACACTTAGACACAAATTAAAGTAAAGGAACGGCTTGTAGTAAGAAAGGATATGGATATAAATGAACATGAGAAACTATCCAACATTACACTAGACACAAATTAAAGTAAAGGAACAGCTTGTAATAAGAAAGGATATGGATGTAAATGAACATGAAAGACTATCTAACATTACACTTAGACACAAATTAAAGTAAAGGAACAGCTTGTAATAAGAAAGGATATGGATGTAAATGAACATGAAAGACTATCTAACATTACACTTAGACACAAATTAAAGTAAAGGAACGGCTTGTAGTAAGAAAGGATATGGATGTAAATGAACATGAGAGACTATCCACCATTATACCATTATACTTAAAGTAAAAGGTATATAGAATAAAATCTGTATTACACATTCCCTATAATTATCCTGAACTGGGATTTTATTTTAGAAAATAATCAACACATCAAGGTTTGACATAATTTAACTTACTGTATAATGAACTGAGATTTAATTTTAGACAATAATCAACACATCAAGTTTTGATATAATTTAACTGACAATAATCAACACCTCAAGCTTTGACATAATTTAACTGACAATAATCAACACCTCAAGGCTTGACATAATTTAACTGACAATAATCAACACATTTGACATAATTTAACTTACTGCCTCCAACATTCTTTACAGAACTGATGTAGACAGGCCATCTGAACTGGATCTTCATCTGTTATAAATGTCTGGGTACATATCTCACACTACAACATACATCTACTTATTATATAGGTTTTGCTATATGGTGTTTAACACCACTTTAAACTATAGTCAGTTATATCGTGGCAGTCAGTTTTATTGGTGGAGGAAACCGGAGGACCCAGAAAAAACCACCGACCTGTCAAAAGTCACTGACAAACTTTTATCACATAATGTTGTACACCTTCCCCTGATCCATATTCGAATCCACATCATCAGTGGTCATAGGCACTGATTGCATAGGTAGTTGTAAATCCAACTACCATACGATCACGGCCACGACGGCCCCTTTATTATATAGGATTTTGAAAAAACAGGTTCACAGCCGTGATGACTCATTACAAGTATTAGCTTCTGTAGCATTGATTATGAAAAGAAAGTATAAACAGTGATGGTCAACAATTCTACCAATATCAGCAAAACAAACAATCACCTCTCACCTAAAGAAAGTTTTAACAGTGATGGTCAACAATTCTACCAATATCAACAAAACAAACAATCACCTCTCACCTAAAGAAAGTATAAACAGTGATGGTCAACTATTCTACCAGTATCAACAAAACAAACAATCACCTCTCACCTAAAGAAAGTATAAACAGTGATGGTCAACTATTCTACCAATATCAACAAAACAAACAATCACCTCTCATCTAAAGAAAGTATAAACAGTGATGGTCAACAATTCTACCAATATCAACAAAACAAACAATCACCTCTCACCTAAAGAAAGTATAAACAGTGATGGTCAACTATTCTACCAATATCAACAAAACAAACAATCACCTCTCACCTAAAGAAAGTTTAAACAGTGATGGTCAACTATTCTACCAGTATCAGCAAAACAAACAATCACCTCTCATCTAAAGAAAGTTTAAACAGTGATGGTCAACTATTCTACCAGTATCAACAAAATAAACAATCACCTCTCACCTAAAGAAAGTATAAACAGTGATGGTCAACTATTCTACCAATATCAACAAAACAAACAATCACCTCTCATCTAAAGAAAGTATAAACTGTGATGGTCAACTATTCTACCAATATCAACAAAACAAACAATCACCTCTCATCTAAAGAAAGTATAAACAGTGATGGTCAACTATTCTACCAGTATCAACAAAACAAACAATCACCTCTCACCTAAAGAAAGTATAAACAGTGATGGTCAACTATTCTACCAGTATCAGCAAAACAAACAATCACCTCTCATCTAAAGAAAGTTTAAACAGTGATGGTCAACTATTCTACCAGTATCAGCAAAAAAACAATCACCTCTCACCTAAAGAAAGTATAAACAGTGATGGTCAACTATTCTACCAATATCAACAAAACAAACAATCACCTCTCATCTAAAGAAAGTATAAACAGTGATGGTCAACTATTCTACCAATATCAACAAAACAAACAATCACCTCTCATCTAAAAAGTATAAACAGTGATGGTCAACTATTCTACCAGTATCAACAAAACAAACAATCACCTCTCATCTAAAGAAAGTATAAACAGTGATGGTCAACTATTCTACCAATATCAACAAAATAAACAATCACCTCTCACCTAAAGAAAGTATAAACAGTGATGGTCAACAATTCTACCAATATTAACAAAACAAACAATCACCTCTCATCTAAAGAAAGTATAAACAGTGATGGTCAACTATTCTACCAATATCAACAAAACAAACAATCACCTCTCATCTAAAGAAAGTATAAACAGTGATGGTCAACTATTCTACCAGTATCAGCAAAACAAACAATCACCTCTCACCTAAAGAAAGTATAAACAGTGATGGTCAACTATTCTACCAATATCAACAAAACAAACAATCACCTCTCATCTAAAGAAAGTATAAACAGTGATGGTCAACTATTCTACCAATATCAACAAAACAAACAATCACCTCTCATCTAAAGAAAGTATAAACAGTGATGGTCAACTATTCTACCAATATCAACAAAACAAACAATCACCTCTCATCTAAAGAAAGTATAAACAGTGATGGTCAACTATTCTACCAATATCAACAAAACAAACAATCACCTCTCATCTAAAGAAAGTATAAACAGTGATGGTCAACTATTCTACCAATATCAACAAAAAAACAATCACCTCTCACCTAAAGAAAGTTTAAACAGTGATGGTCAACTATTCTACCAATATCAACAAAACAAACAATCACCTCTCACCTAAAGAAAGCTTAGACAGTGATGGTCAACTATTCTACTGGTATCAGTAAAACAAACAATCACCTGTCACCTAAAGAAAGTATAAACAGTGATGGTCAACTATTCTACTAATATCAACAAAACAAACAATCACCTCTCACCTAAAGAAAGTATAAACAGTGATGGTCAACTATTCTACTAATATCAACAAAACAAACAATCACCTCTCACCTAAAGAAAGTATAAACAGTGATGGTCAACTATTCTACCAATATCAACAAAACAAACAATCACCTCTCACCTAAAGAAAGTTTAAACAGTGATGGTCAACTATTCTACTAATATCAACAAAACAAACAATCACCTCTCACCTAAAGAAAGTTTAAACAGTGATGGTCAACTATTCTACCAATATCAACAAAACAAACAATCACCTCTCACCTAAAGAAAGTTTAAACAGTGATGGTCAACTATTCTACAAATATCAACAAAACAAACAATCACCTCTCACCTAAAGAAAGTTTAAACAGTGATGGTCAACTATTCTACCAGTATCAGTAAAACAAACAATCACCTGTCACCTAAAGAAAGTATAAACAGTGATGGTCAACTATTCTACTAATATCAACAAAACAAACAATCACCTCTCACCTAAAGAAAGTATAAACAGTGATGGTCAACTATTCTACCAATACCAACAAAACAAACAATCACCTCTCACCTAAAGAAAGTTTAGACAGTGATGGTCAACTATTCTACCAGTATCAGTAAAACAAACAATCACCTGTCACCTAAAGAAAGTTTAAACAGTGATGGTCAACTATTCTACTAATATCAACAAAACAAACAATCACCTCTCACCTAAAGAAAGTTTAGACAGTGATGGTCAACTATTCTACCAGTATCAGTAAAACAAACAATCACCTCTCACCTAAAGAAAGTATAAACAGTGATGGTCAACTATTCTACCAATATCAACAAAACAAACAATCACCTCTCATCTAAAGAAAGTATAAACAGTGATGGTCAACTATTCTACCAGTATCAACAAAACAAACAATCACCTCTCACCTAAAGAAAGTTTAGACAGTGATGGTCAACTATTCTACCAGTATCAGTAAAACAAACAATCACCTGTCACCTAAATAAAGTTTAAACAGTTATGGTCAACTATTCTACTAATATCAACAAAACAAACAATCACCTCTCACCTAAAGAAAGTATAAACAGTGATGGTCAACTATTCTACTAATATCAACAAAACAAACAATCACCTCTCACCTAAAGAAAGCATAAACAGTGATGGTCAACTATTCTAATAATATCAACAAAACAAACAATCACCTCTCATCTAAAGAAAGTATAAACAGTGATGGTCAACTATTCTACCAGTATCAACAAAACAAACAATCACCTCTCACCTAAAGAAAGTATAAACAGTGATGGTCAACTATTCTACCAGTATCAACAAAACAAACAATCACCTCTCATCTAAAGAAAGTATAAACAGTGATGGTCAACTATTCTACCAGTATCAACAAAACAAACAATCACCTCTCACCTAAAGAAAGCTTAGACAGTGATGGTCAACTATTCTACTGGTATCAGTAAAACAAACAATCACCTGTCACCTAAAGAAAGTATAAACAGTGATGGTCAACTATTCTACTAATATCAACAAAACAAACAATCACCTCTCACCTAAAGAAAGTATAAACAGTGATGGTCAACTATTCTACCAATATCAACAAAACAAACAATCACCTCTCACCTAAAGAAAGTATAAACAGTGATGGTCAACTATTCTACCAATATCAACAAAACAAACAATCACCTATCACCTAAAGAAAGTTTAAACAGTGATGGTCAACTATTCTACCAATATCAACAAAACAAACAATCACCTCTCACCTAAAGAAAGTTTAAACAGTGATGGTCAACTATTCTACCAATATCAACAAAACAAACAATCACCTCTCACCTAAAGAAAGTTTAAACAGTGATGGTCAACTATTCTACAAATATCAACAAAACAAACAATCACCTCTCACCTAAAGAAAGTTTAGACAGTGATGGTCAACTATTCTACCAGTATCAGTAAAACAAACAATCACCTGTCACCTAAAGAAAGTATAAACAGTGATGGTCAACTATTCTACTAATATCAACAAAACAAACAATCACCTCTCACCTAAAGAAAGTATAAACAGTGATGGTCAACTATTCTACCAATACCAACAAAACAAACAATCACCTCTCACCTAAAGAAAGTTAGACAGTGATGGTCAACTATTCTACCAGTATCAGTAAAACAAACAATCACCTGTCACCAAAAGAAAGTTTAAACAGTGATGGTCAACTATTCTACCAATATCAACAAAACAAACAATCACCTCTCACCTAAAGAAAGTTTAAACAGTGATGGTCAACTATTCTACCAATATCAACAAAACAAACAATCACCTCTCACCTAAAGAAAGTATAAACAGTGATGGTCAACTATTCTACCAATAACAACAAAACAAACAATCACCTCTCACCTAAAGAAAGTTTAAACAGTGATGGTCAACTATTCTACCAGTATCAACAAAACAAACAATCACCTCTCACCTAAAGAAAGTATAAACAGTGATGGTCAACTATTCTACCAGTATCAACAAAACAAACAATCACCTCTCACCTAAAGAAAGTATAAACAGTGATGGTCAACTATTCTACCAGTATCAACAAAACAAACAATCACCTCTCACCTAAAGAAAGTATAAACAGTGATGGTCAACTATTCTACCAGTATCAACAAAACAAACAATCACCTCTCACCTAAAGAAAGTTTAAACAGTGATGGTCAACTATTCTACCAATATCAACAAAACAAACAATCACCTCTCACCTAAAGAAAGTTTAAACAGTGATGGTCAACTATTCTACCAATATCAACAAAACAAACAATCACCTGTCACCTAAAGAAAGTTTAAACAGTGACGGTCAACTATTCTACCAATATCAACAAAACAAACAATCACCTCTCACCTAAAGAAAGTTTAAACAGTGATGGTCAACTATTCTACCAATATCAACAAAAAAACAATCACCTCTCACCTAAAGAAAGTTTAAACAGTGATGGTCAACTATTCTACCAATATCAACAAAACAAACAATCACCTCTCACCTAAAGAAAGCTTAGACAGTGATGGTCAACTATTCTACTGGTATCAGTAAAACAAACAATCACCTGTCACCTAAAGAAAGTATAAACAGTGATGGTCAACTATTCTACTAATATCAACAAAACAAACAATCACCTCTCACCTAAAGAAAGTATAAACAGTGATGGTCAACTATTCTACTAATATCAACAAAACAAACAATCACCTCTCACCTAAAGAAAGTATAAACAGTGATGGTCAACTATTCTACCAATATCAACAAAACAAACAATCACCTCTCACCTAAAGAAAGTTTAAACAGTGATGGTCAACTATTCTACTAATATCAACAAAACAAACAATCACCTCTCACCTAAAGAAAGTTTAAACAGTGATGGTCAACTATTCTACCAATATCAACAAAACAAACAATCACCTCTCACCTAAAGAAAGTTTAAACAGTGATGGTCAACTATTCTACAAATATCAACAAAACAAACAATCACCTCTCACCTAAAGAAAGTTTAAACAGTGATGGTCAACTATTCTACCAGTATCAGTAAAACAAACAATCACCTGTCACCTAAAGAAAGTATAAACAGTGATGGTCAACTATTCTACCAATATCAACAAAACAAACAATCACCTCTCACCTAAAGAAAGTATAAACAGTGATGGTCAACTATTCTACCAATACCAACAAAACAAACAATCACCTCTCACCTAAAGAAAGTTTAGACAGTGATGGTCAACTATTCTACCAGTATCAGTAAAACAAACAATCACCTGTCACCTAAAGAAAGTTTAAACAGTGATGGTCAACTATTCTACTAATATCAACAAAACAAACAATCACCTCTCACCTAAAGAAAGTTTAGACAGTGATGGTCAACTATTCTACCAGTATCAGTAAAACAAACAATCACCTCTCACCTAAAGAAAGTATAAACAGTGATGGTCAACTATTCTACCAATATCAACAAAACAAACAATCACCTCTCATCTAAAGAAAGTATAAACAGTGATGGTCAACTATTCTACCAGTATCAACAAAACAAACAATCACCTCTCACCTAAAGAAAGTTTAGACAGTGATGGTCAACTATTCTACCAGTATCAGTAAAACAAACAATCACCTGTCACCTAAATAAAGTTTAAACAGTTATGGTCAACTATTCTACTAATATCAACAAAACAAACAATCACCTCTCACCTAAAGAAAGTATAAACAGTGATGGTCAACTATTCTACTAATATCAACAAAACAAACAATCACCTCTCACCTAAAGAAAGCATAAACACTGATGGTCAACTATTCTAATAATATCAACAAAACAAACAATCACCTCTCATCTAAAGAAAGTATAAACAGTGATGGTCAACTATTCTACCAGTATCAACAAAACAAACAATCACCTCTCACCTAAAGAAAGTATAAACAGTGATGGTCAACTATTCTACCAGTATCAACAAAACAAACAATCACCTCTCACCTAAAGAAAGTATAAACAGTGATGGTCAACTATTCTACTAATATCAACAAAACAAACAATCACCTCTCACCTAAAGAAAGCATAAACAGTGATGGTCAACTATTCTACTAATATCAACAAAACAAACAATCACCTCTCATCTAAAGAAAGTATAAACAGTGATGGTCAACTATTCTACTAATATCAGCAAAACAAACAATCACCTCTCACCTAAAGAAAGCTTAGACAGTGATGGTCAACTATTCTACCAGTATCAGTAAAACAAACAATCACCTGTCACCTAAAGAAAGAATAAACAGTGATGGTCAACTATTCTACCAGTATCAACAAAACAAACAATCACCTCTCACATAAAGAAAGTTTAAACAGTGATGGTCAACTATTCTACTAATATCAACAAAACAAACAATCACCTCTCACCTAAAGAAAGCATAAACAGTGATGGTCAACTATTCTACTAATATCAACAAAACAAACAATCACCTCTCATCTAAAGAAAGTATAAACAGTGATGGTCAACTATTCTACTAATATCAACAAAACAAACAATCACCTCTCATCTAAAGAAAGTATAAACAGTGATGGTCAACTATTCTACCAATATCAACAAAACAAACAATCACCTCTCATCTAAAGAAAGTATAAACAGTGATGGTCAACTATTCTACCAGTATCAACAAAACAAACAATCACCTCTCACCTAAAGAAAGTTTAGACAGTGATGGTCAACTATTCTACCAGTATCAGTAAAACAAACAATCACCTGTCACCTAAATAAAGTATAAACAGTTATGGTCAACTATTCTACTAATATCAACAAAACAAACAATCACCTCTCACCTAAAGAAAGTATAAACAGTGATGGTCAACTATTCTACTAATATCAACAAAACAAACAATCACCTCTCACCTAAAGAAAGCATAAACAGTGATGGTCAACTATTCTAATAATATCAACAAAACAAACAATCACCTCTCATCTAAAGAAAGTATAAACAGTGATGGTCAACTATTCTACCAGTATCAACAAAACAAACAATCACCTCTCACCTAAAGAAAGTATAAACAGTGATGGTCAACTATTCTACCAGTATCAACAAAACAAACAATCACCTCTCACCTAAAGAAAGTATAAACAGTGATGGTCAACTATTCTACTAATATCAACAAAACAAACAATCACCTCTCACCTAAAGAAAGCATAAACAGTGATGGTCAACTATTCTACTAATATCAACAAAACAAACAATCACCTCTCATCTAAAGAAAGTATAAACAGTGATGGTCAACTATTCTACTAATATCAGCAAAACAAACAATCACCTCTCACCTACAGAAAGCTTAGACAGTGATGGTCAACTATTCTACCAGTATCAGTAAAACAAACAATCACCTGTCACCTAAAGAAAGAATAAACAGTGATGGTCAACTATTCTACCAGTATCAACAAAACAAACAATCACCTCTCACATAAAGAAAGTTTAAACAGTGATGGTCAACTATTCTACTAATATCAACAAAACAAACAATCACCTCTCACCTAAAGAAAGCATAAACAGTGATGGTCAACTATTCTACTAATATCAACAAAACAAACAATCACCTCTCATCTAAAGAAAGTATAAACAGTGATGGTCAACTATTCTACTAATATCAACAAAACAAACAATCACCTCTCACCTAAAGAAAGTATAAACAGTGATGGTCAACTATTCTACCAGTATCAACAAAACAAACAATCACCTCTCACCTAAAGAAAGTATAAACAGTGATGGTCAACTATTCTACCAATACCAACAAAATAAACAATCACCTCTCATCTAAAGAAAGCTTAAACAGTGATGGTCAACTATTCTACTAATATCAACAAAACAAACAATCACCTCTCACCTAAAGAAAGTATAAACAGTGATGGTCAACTATTCTACCAGTATCAACAAAACAAACAATCACCTCTCATCTAAAGAAAGTATAAACAGTGATGGTCAACTATTCTACCAATATCAGCAAAACAAACAATCACCTCTCACCTAAAGAAAGTATAAACAGTGATGGTCAACTATTCTACCAGTATCAACAAAACAAACAATCACCTCTCATCTAAAGAAAGTATAAACAGTGATGGTCAACTATTCTACCAATATCAACAAAACAAACAATCACCTCTCACCTAAAGAAAGTATAAACAGTGATGGTCAACTATTCTACCAGTATCAACAAAACAAACAATCACCTCTCACCTAAAGAAAGTATAAACAGTGATGGTCAACTATTCTACCAGTATCAGTAAAACAAACAATCACCTGTCACCTAAAGAAAGCATAAACAGTGATGGTCAACTATTCTACTAATATCAACAAAACAAACAATCACCTCTCATCTAAAGAAAGTATAAACAGTGATGGTCAACTATTCTACTAATATCAACAAAACAAACAATCACCTCTCACCTAAAGAAAGTATAAACAGTGATGGTCAACTATTCTACCAGTATCAACAAAACAAACAATCACCTCTCACCTAAAGAAAGTATAAACAGTGATGGTCAACTATTCTACCAATACCAACAAAATAAACAATCACCTCTCATCTAAAGAAAGCTTAAACAGTGATGGTCAACTATTCTACTAATATCAACAAAACAAACAATCACCTCTCATCTAAAGAAAGTATAAACAGTGATGGTCAACTATTCTACCAATATCAACAAAACAAACAATCACCTCTCACCTAAAGAAAGTATAAACAGTGATGGTCAACTATTCTACCAGTATCAACAAAACAAACAATCACCTCTCATCTAAAGAAAGTATAAACAGTGATGGTCAACTATTCTACCAATATCAGCAAAACAAACAATCACCTCTCATCTAAAGAAAGTATAAACAGTGATGGTCAACTATTCTACCAATATCAGCAAAACAAACAATCACCTCTCACCTAAAGAAAGTATAAACAGTGATGGTCAACTATTCTACCAGTATCAACAAAACAAACAATCACCTCTCATCTAAAGAAAGTATAAACAGTGATGGTCAACTATTCTACCAGTATCAACAAAACAAACAATCATCTCTCACCTAAAGAAAGTATAAACAGTGATGGTCAACTATTCTACCAGTATCAGTAAAACAATCAATCACCTGTCACCTAAAGAAAGCATAAACAGTGATGGTCAACTATTCTATCAATACCAACAAAATAAACAATCACCTCTCATCTAAAGAAAGTTTAAACAGTGATGGTCAACTATTCTACCAGTATCAACAAAACAAACAATCACCTCTCATCTAAAGAAAGTATAAACAGTGATGGTCAACTATTCTACCAATATCAGCAAAACAAACAATCACCTCTCATCTAAAGAAAGTATAAACAGTGATGGTCAACTATTCTACCAATATCAGCAAAACAAACAATCACCTCTCACCTAAAGAAAGTATAAACAGTGATGGTCAACAATTCTACCAGTATCAACAAAACAAACAATCACCTCTCATCTAAAGAAAGTATAAACAGTGATGGTCAACTATTCTACCAGTATCAACAAAACAAACAATCACCTCTCACCTAAAGAAAGTATAAACAGTGATGGTCAACTATTCTACCAATATCAGCAAAATAAACAATCACCTCTCATCTAAAGAAAGTTTAAACAGTGATGGTCAACTATTCTACCAGTATCAACAAAACAAACAATCACCTCTCACCTAAAGAAAGTATAAACAGTGATGGTCAACTATTCTACCAGTATCAGTAAAACAAACAATCACCTGTCACCTAAAGAAAGTATAAACAGTGATGGTCAACTATTCTACTAATATCAACAAAACAAACAATCACCTCTCACCTAAAGAAAGTATAAACAGTGATGGTCAACTATTCTACCAATACCAACAAAACAAACAATCACCTCTCACCTAAAGAAAGTTTAGACAGTGATGGTCAACTATTCTACCAGTATCAGTAAAACAAACAATCACCTGTCACCTAAAGAAAGTTTAAACAGTGATGGTCAACTATTCTACCAGTATCAACAAAACAAACAATCACCTCTCATCTAAAGAAAGTATAAACAGTGATGGTCAACTATTCTACCAGTATCAACAAAACAAACAATCATCTCTCACCTAAAGAAAGTATAAACAGTGATGGTCAACTATTCTACCAGTATCAGTAAAACAATCAATCACCTGTCACCTAAAGAAAGCATAAACAGTGATGGTCAACTATTCTATCAATACCAACAAAATAAACAATCACCTCTCATCTAAAGAAAGTTTAAACAGTGATGGTCAACTATTCTACCAGTATCAACAAAACAAACAATCACCTCTCATCTAAAGAAAGTATAAACAGTGATGGTCAACTATTCTACCAATATCAGCAAAACAAACAATCACCTCTCATCTAAAGAAAGTATAAACAGTGATGGTCAACTATTCTACCAATATCAGCAAAACAAACAATCACCTCTCACCTAAAGAAAGTATAAACAGTGATGGTCAACAATTCTACCAGTATCAACAAAACAAACAATCACCTCTCATCTAAAGAAAGTATAAACAGTGATGGTCAACTATTCTACCAGTATCAACAAAACAAACAATCACCTCTCACCTAAAGAAAGTATAAACAGTGATGGTCAACTATTCTACCAATATCAGCAAAATAAACAATCACCTCTCATCTAAAGAAAGTTTAAACAGTGATGGTCAACTATTCTACCAGTATCAACAAAACAAACAATCACCTCTCACCTAAAGAAAGTATAAACAGTGATGGTCAACTATTCTACCAGTATCAGTAAAACAAACAATCACCTGTCACCTAAAGAAAGTATAAACAGTGATGGTCAACTATTCTACTAATATCAACAAAACAAACAATCACCTCTCACCTAAAGAAAGTATAAACAGTGATGGTCAACTATTCTACCAATACCAACAAAACAAACAATCACCTCTCACCTAAAGAAAGTTTAGACAGTGATGGTCAACTATTCTACCAGTATCAGTAAAACAAACAATCACCTGTCACCTAAAGAAAGTTTAAACAGTGATGGTCAACTATTCTACTAATATCAACAAAACAAACAATCACCTCTCACCTAAAGAAAGTATAAACAGTGATGGTCAACTATTCTACTAATATCAACAAAACAAACAATCACCTCTCATCTAAAGAAAGTATAAACAGTGATGGTCAACTATTCTACCAGTATCAACAAATCAAACAATCACCTGTCACCTAAAGAAAGTTTAAACAGTGATGGTCAACTATTCTACCAGAATCAAAAAAACAAACAATCACCTCTCACCTAAAGAAAGTTTAGACAGTGATGGTCAACTATTCTACCAGTATCAGTAAAACAAACAATCACCTCTCATCTAAAGAAAGTATAAACAGTGATGGTCAACTATTCTACTAATATCAACAAAACAAACAATCACCTCTCACCTAAAGAAAGTTTAAACAGTGATGGTCAACTATTCTACTAATATCAACAAAACAAACAATAACCTCTCACCTAAAGAAAGTATAAACAGTGATGGTCAACTATTCTACTAATATCAACAAAACAAACAATCACCTCTCACCTAAAGAAAGTATAAACAGTGATGGTCAACTATTCTACCAGTATCAACAAAACAAACAATCACCTCTCACCTAAAGAAAGTTTAGACAGTGATGGTCAACTATTCTACCAGTATCAGTAAAACAAACAATCACCTCTCACCTAAAGAAAGTATAAACAGTGATTGTCAACTATTCTACCAATATCAACAAAACAAACAATCACCTCTCACCTAAAGAAAGTATAAACAGTGATGGTCAACTATTCTACCAATATCAACAAAACAAACAATCACCTCTCATCTAAAGAAAGTATAAACAGTGATGGTCAACTATTCTACCAGTATCAACAAAACAAACAATCACCTCTCACCTAAAGAAAGTTTAGACAGTGATGGTCAACTATTCTACCAGTATCAGTAAAACAAACAATCACCTGTCACCTAAATAAAGTTTAAACAGTTATGGTCAACTATTCTACTAATATCAACAAAACAAACAATCACCTCTCACCTAAAGAAAGTATAAACAGTGATGGTCAACTATTCTACTAATATCAACAAAACAAACAATCACCTCTCACCTAAAGAAAGCATAAACAGTGATGGTCAACTATTCTAATAATATCAACAAAACAAACAATCACCTCTCATCTAAAGAAAGTATAAACAGTGATGGTCAACTATTCTACCAGTATCAACAAAACAAACAATCACCTCTCACCTAAAGAAAGTATAAACAGTGATGGTCAACTATTCTACTAATATCAACAAAACAAACAATCACCTCTCACCTAAAGAAAGCATAAACAGTGATGGTCAACTATTCTACTAATATCAACAAAACAAACAATCACCTCTCATCTAAAGAAAGTATAAACAGTGATGGTCAACTATTCTACTAATATCAGCAAAACAAACAATCACCTCTCACCTAAAGAAAGCTTAGACAGTGATGGTCAACTATTCTACCAGTATCAGTAAAACAAACAATCACCTGTCACCTAAAGAAAGTATAAACAGTGATGGTCAACTATTCTACCAGTATCAACAAAACAAACAATCACCTCTCACCTAAAGAAAGTTTAAACAGTGATGGTCAACTATTCTACTAATATCAACAAAACAAACAATCACCTCTCACCTAAAGAAAGCATAAACAGTGATGGTCAACTATTCTACTAATATCAACAAAACAAACAATCACCTCTCATCTAAAGAAAGTATAAACAGTGATGGTCAACTATTCTACTAATATCAACAAAACAAACAATCACCTCTCACCTAAAGAAAGTATAAACAGTGATGGTCAACTATTCTACCAGTATCAACAAAACAAACAATCACCTCTCACCTAAAGAAAGTATAAACAGTGATGGTCAACTATTCTACCAATACCAACAAAATAAACAATCACCTCTCATCTAAAGAAAGCTTAAACAGTGATGGTCAACTATTCTACTAATATCAACAAAACAAACAATCACCTCTCACCTAAAGAAAGTATAAACAGTGATGGTCAACTATTCTACCAGTATCAACAAAACAAACAATCACCTCTCATCTAAAGAAAGTATAAACAGTGATGGTGAAACTATTCTACCAATATCAGCAAAACAAACAATCACCTCTCATCTAAAGAAAGTATAAACAGTGATGGTCAACTATTCTACCAATATCAACAAAACAAACAATCACCTCTCACCTAAAGAAAGTATAAACAGTGATGGTCAACTATTCTACCAGTATCAACAAAACAAACAATCACCTCTCATCTAAAGAAAGTATAAACAGTGATGGTCAACTATTCTACCAATATCAACAAAACAAACAATCACCTCTCACCTAAAGAAAGTATAAACAGTGATGGTCAACTATTCTACCAGTATCAACAAAACAAACAATCACCTCTCACCTAAAGAAAGTATAAACAGTGATGGTCAACTATTCTACCAGTATCAGTAAAACAAACAATCACCTGTCACCTAAAGAAAGCATAAACAGTGATGGTCAACTATTCTACTAATATCAACAAAACAAACAATCACCTCTCATCTAAAGAAAGTATAAACAGTGATGGTCAACTATTCTACTAATATCAACAAAACAAACAATCACCTCTCACCTAAAGAAAGTATAAACAGTGATGGTCAACTATTCTACCAGTATCAACAAAACAAACAATCACCTCTCACCTAAAGAAAGTATAAACAGTGATGGTCAACTATTCTACCAATACCAACAAAATAAACAATCACCTCTCATCTAAAGAAAGCTTAAACAGTGATGGTCAACTATTCTACCAATATCAACAAAACAAACAATCACCTCTCATCTAAAGAAAGTATAAACAGTGATGGTCAACTATTCTACCAATATCAACAAAACAAACAATCACCTCTCACCTAAAGAAAGTATAAACAGTGATGGTCAACTATTCTACCAGTATCAACAAAACAAACAATCACCTCTCATCTAAAGAAAGTATAAACAGTGATGGTCAACTATTCTACCAATATCAGCAAAACAAACAATCACCTCTCATCTAAAGAAAGTATAAACAGTGATGGTCAACTATTCTACCAATATCAGCAAAACAAACAATCACCTCTCACCTAAAGAAAGTATAAACAGTGATGGTCAACTATTCTACCAGTATCAACAAAACAAACAATCACCTCTCATCTAAAGAAAGTATAAACAGTGATGGTCAACTATTCTACCAGTATCAACAAAACAAACAATCATCTCTCACCTAAAGAAAGTATAAACAGTGATGGTCAACTATTCTACCAGTATCAGTAAAACAATCAATCACCTGTCACCTAAAGAAAGCATAAACAGTGATGGTCAACTATTCTATCAATACCAACAAAATAAACAATCACCTCTCATCTAAAGAAAGTTTAAACAGTGATGGTCAACTATTCTACCAGTATCAACAAAACAAACAATCACCTCTCATCTAAAGAAAGTATAAACAGTGATGGTCAACTATTCTACCAATATCAGCAAAACAAACAATCACCTCTCATCTAAAGAAAGTATAAACAGTGATGGTCAACTATTCTACCAATATCAGCAAAACAAACAATCACCTCTCACCTAAAGAAAGTATAAACAGTGATGGTCAACAATTCTACCAGTATCAACAAAACAAACAATCACCTCTCATCTAAAGAAAGTATAAACAGTGATGGTCAACTATTCTACCAGTATCAACAAAACAAACAATCACCTCTCACCTAAAGAAAGTATAAACAGTGATGGTCAACTATTCTACCAATATCAGCAAAATAAACAATCACCTCTCATCTAAAGAAAGTTTAAACAGTGATGGTCAACTATTCTACCAGTATCAACAAAACAAACAATCACCTCTCACCTAAAGAAAGTATAAACAGTGATGGTCAACTATTCTACCAGTATCAACAAAACAAACAATCACCTCTCACCTAAAGAAAGTATAAACAGTGATGGTCAACTATTCTACCAGTATCAACAAAACAAACAATCACCTCTCACCTAAAGAAAGTATAAACAGTCATGGTCAACTATTCTACCAGTATCAGTAAAACAAACAATCACCTGTCACCTAAAGAAAGCATAAACAGTGATGGTCAACTATTCTACTAATATCAACAAAACAAACAATCACCTCTCATCTAAAGAAAGTATAAACAGTGATGGTCAACTATTCTACCAGTATCAACAAAACAAACAATCACCTCTCACCTAAAGAAAGTTTAGACAGTGATGGTCAACTATTCTACCTGTATCAACAAAACAAACAATCACCTCTCACCTAAAGAAAGTATAAACAGTGATGGTCAACTATTCTACCAATATCAACAAAACAAACAATCACCTCTCACCTAAAGAAAGCATAAACAGTGATGGTCAACTATTCTACTAATATCAACAAAACAAACAATCACCTCTCATCTAAAGAAAGTATAAACAGTGATGGTCAACTATTCTACCAGTATCAACAAAACAAACAATCACCTCTCACTTAAAGAAAGTTTAGACAGTGATGGTCAACTATTCTACCAGTATCAGTAAAACAAACAATCACCTGTCACCTAAAGAAAGTATAAACAGTGATGGTCAACTATTCTACCAGTATCAACAAAACAAACAATCACCTCTCACCTAAAGAAAGTATAAACAGTGATGGTCAACTATTCTACCAGTATCAGTAAAACAAACAATCACCTCTCACCTAAAGAAAGTATAAACAGTGATGGTCAACTATTCTACTAATATCAACAAAACAAACAATCACCTCTCACCTAAAGAAAGCATAAACAGTGATGGTCAACTATTCTACTAATATCAACAAAACAAACAATCACCTCTCACCTAAAGAAAGTATAAACAGTGATGGTCAACTATTCTACCAGTATCAGTAAAACAAACAATCACCTCTCACCTAAAGAAAGTATAAACAGTGATGGTCAACTATTCAACTAATATCAAAAAAACAAACAATCACCTCTCACCTAAAGAAAGCATAAACAGTGATGGTCAACTATTCTACCAATATCAACAAAACAAACAATCACCTCTCATCTAAAGAAAGTATAAACAGTGATGGTCAACTATTCTACCAGTATCAACAAAACAAACAATCACCTCTCACCTAAAGAAAGTTTAGACAGTGATGGTCAACTATTCTACCAGTTTCAACAAAACAGACAATCACCTCTCACCTAAAATAAGTATAAACAGTGATGGTCAACTATTCTACTAATATCAACAAAACAAACAATCACCTCTCACCTAAAGAAAGTATAAACAGTGATGGTCAACTATTCTACTAATATCAACAAAACAAACAATCACCTCTCATCTAAAGAAAGTTTAAACAGTGATGGTCAACTATTCTACTAATATCAACAAAACAAACAATCACCTCTCATCTAAAGAAAGTATAAACAGTGATGGTCAACTATTCTACCAGTATCAACAAAACAAGCAATCACCTCTCACCTAAAGAAAGTTTAGACAGTGATGGTCAACTATTCTACCAATATCAACAAAACAAACAATCACCTCTCACCTAAAGAAAGTTTAGACAGTGATGGTCAACTATTCTACCAGTATCAACAAAACAAACAATCACCTCTCACCTAAAGAAAGTTAGACAGTGATGGTCAACTATTCTACCAATATCAACAAAATAAACAATCACCTCTCACCTAAAGAAAGTATAAACAGTGATGGTCAACTATTCTACCAGTATCAGTAAAACAAACAATCACCTCTCATCTAAAGAAAGTATAAACAGTGATGGTCAACTATTCTACTAATATCAACAAAACAAACAATCACCTCTCACCTAAAGAAAGTTTAAACAGTGATGGTCAACTATTCTACTAATATCAACAAAACAAACAATCACCTATCACCTAAAGAAAGTTTAAACAGTGATGGTCAACTATTCTACCAATATCAACAAAACAAACAATCACCTCTCACCTAAAGAAAGTTTAAACAGTGATGGTCAACTATTCTACCAATATCAACAAAACAAACAATCACCTCTCACCTAAAGAAAGTTTAAACAGTGATGGTCAACTATTCTACCAATATCAACAAAACAAACAATCACCTCTCACCTAAAGAAAGTATAAACAGTGATGGTCAACTATTCTACCAGTATCAACAAAACAAACAATCACCTCTCACATAAAGAAAGTTTAAACAGTGATGGTCAACTATTCTACCAGTATCAACAAAACAAACAATCACCTCTCACCTAAAGAAAGTATAAACAGTGATGGTCAACTATTCTACCAATATCAACAAAACAAACAATCACCTCTCACCTAAAGAAAGTATAAACAGTGATGGTCAACTATTCTACCAGTATCAACAAAACAAACAATCACCTCTCACCTAAAGAAAGTATAAACAGTGATGGTCAACAATTCTACTAATATCAGCAAAACAAACAATCACCTCTCACCTAAAGAAAGTATAAACAGTGATGGTCAACTATTCTACCAATATCAACAAAACAAACAATCACCTGTCATCTAAAGAAAGTATAAACAGTGATGGTCAACTATTCTACCAATATCAACAAAACAAACAATCACCTCTCATCTAAAGAAAGTATAAACAGTGATGGTCAACTATTCTACCAGTATCAACAAAACAAACAATCACCTCTCACCTAAAGAAAGTATAAACAGTGATGGTCAACTATTCTACCAGTATCAACAAAACAAACAATCACCTCTCACCTAAAGAAAGTTTAAACAGTGATGGTCAACTATTCTACCAATATCAACAAAACAAACAATCACCTGTCATCTAAAGAAAGTATAAACAGTGATGGTCAACTATTCTACCAATATCAACAAAACAAACAATCACCTCTCATCTAAAGAAAGTATAAACAGTGATGGTCAACTATTCTACCAGTATCAACAAAACAAACAATCACCTCTCACCTAAAGAAAGTATAAACAGTGATGGTCAACTATTCTACCAGTATCAACAAAACAAACAATCACCTCTCACCTTAAGAAAGTTTAAACAGTGATGGTCAACTATTCTACCAATATCAACAAAACAAACAATCACCTGTCATCTAAAGAAAGTATAAACAGTGATGGTCAACTATTCTACCAATATCAACAAAACAAACAATCACCTCTCATCTAAAGAAAGTATAAACAGTGATGGTCAACTATTCTACTAATATCAACAAAACAACAATCACCTCTCACCTAAAGAAAGTTTAAACAGTGATGGTCAACTATTCTACTAATATCAACAAAACAAACAATCACCTATCACCTAAAGAAAGTTTAAACAGTGATGGTCAACTATTCTACCAATATCAACAAAACAAACAATCACCTCTCACCTAAAGAAAGTTTAAACAGTGATGGTCAACTATTCTACCAATATCAACAAAACAAACAATCACCTCTCACCTAAAGAAAGTTTAAACAGTGATGGTCAACTATTCTACCAATATCAACAAAACAAACAATCACCTCTCACCTAAAGAAAGTATAAACAGTGATGGTCAACTATTCTACCAGTATCAACAAAACAAACAATCACCTCTCACCTAAAGAAAGTTTAAACAGTGATGGTCAACTATTCTACCAGTATCAACAAAACAAACAATCACCTCTCACCTAAAGAAAGTATAAACAGTGATGGTCAACTATTCTACCAATATCAACAAAACAAACAATCACCTCTCACCTAAAGAAAGTATAAACAGTGATGGTCAACTATTCTACCAGTATCAACAAAACAAACAATCACCTCTCACCTAAAGAAAGTATAAACAGTGATGGTCAACAATTCTACTAATATCAGCAAAACAAACAATCACCTCTCACCTAAAGAAAGTATAAACAGTGATGGTCAACTATTCTACCAATATCAACAAAACAAACAATCACCTGTCATCTAAAGAAAGTATAAACAGTGATGGTCAACTATTCTACCAATATCAACAAAACAAACAATCACCTCTCATCTAAAGAAAGTATAAACAGTGATGGTCAACTATTCTACCAGTATCAACAAAACAAACAATCACCTCTCACCTAAAGAAAGTATAAACAGTGATGGTCAACTATTCTACCAGTATCAACAAAACAAACAATCACCTCTCACCTAAAGAAAGTTTAAACAGTGATGGTCAACTATTCTACCAATATCAACAAAACAAACAATCACCTGTCATCTAAAGAAAGTATAAACAGTGATGGTCAACTATTCTACCAATATCAACAAAACAAACAATCACCTCTCATCTAAAGAAAGTATAAACAGTGATGGTCAACTATTCTACCAGTATCAACAAAACAAACAATCACCTCTCATCTAAAGAAAGTTTAGACAGTGATGGTCAACTATTCTACTAATATCAACAAAACAAACAATCACCTCTCACCTAAAGAAAGTTTAAACAGTGATGGTCAACTATTCTACCAGTATCAACAAAACAAACAATCACCTCTCACCTAAAGAAAGTATAAACAGTGATGGTCAACTATTCTACCAATATCAACAAAACAAACAATCACCTCTCATCTAAAGAAAGTATAAACAGTGATGGTCAACTATTCTACCAGTATCAACAAAACAAACAATCACCTCTCATCTAAAGAAAGTATAAACAGTGATGGTCAACTATTCTACCAGTATCAACAAAACAAACAATCACCTCTCACCTAAAGAAAGTTTAAATAGTGATGGTCAACTATTCTACTAATATCAACAAAACAAACAATTACCTCTCACCTACAGAAAGTTTAAACAGTGATGGTCAACTATTCTACCAATATCAACAAAACAAACAATCACCTCTCACTTAAAGAAAGTTTAAATAGTGATGGTCAACTATTCTACCAATATCAACAAAACAAACAATCACCTCTCACCTAAAGAAAGTATAAACAGTGATGGTCAACTATTCTACCAGTATCAACAAAACAAACAATCACCTCTCACCTAAAGAAAGTATAAACAGTGATGGTCAACTATTCTACCAATATCAACAAAACAAACAATCACCTCTCATCTAAAGAAAGTATAAACAGTGATGGTCAACTATTCTACCAGTATCAACAAAACAAACAATCACCTGTCACCTAAAGAAAGTATAAACAGTGATGGTCAACTATTCTACTAATATCAACAAAACAAACAATCACCTCTCACCTAAAGAAAGTATAAACAGTGATGGTCAACTATTCTACTAATATCAACAAAACAAACAATCACCTATCACCTAAAGAAAGTTTAAACAGTGATGGTCAACTATTCTACCAGTCTCAACAAAACAAACAATCACCTCTCACCTAAAGAAAGTTTAGACAGTGATGGTCAACTATTCTACCAGTATCAGTAAAACAAACAATCACCTGTCACCTAAAGAAAGTATAAACAGTGATGGTCAACTATTCTACTAATATCAACAAAACAAACAATCACCTCTCACCTAAAGAAAGTTTAAACAGTGATGGTCAACTATTCTACCAGTATCAACAAAACAAACAATTACTTATCACCTAAAGAAAGTTTAAACAGTGATGGTCAACTATTCTACCAATATCAACAAAACAAACAATCACCTCTCACCTAAAGAAAGTTTAAACAGTGATGGTCAACTATTCTACCAGTATCAACAAAACAAACAATCACCTCTCACCTAAAGAAAGTATAAACAGTGATGGTCAACTATTCTACCAGTATCAACAAAACAAACAATCACCTCTCACCTAAAGAAAGCTTAAACAGTGATGGTCAACTATTCTACCAGTATCAACAAAACAAACAATCACCTCTCATCTAAAGAAAGTATAAACAGTGATGGTCAACTATTCTACCAGTATCAACAAAACAAACAATCACCTATCACCTAAAGAAAGTTTAAACAGTGATGGTCAACTATTCTACCAGTATCAACAAAACAAACAATCACCTCTCACCTAAAGAAAGTTTAGACAGTGATGGTCAACTATTCTACCAGTATCAGTAAAACAAACAATCACCTGTCACCTAAAGAAAGTATAAACAGTGATGGTCAACTATTCTACCAGTATCAACAAAACAAACAATCACCTCTCACCTAAAGAAAGTATAAACAGTGATGGTCAACTATTCTACTAATATCAACAAAACAAACAATCACCTCTCATCTAAAGAAAGTTTAGACAGTGATGGTCAACTATTCTACTAATATCAACAAAACAAACAATCACCTCTCATCTAAAGAAAGTTTAGACAGTGATGGTCAACTATTCTACTAATATCAACAAAACAAACAATCACCTCTCACCTAAAGAAAGTTTAAACAGTGATGGTCAACTATTCTACCAGTATCAACAAAACAAACAATCACCTCTCACCTAAAGAAAGTTTAAACAGTGATGGTCAACTATTCTACCAATATCAACAAAACAAACAATCACCTCTCATCTAAAGAAAGTATAAACAGTGATGGTCAACTATTCTACCAGTATCAACAAAACAAACAATCACCTCTCACCTAAAGAAAGTTTAGACAGTGATGGTCAACTATTCTACCAGTATCAACAAAACAAACAATCACCTCTCACCTAAAGAAAGTATAAACAGTGATGGTCAACTATTCTACCAATATCAACAAAACAAACAATCACCTCTCACCTAAAGAAAGTATAAACAGTGATGGTCAACTATTCTACCAGTATCAACAAAACAAACAATCACCTCTCACCTAAAGAAAGTATAAACAGTGATGGTCAACAATTCTACTAATATCAGCAAAACAAACAATCACCTCTCACCTAAAGAAAGTATAAACAGTGATGGTCAACTATTCTACCAATATCAACAAAACAAACAATCACCTGTCATCTAAAGAAAGTATAAACAGTGATGGTCAACTATTCTACCAATATCAACAAAACAAACAATCACCTCTCATCTAAAGAAAGTATAAACAGTGATGGTCAACTATTCTACCAGTATCAACAAAACAAACAATCACCTCTCACCTAAAGAAAGTATAAACAGTGATGGTCAACTATTCTACCAGTATCAACAAAACAAACAATCACCTCTCACCTAAAGAAAGTTTAAACAGTGATGGTCAACTATTCTACCAATATCAACAAAACAAACAATCACCTGTCATCTAAAGAAAGTATAAACAGTGATGGTCAACTATTCTACCAATATCAACAAAACAAACAATCACCTCTCATCTAAAGAAAGTATAAACAGTGATGGTCAACTATTCTACCAGTATCAACAAAACAAACAATCACCTCTCATCTAAAGAAAGTTTAGACAGTGATGGTCAACTATTCTACTAATATCAACAAAACAAACAATCACCTCTCACCTAAAGAAAGTTTAAACAGTGATGGTCAACTATTCTACCAGTATCAACAAAACAAACAATCACCTCTCACCTAAAGAAAGTATAAACAGTGATGGTCAACTATTCTACCAATATCAACAAAACAAACAATCACCTCTCATCTAAAGAAAGTATAAACAGTGATGGTCAACTATTCTACCAGTATCAACAAAACAAACAATCACCTCTCATCTAAAGAAAGTATAAACAGTGATGGTCAACTATTCTACCAGTATCAACAAAACAAACAATCACCTCTCACCTAAAGAAAGTTTAAATAGTGATGGTCAACTATTCTACTAATATCAACAAAACAAACAATTACCTCTCACCTACAGAAAGTTTAAACAGTGATGGTCAACTATTCTACCAATATCAACAAAACAAACAATCACCTCTCACTTAAAGAAAGTTTAAATAGTGATGGTCAACTATTCTACCAATATCAACAAAACAAACAATCACCTCTCACCTAAAGAAAGTATGAACAGTGATGGTCAACTATTCTACCAGTATCAACAAAACAAACAATCACCTCTCACCTAAAGAAAGTATAAACAGTGATGGTCAACTATTCTACCAATATCAACAAAACAAACAATCACCTCTCATCTAAAGAAAGTATAAACAGTGATGGTCAACTATTCTACCAGTATCAACAAAACAAACAATCACCTGTCACCTAAAGAAAGTATAAACAGTGATGGTCAACTATTCTACTAATATCAACAAAACAAACAATCACCTCTCACCTAAAGAAAGTATAAACAGTGATGGTCAACTATTCTACTAATATCAACAAAACAAACAATCACCTATCACCTAAAGAAAGTTTAAACAGTGATGGTCAACTATTCTACCAGTCTCAACAAAACAAACAATCACCTCTCACCTAAAGAAAGTTTAGACAGTGATGGTCAACTATTCTACCAGTATCAGTAAAACAAACAATCACCTGTCACCTAAAGAAAGTATAAACAGTGATGGTCAACTATTCTACTAATATCAACAAAACAAACAATCACCTCTCACCTAAAGAAAGTTTAAACAGTGATGGTCAACTATTCTACCAGTATCAACAAAACAAACAATTACTTATCACCTAAAGAAAGTTTAAACAGTGATGGTCAACTATTCTACCAATATCAACAAAACAAACAATCACCTCTCACCTAAAGAAAGTTTAAACAGTGATGGTCAACTATTCTACCAGTATCAACAAAACAAACAATCACCTCTCACCTAAAGAAAGTATAAACAGTGATGGTCAACTATTCTACCAGTATCAACAAAACAAACAATCACCTCTCACCTAAAGAAAGCTTAAACAGTGATGGTCAACTATTCTACCAGTATCAACAAAACAAACAATCACCTCTCATCTAAAGAAAGTATAAACAGTGATGGTCAACTATTCTACCAGTATCAACAAAACAAACAATCACCTATCACCTAAAGAAAGTTTAAACAGTGATGGTCAACTATTCTACCAGTATCAACAAAACAAACAATCACCTCTCACCTAAAGAAAGTTTAGACAGTGATGGTCAACTATTCTACCAGTATCAGTAAAACAAACAATCACCTGTCACCTAAAGAAAGTATAAACAGTGATGGTCAACTATTCTACCAGTATCAACAAAACAAACAATCACCTCTCACCTAAAGAAAGTATAAACAGTGATGGTCAACTATTCTACTAATATCAACAAAACAAACAATCACCTCTCATCTAAAGAAAGTTTAGACAGTGATGGTCAACTATTCTACTAATATCAACAAAACAAACAATCACCTCTCATCTAAAGAAAGTTTAGACAGTGATGGTCAACTATTCTACTAATATCAACAAAACAAACAATCACCTCTCACCTAAAGAAAGTTTAAACAGTGATGGTCAACTATTCTACCAGTATCAACAAAACAAACAATCACCTCTCACCTAAAGAAAGTATAAACAGTGATGGTCAACTATTCTACCAATATCAACAAAACAAACAATCACCTCTCATCTAAAGAAAGTATAAACAGTGATGGTCAACTATTCTACCATTATCAACAAAACAAACAATCACCTCTCATCTAAAGTAAGTTTAAACAGTGATGGTCAACTATTCTACCAATATCAACAAAACAAACAATCACCTCTCACCTAAAGAAAGTTTAGACAGTGATGGTCAACTATTCTACCAGTATCAGTAAAACAAACAATCACCTGTCACCTAAAGAAAGTATAAACAGTGATGGTCAACTATTCTACTAATATCAACAAAACAAACAATCACCTCTCACCTAAAGAAAGTTTAAACAGTGATGGTCAACTATTCTACCAGTATCAACAAAACAAACAATTACCTATCACCTAAAGAAAGTTTAAACAGTGATGGTCAACTATTCTACCAATATCAACAAAACAAACAATCACCTCTCACCTAAAGAAAGTTTAAACAGTGATGGTCAACTATTCTACCAGTATCAACAAAACAAACAATCACCTCTCACCTAAAGAAAGTATAAACAGTGATGGTCAACTATTCTACCAGTATCAACAAAACAAACAATCACCTCTCACCTAAAGAAAGCTTAAACAGTGATGGTCAACTATTCTACCAGTATCAACAAAACAAACAATCACCTCTCATCTAAAGAAAGTATAAACAGTGATGGTCAACTATTCTACCAGTATCAACAAAACAAACAATCACCTATCACCTAAAGAAAGTTTAAACAGTGATGGTCAACTATTCTACCAGTATCAACAAAACAAACAATCACCTCTCACCTAAAGAAAGTTTAGACAGTGATGGTCAACTATTCTACCAGTATCAGTAAAACAAACAATCACCTGTCACCTAAAGAAAGTATAAACAGTGATGGTCAACTATTCTACCAATATCAACAAAACAAACAATCACCTCTCACCTAAAGAAAGTATAAACAGTGATGGTCAACTATTCTACCAGTATCAACAAAACAAACAATCACCTCTCCCCTAAAGAAAGTTTAAACAGTGATGGTCAACTATTCTACTAATATCAACAAAACAAACAATCACCTCTCACCTAAAGAAAGTATAAACAGTGATGGTCATCTATTCTACTAATATCAACAAAACAAACAATCACCTCTCATCTAAAGAAAGTTTAGACAGTGATGGTCAACTATTCTACTAATATCAACAAAACAAACAATCACCTCTCATCTAAAGAAAGTTTAGACAGTGATGGTCAACTATTCTACTAATATCAACAAAACAAACAATCACCTCTCACCTAAAGAAAGTTTAAACAGTGATGGTCAACTATTCTACCAGTATCAACAAAACAAACAATCACCTCTCACCTAAAGAAAGTATAAACAGTGATGGTCAACTATTCTACCAGTATCAACAAAACAAACAATCATCTCTCATCTAAAGAAAGTTTAAACAGTGATGGTCAACTATTCTACCAGTATCAACAAAACAAACAATCACCTCTCATCTAAAGAAAGTATAAACAGTGATGGTCAACTATTCTACCAGTATCAACAAAACAAACAATCACCTCTCACCTAAAGAAAGTATAAACAGTGATGGTCAACTATTCTACCAGTATCAACAAAACAAACAATCACCTATCACCTAAAGAAAGTATAAACAGTGATGGTCAACTATTCTACCAGTATCAGCAAAACAAACAATCACCTCTCACCTAAAGAAAGTATAAACAGTGATGGTCAACTATTCTACCAGTATCAACAAAACAAACAATCACCTCTCACCTAAAGAAAGTATAAACAGTGATGGTCAACTATTCTACCAGTATCAACAAAACAAACAATCACCTCTCACCTAAAGAAAGTTTAAACAGTGATGATCAACTATTCTACCAGTATCAACAAAACAAACAATCACCTCTCACCTAAAGAAAGTATAAACAGTGATGGTCAACTATTCTACCAATATCAGCAAAACAAACAATCACCTCTCACCTAAAGAAAGTTTAAACAGTGATGGTCAACTATTCTACCAGTATCAACAAAACAAACAATCACCTCTCACCTAAAGAAATTTTAAACAGTGATGGTCAACTATTCTACCAATATCAACAAAACAAACAATCACCTCTCACCTAAAGAAAGTATAAACAGTGATGGTCAACTATTCTACCAATATCAACAAAACAAACAATCACCTCTCATCTAAAGAAAGTATAAACAGTGATGGTCAACTATTCTACTAATATCAACAAAACAAACAATCACCTCTCACCTAAAGAAAGTATAAACAGTGATGGTCAACTATTCTACTAATATCAACAAAACAAACAATCACCTCTCACCTAAACAAAGTATAAACAGTGATGGTCAACTATTCTACCAATATCAACAAAACAAACAATCACCTGTCATCTAAAGAAAGTATAAACAGTGATGGTCAACTATTCTACCAATATCAACAAAACAAACAATCACCTCTCACCTAAAGAAAGTATAAACAGTGATGGTCAACTATTCTACCGGTATCAACAAAACAAACAATCACCTCTCATCTAAAGAAAGTATAAACAGTGATGGTCAACTATTCTACCAGTATCAACAAAACAAACAATCACCTCTCATCTAAAGAAAGTATAAACAGTGATGGTCAACTATTCTACCAATATCAACAAAACAAACAATCACCTGTCATCTAAAGAAAGTATAAACAGTGATGGTCAACTATTCTACCAATATCAACAAAACAAACAATCACCTCTCATCTAAAGAAAGTATAAACAGTGATGGTCAACTATTCTACCAATATCAACAAAACAAACAATCACCTCTCATCTAAAGAAAGTATAAACAGTGATGGTCAACTATTCTACCAATATCAACAAAACAAACAATCACCTCTCACCTAAAGAAAGTATAAACAGTGATGGTCAACTATTCTACCGGTATCAACAAAACAAACAATCACCTCTCATCTAAAGAAAGTATAAACAGTGATGGTCAACTATTCTACCAATATCAACAAAACAAACAATCACCTCTCATCTAAAGAAAGTATAAACAGTGATGGTCAACTATTCTACCAATATCAACAAAACAAACAATCACCTCTCACCTAAAGAAAGTTTAAACAGTGATGGTCAACTATTCTACCAGTATCAACAAAACAAACAATCACCTCTCACCTAAAGAAAGTTTAAACAGTGATGGTCAACTATTCTACCAGTATCAACAAAACAAACAATCACCTCTCACCTAAAGAAAGTTTAGACAGTGATGGTCAACTATTCTACCAGTATCAACAAAACAAACAATCACCTCTCATCTAAAGAAAGTATAAACAGTGATGGTCAACTATTCTACCAGTATCAACAAAACAAACAATCACCTCTCACCTAAAGAAAGTATAAACAGTGATGGTCAACTATTCTACTAATATCAACAAAACAAACAATCACCTCTCATCTAAAGAAAGTATAAACAGTGATGGTCAACTATTCTACCAATATCAACAAAACAAACAATCACCTCTCATCTAAAGAAAGTATAAACAGTGATGGTCAACTATTCTACCAATATCAACAAAACAAACAATCACCTATCATCTAAAGAAAGTTTAAACAGTGATGGTCAACTATTCTACCAGTATCAACAAAACAAACAATCACCTCTCATCTAAAGAAAGTATAAACAGTGATGGTCAACTATTCTACCAATATCAACAAAACAAACAATCACCTCTCATCTAAAGAAAGTATAAACAGTGATGGTCAACTATTCTACTAATATCAACAAAACAAACAATCACCTCTCATCTAAAGAAAGAATAAACAGTGATGGTCAACTATTCTACCAATATCAACAAAACAAACAATCACCTCTCATCTAAAGAAAGTATAAACAGTGATGGTCAACTATTCTACCAGTATCAACAAAACAAACAATCATCTATCATCTAAAGAAAGTTTAAACAGTGATGGTCAACTATTCTACCAGTATCAACAAAACAAACAATCACCTCTCACCTAAAGAAAGTTTAAACAGTGATGGTCAACTATTCTACTAGTATCAACAAAACAAACAATCACCTCTCACCTAAAGAAAGTATAAACAGTGATGGTCAACTATTCTACCAGTATCAACAAAACAAACAATCACCTCTCATCTAAAGAAAGTTTAAACAGTGATGGTCAACTATTCTACCAATATCAACAAAACAAACAATCACCTCTCACCTAAAGAAAGTTTAAACAGTGATGGTCAACTATTCTACCAGTATCAACAAAACAAACAATCACCTCTCATCTAAAGAAAGTATAAACAGTGATGGTCAACTATTCTACCAGTATCAACAAAACAAACAATCATCTCTCATCTAAAGAAAGTTTAAACAGTGATGGTCAACTATTCTACCAGTATCAACAAAACAAACAATCACCTCTCATCTAAAGAAAGTATAAACAGTGATGGTCAACTATTCTACCAATATCAACAAAACAAACAATCACCTCTCATCTAAAGAAAGTATAAACATTGATGGTCAACTATTCTACCAGTATCAACAAAACAAACAATCACCTCTCACCTAAAGAAAGTTTAAACAGTGATGGTCAACTATTCTACTAATATCAACAAAACAAACAATCACCTCTCACCTAAAGAAAGTTTAAACAGTGATGGTCAACTATTCTACCAATATCAACAAAACAAACAATCACCTCTCATCTAAAGAAAGTTTAAACAGTGATGGTCAACTATTCTACCAATATCAACAAAACAAACAATCACCTCTCACCTAAAGAAAGTATAAACAGTGATGGTCAACTATTCTACCAATATCAACAAAACAAACAATCACCTCTCACCTAAAGAAAGTTTAAACAGTGATGGTCAACTATTCTACCAGTATCAACAAAACAAACAATCACCTCTCACCTAAAGAAAGTATAAACAGTGATGGTCAACTATTCTACCAGTATCAACAAAACAAACAATCACCTCTCATCTAAAGAAAGTATAAACAGTGATGGTCAACTATTCTACTAATATCAACAAAACAAACAATCACCTCTCACCTAAAGAAAGTTTAAACAGTGATGGTCAACTATTCTACTAGTATCAACAAAACAAACAATCACCTCTCATCTAAAGAAAGTTTAAACAGTGATGGTCAACTATTCTACCAGTATCAACAAAACAAACAATCACCTATCATCTAAAGAAAGTTTAAACAGTGATGGTCAACTATTCTACCAATATCAACAAAACAAACAATCACCTCTCATCTAAAGAAAGTTTAAACAGTGATGGTCAACTATTCTACCAGTATCAACAAAACAAACAATCACCTCTCATCTAAAGAAAGTTTAAACAGTGATGGTCAACTATTCTACCAGTATCAACAAAACAAACAATCACCTCTCACCTAAAGAAAGTATAAACAGTGATGGTCGACTATTCTACCAGTATCAACAAAACAAACAATCACCTCTCACCTAAAGAAAGTTTAAACAGTGATGGTCAACTATTCTACCAATATCAACAAAACAAACAATCACCTCTCACCTAAAGAAAGTATAAACAGTGATGGTCAACTATTCTACCAGTATCAACAAAACAAACAATCACCTCTCACCTAAAGAAAGTTTAAACAGTGATGGTCAACTATTCTACCAATATCAACAAAACAAACAATCACCTCTCACCTAAAGAAAGTATAAACAGTGATGGTCAACTATTCTACCAGTATCAACAAAACAAACAATCACCTCTCACCTAAAGAAAGTTTAAACAGTGATGGTCAACTATTCTACCAATATCAACAAACTAAACAATCACCTCTAACTTCAACTCCTTGAACACAACTAGATGCTCAGTGAGCTCAACCTGCATCGCTCTCCTTTCATTTTGTTCATTTTTTTAGGAAACTTTGTACAGAACCTTCCATAGCTGCTTCCTACCAAATTTCAATTAATATGGCCGGATGGTTTTAGAGAAGATTCTTTTCAATTGGCCAATCACAAACAAGAATTGCATATGGCAGCCATATTAGTTGTATGATCAGCACGATATATGGAAATTTTGTACAAGATCTCCCATACATCATTCCTACAAGGTAACAATTCATTGCACTTCCTAGTTTCAGAGGAGAAGATTTTTTATAAATCTTAGGCAAACAGAAAAAGAATTGCCCATGGCAACCATGTCTTTTGTCCAATCATGATGAAATGAGAAAATCTTATAGAGGACCTTCCATAGGTGCTTCCTGTAAAATGTTGCTTTATTTAGCTAAATGGTTTCAGAGGAGAAGATTATTTTTAATTGACCAACCAGAAACAAGAATTGCCTATGGTGGCCAAGTTTAAGTTTGTTAACAGATCGTGACAATATGAGCAATCGTAATACAGGACCTTCCATAGATACTTCCTACCAAGTTTCAGTTCATTTGACTAAGAGGTTTTAGAGGAGAAGATTTTTAGAAATCGACCAACCAGAAACAAACATTGCTTATGGTGGCCATGTTTGTTAACCTATCAGGACGAAATGAGCAATATATATAGAGGACCTTCCACAGATGCTTCCTACCAAATTTCATTTCATTTGGCTACGCAGTTTCAGAAGAGAAAATTAAAAAGGGAAAAGTTAACAGACGACAGACACCAAGTGATGGCAAAAGCTCACATTACCTTTTGCAAGGTGAGCTAAAAATAAAAATAACTTCAGTGTGTAAGACAAATAAATAATAAAAATAACTGCTGTGTGTAATTAAGAAAAATAAATAATAACTAGATGTGTCGGAATGACATGAATGTCCCCGCCAAGAATATTAAGGAGGCTCGCAAATGTTTCACCCTTTTTTAATTCCCTCAGTAATAGGCTAAGAATAACAAATCATAGTGAAAAAAAAGCGGTTGAATAAATAAAACATTGCTGCTGATTAAACAACAAAAATGGTTATCCGAATTCTGTGTAAAAATTGATAGGGTTGCTAGCAAAAATTAGGGTCGGTCGGGTGACCGTAAACACACATATTTTTTTTTTGGCCTGACAACTAAATATTTGGCCAAATTTCAAAGTTGATCTGTAACTTATGATTATACACTCTCATATCAAAAATCAAGGCAATATCTCAAATCATAGTGAAATAAAGTGGTGACAACTAAATATTTGGCCAAATTTCAAAGTCCAAGGGCCATAACACGGCCAAAAATTATTGGAACGGAACGAATTGTATACATTATCTGTATCTTATCATTATACACCCACATACCAAATATCCAAATATCAAGTCACTATCTCAAAGCAGAGCAAAAAAAAGTGGTGACAACTGTTTTATTTCGGAATTACGGAATGACGGATATGGGTAACACTATATGTTTTATTATTTATTAAGTGGCCGGGACATAAAAATAACTTCAGTGTTCAAGACAAATAAATAATAAAACATAATTACTTCAGTGTGTAACAAAAATAAATAATAACTAGAGGCTCCGTGGACAGTCACCTTTCATTCTGTTTTGAGGAAACTTTATACGGAACCTTCCATAGGTGCTTCCTACCAAATTGCTGTTCATTTGGCTACTCGGTTACAGAGAAGATTTTTTAGAAATCAACCAATCAGAAACAAGAATTGCCTGTGGCGGCCATGTTTCTGAATGGATCGGGATGAAATAAGCAATCTTCACAGCGAACCTTCCATAGATGCTTCCTACCAAGTTTCGATTCATTTGGCCAAGCAATTTCAGAGGAGAATATTTTTTTAGAAATCGACCAATCAGAAACAAGAATTGCCTATGGTGGCCATGTTTGTTAACAGGGAGCCGAAATTGACAATCTTTATAGAGGACCTTCCATAGATGCTTCCTACCAAGTTTCAGTTCATTTGGCAAAGTGGTTTCAGAGGAGAAGATATTTTAGAAATCGACCAATCAGAAACAAGAATTGCCTGTGGCGGCCTTGTTTGTTAACGGATCGGGATGAAATGAGCAATCTTAGAAGCTTCCTACTAAGTTTAGGTTCATTTGATTACCTTTAAATACACAAACTGAGGTCATGTTTATGTGAAATCACTTACCTCAACTTCATGACGACTAAGAAGGCTGGGTTCTAATGATGACAGTGACTGTTGTACATGGGGTCTGTCTGAGAACACTGATGGTGGGGGTGTCACCCCTGACCTCTCACAACAAGCCTTGGCATCTGTCATCCAGGCTTCTAATAGTATCTCTCTTGACCATTCTACATATTATAAATTAAAGATTTGATTGATTTTTTGTGTTTAACACCACTTTCAGCAATATTTCAGCTATATCATGGCGACCAGATTTAGTGGTGGAAGAAGCTGGAGTACCCGAGGAGAACCACCCACCATGGGCAAGCAACTGGTAAGCTTTATCACTTGTGGCTGCGAGTCGAGTGCACCCTTTTTGCAATTTCCAAAGCCAGGAGCGATATAGCTGAAATATTGCTGAAAGTGACGTTAAACACAATAAATCAAATCAAATACATTTATTATGTCTGTACAACATACCACGATTTCTAAGTAAGGCCTCGGCAGTAAATAAAGATACACTGATCATGTCTGCTGTCTCTACTAATAACAACATACCATGATTTCTAAGTTAGGCCTCGGCAGTAAATAAAGGTACACTGATCATGTCTGCTGTCTCTACTAATAACAACATACCATGATTTCTAAGTAAGGCCTCAGCAGTAAATAAAGGTACACTGAGCATGTCTGCTGTCTCTACTAATAACAACATACCATGATTTCTAAGTAAGGCCTCGGTAGTAAACAAAGGTACACTGATCATGTCTGCTGTCTCTACTAATAACAACATACCACGATTTCTAAGTAAGGCCTCGGCAGTAAATAAAGGTACACTGAGCATGTCTGCTGTCTACTAATAACAACATACCATGATTTCTAAGTAAGACCTCGGCAGTAAATAAAGGTACACTGAGCATGTCTGCTGTCTCTACTAATAACAACATACCATGATTTCTAAGTAAGGCCTCGGCAGTAAATAAAGGTACACTGAGCATGTCTGCTGTCTCTACTAATAACAACATACCATGATTTCTAAGTAAGGCCTCGGCAGTAAATAAAGGTACACTGAGCATGTCTGCTGTCTACTAATAACAACATACCATGATTTCTAAGTAAGACCTCAGCAGTAAATAAAGGTACACTGAGCATGTCTGCTGTCTCTACTAATAACAACATACCATGATTTCTAAGTAAGGCCTCGGCAGTAAATAAAGGTACACTGAGCATGTCTGCTGTCTCTACTAATAACAACATACCATGATTTCTAAGTAAGGCCTCGGCAGTAAATAAAGGTACACTGAGCATGTCTGCTGTCTCTACTAATAACAACATACCATGATTTCTAAGTAAGGCCTCAGCAGTAAATAAAGGTACACTGAGCATGTCTGCTGTCTCTACTAATAACTGATCCTTGGCTTCTTGAAGGTCCTGTGCTCTCAAACCATTATATTCCTATAGTAAACAAAGGAAAAAATATTCATAAATTACATTAACTTCAGTCACATAACAGGTGGCAAACAAAGGTCACAATGGCAGTGTTCTAGGATTATTCTGCTCTAGGATTTCTCTGCAACACCAACTTTCCACAGGAAAGTGTTTACCAAAAATTAACTTTCCCACAGACCAAATTTACTTTCTCTGATCAATTCATTTTGTCTCCTAATTTAATGTTATTATGATGAAAGGTATTTGATCCTGTAATAAAGTTGTTGTGTAGCTAACATTTGGCCATCTTTGTACAAATATGATAAAAACATTCTAATTAGTTCATCATATTTGGACCAATCAAATGTGCTGTTCCAAAATGGGAAAAAATGGTGGTTACTTATAGGATCACTATAACTTTTGTCTCTTTAGTGTTTATAAATGTCTATTGTTAGGAAGCATACAACATTTACAACATTAATTTACCATATTCTTTTTTTGTTCAACCTTAATTTACCATATTCTTTTTTTGTTCAACCTTAATTTACCATATTCTTTTTTTGTTCAACCTTAATTTACCATATTCTTTTTTTGTTCAACCTTAATTTACCATATTCTTTTTTTCAACCAATGTCAATTCAAATTTCACTCAAATGATTAAATTAATAAATTAAAGTATGTTTAGATAATATCCTAAGTGGGAGTGCTCCATAAATAATAGGAGGAAAACACCAGAACAGAACAAACATTTCCCAGGGATTGATGACAAAACCACATGTGTGGATTGTCCTTTCGGAAGGAGGGTGGTGTGTGGACTGTCCTTTTGGTGGGAGGGTGGTGTGTGGATTGTCCTTTAGTCAGGAGGGTGGTGTGTGGACTGTCCTTTGGGTGGGAGGGTGGTGTGTGGATTGTCCTTTAGTCAGGAGGGTGGTGTGTGGACTGTTCTTTGGGTGGGAGGGTGGTGTGTGGACTGTCCTTTAGTCAGGAGGGTGGTGTGTGGATTGTCCTTTAGTCAGGAGGGTGGTGTGTGGACTGTCCTTTGGGTGGGAGGGTGGTGTGTGGACTGTCCTTTAGTCAGGAGGGTGGTGTGTGGACTGTCCTTTAGTCAGGAGGGTAGTGTGTGGACTGTCCTTTAGTCAGGAGGGTGGTGTGTGGACTGTCCTTTGGGTGGGAGGGTGGTGTGTGGACTGTCCTTTAGTCAGGAGGGTGGTGTGTGGACTGTCCTTTAGTCAGGAGGGTGGTGTGTGGACTGTCCTTTGGGTGAGAGGGTGGTGTGTGGACTGTCCTTTAGTCAGGAGGGTGGTGTGTGGACTGTCCTTTAGTCAGGAGGGTGGTGTGTGGATTGTCCTTTAGTCAGGAGGGTGGTGTGTGGACTGTCCTTTGGGTGGGATGGTGGTGTGTGGACTGTCCTTTAGTCAGGAGCGTTGTGTGTGGATTGTCCTTTAGTCAGGAGGGTGGTGTGTGGACTGTCCTTTGGGTGGGAGGGTGGTGTGTGGACTGTCCTTTGGGTGGGAGGGTGGTGTGTGGACTGTCCTTTAGTCAGGAGGGTGGTGTGTGGACTGTCCTTTAGTCAGGAGGGTGGTGTGTGGACTGTCCTTTGGGTGGGAGGGTGGTGTGTGGACTGTCCTTTGGGTGGGAGGGTGGTGTGTGGACTGTCCTTTAGTCAGGAGGGTGGTGTGTGGACTGTCCTTTAGTCAGGAGGGTGGTGTGTGGACTGTCCTTTGGGTGGGAGGGTGGTGTGTGGACTGTCCTTTAGTCAGGAGGGTGGTAAGACATACAGGAGATCTGTGGTTTTCTCTGGTTATTCAAGTTTCCTCAAAAGATTTAACTGACTGCCAAGATATAACAAAAATATTGTTGAAAGTGACGTGAATCACCTTGAAAGTGACGTGAATCACCTTGAACCAATTCATCAATGATAATAAATCTGACTGATAGTGTTCTTCCAGGTCAACACACTCAATCTCAGGATATCTTACCTCAGAATCAGGAAGTATAAACATGTCTTCCTCATCCTCCTCAGGTCCATCTGCCTGTGTCAAATAAAGAGAAATAATCTAATTTGATTTGAATTCTGCAATCTGATTGTCTGATCTGCCTGGAGAAAATTTTGGTTATACTTGATAACCTGGGTTGGTATTGTGAGGTCACCAACATATTCATTCGCCAACAACAAATTCAAATAGTCACATGAAATAATCATGATTAAAATAGAGAAATCATTAAATTTTGTTGTAAAAATTAAATTATAAGGAATAATTAAAATTTTTGAACAGGTATAGAAATTTTTGAACAGGTTATACTTGTATAACCTGTTCAAAAATTTCAAATATTCCTTAAATAAATTCTTAAAACAAATCAAATGTTGCCCTGTGTTTGAGTTAACAATATTGACCGTAAGTTTAATAGTTGTGAGATGTCACAGACCAATCATTTCCTATCTGGTGGGCAACTGGGAATTCTGAGAACGTAAATTTGATTCTTCATTATTAACTTAGGGCATACAGGGAAAAAGCAGGATAATGAAGTAGTAGAAATTCTTATTTTGGCCAGCCAGCAGACAATATATTTTTTAAACCATTCATACCCTCCTCCCTAGACAAGACAATGGTTCATGCCTAAAGGGACCATATAATTTTACTTCAATTTTTTTTATAAACAATTTGTCATATGTGTGTACAACAATTCACAAGGGGGAGGGGGGGGGGGGGGAATTCATGGTCGAGATCGTATGGTAGATTTTGAATCCTGCTCATGGCGAAGTGTACTTGATACAACATTATGTGATAAATTTTGTCAGTGAATTCCAACACATCGGTAGTACTGCGGTTTCCTCCAGCAATAAAACTGACTGACACGATCTAACTGAAATATTGCTGAAAGTGGTGTTAAATACCAGAAGCCTAACCTTAACATTTACGGAAACAATTCAACTGCTAACCTTCCTGCTATAGTGCGTTGTACTCAATACAACCTTATGTGATTTACTTTTTCAGTGACTCGTAGGGGGGGCTTGAGGCAAGTGGCTAGTTTTTCAGTGACTCGGAGGGGAGGCTTGAGGCAAGTGACTATTTTTTCAGTGACTCGGAGGGGGGGCTTGAGGCAAGCGGCTAGTTTTTCAGTGACTCGGAGGGGGGGCTTGAGGCAAGTGGCTAGTTTTTCAGTGACTCGGAGGGGGGGCTTGAGGCAAGTGGCTAGTTTTTCAGTGACTCGGAGGAGGGGGGCTTGAGGCAAGTGGCTAGTTTTTCAGTGACTCGGAGGAGGGGGGGCTTGAGGCAAGTGGTTAGTTTTTCAGTGACTCGGAGGAGGGGGGGCTTGAGGCAAGTGGCTAGTTTTTCAGTGACTCGGAGGAGGGGGGGCTTGAGGCAAGTGGCTAGTTTTTCAGTGACTCGGAGGGGGGGATGAGGGGGGACTTGAGGCAAGTGGCTAGTTTTTCAGTAACTCGGAGGAGGGGGGGCTTGAGGCAAGTGGCTAGTTTTTCAGTGACTCGGAGGAGGGGGGCTTGAGGCAAGTGGCTAGTTTTTCAGTGACTCGGAGGAGGGGTGGCTTGAGGCAAGTGGCTAGTTTTTCAGTGACTCAGAGGGGGGAGGAGGGGGGACTTGAGGCAAGTGGCTAGTTTTCTCCTGTATCCTTCACCAATAAAACGGAAATATTGATGAAAGTAAAGCTTAAACTGCCATAACATTAACCTTAACACTAACCATAAACCAATATCTCAAAATCTTAATTCTATAGCAATAGTCATTGTCAGTTTTCAAACTCTACGATAAGGTTGTGTGTCTACATGTCCCTTATAGTGATCTTATAACACACACTTACAGAGAAAACCATCTTAGATTCCAGATACAAGGCAATGTCAGCATGACCCCCCTTTTCAGCACTGTCACATGGTGTCTGGTTCTCTTTGTTCTCTAGAAATAATGGTGCTCCATGTTGTACCAGCATCTATAAATAGAAAAAGTCACATGATCTGTAGAAAAATGTCTACATTTACAAGTTTATCTATTTGTTAAATAATGTACATTGTATATATATACATGCAGGGATAGAATTTAATGTGAATTGATGTCTAGACTGCAGGGCTAGACTGATTTAATATATTCTAGCGCTGAAGGAAAATGTCTAGACCTGTATTTGCGGTGAGGTTCGCAAAGGGACCCGAATATGCTAGGGGGGGTAAGACAATTTTTAATAATTACATGCAAAATCCTGCATTCTGAGTATGTTTTGAATGTATGAGATGTGCAAATATTGTGTCAAAAAAGTGTATTTTTTTGGTTTCAAAGAATGAAAAATGTTAATAAACGGCAAATATTTAAATAATTTTGTTTTATTCTGAATTTTTATTTGTCCTCGGGTTCCAGTTCATAATCTGACTCCATCTCTGAATACTCTGATAATTCCTCTTCCTCCTCCAGTTCCCTCTCATCATATGGCTGCTGGTTCACCCTCCTACCCCTTGTTGATGAGGAATTCCATAGATGGATGGCAGATAAAGGGTCAAACTCGTTTATTGAAGGAGAAGGAATTTTAACTCTCATGATTTCGGTCATTTTATCAGACAACAATCTGGACCTCCAGTCATTCTTTGTCTGCTTCATTATACTAAAGCCTTCTTCAGCAATAGTTGAACTGGCAGGCAATGTAGCAACTAGGTCCATTAATACCAGAATGTTTTTAAAGTTGTCACTGGTGCCAAATGTCTTGTTCACTTCACACCAAATTTTTTACACCAGTCACAGGACATCAGCTGACTTTCTCCGTCAAAATGTAGCCATTTGTACATTTGAAGCCAGTGAGGTTGAAATGTTCTCTTCCTTTTTGTGGCATCGCATGCCTTGTTACTTTCACGGGTGTCAACTTTCCATTTAGACTCCGGTTTTGATACTCCCGATAAGAATTTCCACATATTTTTTTTATTGAAAAAGTAATCTTGAACTCGTGACCAGAGTCATATAAGTTCTTACATATAACGGAGAAAAGAGTAGTTTATTTCAAGTGCCGACATGACCAGGGATTTTACATAAGATAGAAAACGATGTCCGTGCGGAACACAATTTCCCGAAATTGATAGTCGTAAATCACCTAGACACATGGTCTACGATAAAACAACTTGGCCTAGACCGAGCTCAATTCTTCTAGCCTCGGGCTATCGGACCTACAGTAATTCCGAACCCCGTACATGTAGTACACCTGTCCATCTACCTCATACATGTAGTACACTTGTCCATCTACCTCAAACATGTAGTACACCTGTCCATCTACCTCATACATGTAGTACACCTGTCCATCTACCTCATACATGTAGTACACCTGTCCATCTACCTCATACATGTAGTACACCTGTCCATCTACCTCATACATGTAGTACACCTGTCCATCTACCTCATACATGTAGTACACCTGTCCATCTACCTCATACATGTAGTACACCTGTCCATCTACCTCATACATGTAGTACACCTGTCCATCTACCTCATACATGTAGTACACCTGTCCATCTACCTCATACATGTAGTACACCTGTCCATCTACCTCATACATGTAGTACACCTGTCCATCTACCTCATACATGTAGTACACCTGTCCATCTACCTCATACATGTAGTACATCTGTCCATCTACCTCATACATGTAGTACACTTGTTCATCTACCTCATACATGTAGTACACCTGTCCATCTACCTCATACATGTAGTACACCTGTCCATCTACCTCATACATGTAGTACACCTGTCCATCTACCTCATACATGTAGTACACTTGTTCGTCTACCTCATACATGTAGTACACCTGTCCATCTACCTCATACATGTAGTATACCTGTCCATCTACCTCATACATGTAGTACACCTGTCCATCTACCTCATACATGTAGTACACCTGTCCATCTACCTCATACATGTAGTACACTTGTCCATCTACCTCATACCTGTAGTACACCTGTCCATCTACCTCATACATGTAGTACACTTGTTCATCTACCTCATACATGTAGTACACCTGTCCATCTACCTCATACATGTAGTACACCTGTCCATCTACCTCATACATGTAGTACACTTGTTCATCTACCTCATACATGTAGTACACCTGTCCATCTACCTCATACATGTAGTACACTTGTCCATCTACCTCATACATGTAGTACACCTGTCCATCTACCTCATACATGTAGTACACTTGTCCATCTACCTCATACATGTAGTACACCTGTTCATCTACCTCATACATGTAGTACACCTGTCCATCTACCTCATACATGTAGTACACCTGTCCATCTACCTCATACATGTAGTACACCTGTCCATCTACCTCATACATGTAGTACACCTGTCCATCTACCTCATACATGTAGTACACCTGTCCATCTACCTCATACATGTAGTACACCTGTCCATCTACCTCATACATGTAGTACACCTGTCCATCTACCTCATACATGTAGTACACCTGTTCATCTACCTCATACATGTAGTACACCTGTCCATCTACCTCATACATGTAGTACACTTGTCCATCTACCTCATACATGTAGTACACCTGTCCATCTACCTCATACATGTAGTACACCTGTCCATCTACCTCAAACATGTAGTACACTTGTCCATCTACCTCATACATGTAGTACATCTGTCCATCTACCTCATACATGTAGTACACCTGTCCATCTACCTCATACATGTAGTACACCTGTCCATCTACCTCATACATGTAGTACACCTGTCCATCTACCTCATACATGTAGTACACCTATCCATCTACCTCATACATGTAGTACACCTGTCCATCTACCTCATACATGTAGTACACCTGTCCATCTACCTCATACATGTAGTACACCTGTCCATCTACCTCATACATGTAGTACACCTGTCCATCTACCTCATACATGTAGTACACCTGTCCATCTACCTCAAACATGTAGTACACTTGTCCATCTACCTCATACATGTAGTACACCTGTCCATCTACCTCATACATGTAGTACACCTGTCCATCTACCTCATACATGTAGTACACCTGTCCATCTACCTCATACATGTAGTACACCTGTCCATCTACCTCATACATGTAGTACACCTGTCCATCTACCTCATACATGTAGTACACCTGTCCATCTACCTCATACATGTAGTACACCTGTCCATCTACCTCATACATGTAGTACACCTGTCCATCTACCTCATACATGTAGTACACCTGTCCATCTACCTCAAACATGTAGTACACTTGTCCATCTACCTCATACATGTAGTACATCTGTCCATCTACCTCATACATGTAGTACACCTGTCCATCTACCTCATACATGTAGTACACCTGTCCATCTACCTCATACATGTAGTACACCTGTCCATCTACCTCATACATGTAGTACACCTGTCCATCTACCTCATACATGTAGTACACCTGTCCATCTACCTCATACATGTAGTACACCTGTCCATCTACCTCATACATGTAGTACACCTGTCCATCTACCTCATACATGTAGTACACCTGTCCATCTACCTCATACATGTAGTACACCTGTCCATCTACCTCATACATGTAGTACACCTGTCCATCTACCTCATACATGTAGTACACCTGTCCATCTACCTCATACATGTAGTACACCTGTCCATCTACCTCATACATGTAGTACATCTGTCCATCTACCTCATACATGTAGTACACCTGTCCATCTACCTCATACATGTAGTACACCTGTCCATCTACCTCATACATGTAGTACACCTGTCCATCTACCTCATACATGTAGTCAAACCTTGTCATCTCAAACTCAGGTACAGAATGATTGATTGATTGGTGTTAAACGCCAACTTTAGTAATAGTTCAGCTTAGTTTGGTGTTATTGACAAATGTTATCTCCCTTCAAAACACAGCCACTATAGATCAAATCTACCAGTTTTCCTACATTTACATTTACTTTGGTTGAGGAAAGCATTGACATATACAATATATGATTACCTCTACACACTGTTTAAGTCCTGATAAGGCAGCATAATGGAGTGCAGTGTTCATCTCCTACAAATAAAAATAACACTTCATTATTCAATAAGAGAGAAAAAAAACTAACTATAATGAAAGCATATATCTGTAGCATTCTAAAATGTACAAAAAACATCATCATTTGGGTTAGGGCTATGATGTTTAACTTCACTTGCAATAATATTTCAGCTATATTGTGGCAGTCAGATTTACTGGTAGTGGAAACCAAAGTACCCAGAGAAAACCACTGACCTGTCGCAAGTCACTAACAAAACTTTATCACATAATGTTGCATCGGGTGGATTATGCCATCAGCGGGATTTATTGTTCCAGATACAAGTGTGACTTGAATAATTAGATGTCCCACATTCAAGTGTAACTTGAATAATTAGATGTCCCACATACAAGTGTAACTTGAATAATTAGATGTCCCACATACAAGTGTAACTTGAATAATTAGATGTCCTATATACAAGTGACACGTGAATAATTAGATGTCCTATATACAAGTGACACGTGAATAATTAGATGTCCTATATACAAGTGTAACTTAAATAATTAGATGTCCCAGATACAAGTATAACTTGAATAATTAGATATCCCAGATACAAGCTAGGTGTAACTTGAATAATTAGATGTCCCAGATACAAGTGTAACTTAAATAATTAGATATCCCAGATACAAGCTAAGTGTAACTTGAATAACTAGATGTCCCAGATACAAGTGTAACTTGAATAATTAGATGTCCCAGATACAAGTGTAACTTGAATAATTAGATGTCCCAGATACAAGCTAGGTGTAACTTGAATAATTAGATGTCCCAGATACAAGCTAAGTGTAACTTGAATAATTAGATGTCCCAGATACAAGCTAAGTGTAACTTGAATAATTAGATGTCCCAGATACAAGTGTAACCTAAATAATTAGATGTCCCAGATACAAATATAACTTGAATAATTAGATGTTCCAGATACAAGCTAGGTGTAACTTGAATAATTAGATGTCCCAGATACAAGTGTAACTTGAATAATTAGATGTCCCAGATACAAGTGTAACTTGAATAATTAGATATCCCAGATACAAGTGTAACTTGAATAATTAGATGTCCCAGATACAAGTGTAACTTGAATAACTAGATGTCCCAGATACAAGTGAAACTTGAATAATTAGATGTCCTACATACAAGTGTAACTTGAATAACTAGATGTCCCACATACAAGTGAAACTTGAATAATTAGATGTCCCAGATATAAGTGTAACTTGAATAATTAGATGTCCTACATACAAGTGTAACTTGAATAACTAGATGTCCCACATACAAGTGAAACTTGAATAATTAGATGTCCCAGATATAAGTGTAAGTTGAATAATTAGATCTCCGAGATACAAGTGTAACTTGAATAATTGAATGTCCCACATACAAGTGTAACTTGAATTATTAGATGTCCCACATACAAGTGTAACTTGAATAATTAGATGTCCCACATACAAGTGTAACTTGAATAATTAGATGTCCCACATACAAGTGTAACTTGAATAATTAGATGTCCCACATACAAGTGTAACTTGAATAATTAGATGTCCCATATACAAGTGTAACTTGAATAATTAGATGTCCCACATACAAGTGTAACTTGAATAATTAGATGTCCCACATACAAGTGAAACTTGAATAATTAGATGTCCCACATACAAGTGAAACTTGAATAATTAGATGTCCCACATACAAGTGTAACTTGAATTATTAGATGTCCCAGATACAAGTGTAACTTGAATAATTAGATAAGATGAAGTCATTGGACCCTTCCACTTCCACTTCCACTTCAAGATAGCAATGCTTGTTCATAAATTATGTTTTTTGGTAAAACTATAAATGATGAACTTTTAAACAAAACAGAGACCAATATTTGACTTATTGAAGGGGCATAACTCTGTAATACATGTACATGTTGTAAAATTCACATCAATGATCAAAAACAAACTTGACATGTATTTCTTCAACAAGCAGAGTCAAATTAATATAGGTATCGTACCTCATCTTGAGCTCTCAGGGGTTTCAAAGTTTTTTATAATAGGAGGTACTTCTTAAATTTTAGGAGGTACCTAAAAAATTAGGCTGAGGGCCGTAAGGGGTCCAGGGGGCGGAAGCTCCTGAAATCTAGCATTTTGTGGACCAAAAAATGTACTTCAGAGACTGCAAAACATTAAGTGTTTTTGAAAGAAAAATCCCATTAACTTTAGAGTTCAAATTTCACCAAGAGTGAAGACCATGCATAATGCCTGAATTTTTTCCCCCAATTTCTTTATTGAATATTTCAGTTTACAGACTTCAGCCAAGATTATTCATAGATAGTCCGCCTATCTTAAAAAAAAACAAAAGGACCATAAAGAGCTACGGTTCCGCAGCTAGGCTTGATCAAGCCATTGTTATCAAAGCTTAAACTTCTCAAAATTCTTTTGTTGGATTTGTCCTTTTCTTTTTCATAATACCTTGGCTTGTGTGTTTTTTTATTTATTTATTACCAGTGGCTGTATTTAAACTCATCAAAGACCATTGGCACGGATCAAGACATGTCATAATTAATCAAACATATAAATCTAATTTGCAATCATCAATCTTTAATAAAATTTATAATTTTAATAGATCAATACAAATATAATTAAACAAAAACAATTTATATTGTTACTTTCACGACTTATGTGCAAAAAAAATGTTCGAACAAAAACGATTCGCGGGAAGACATTTATTAACATTTGAATCACAAAAGTTAAATTATTTTGGAAAAAAAGGGGGGCCGGCGTTTTGACATTACAATGTAATTCGTATTTGAGACATGTCCGGTCCTTTTTCAAGATTTCTAGTAATTTTCTATCCCTTATCTCCTTGTACCCCCTTTTAAAAATGTTTTTCAGCACACTTTCATTTCTGTGAACAACCGCGGTAGGGCCCCGTCAAAGTATGTAAATAAATTAGCCATAGGTTTTTATTTTTTTATACCGGAAGTTAAACAATATGGACGAAGTTAAGCAACAAGACAGTACGCCCCAAAATGATTCGACCCTGGGTTTTAAATGGATAACAAAAATCGCACAAAATATTGTGTAGTCATATATTCATAATACATAATGACCACACTTATATTACTGAAGATTACACTAAATTGTGTTTAAACATAATTTGTAATCGGTCATTTTTTATTTTGAAATGATGTCAGCTTTGTTCTGTTCTGAGTTTTACACAAGGATGAAAAGATATTGGGGCGAAAACATATCTATTTACCGCATGCGCAAACTACTATTTACGATTCTAAGGTAAAGTTATTTTTAAAACAGGGAATATCCCGTCAACTTGGTCGTGACGCAGTTGTTCGATTTGAATGCGAGAATTCAGCAATTGACGTGATCATTAATTTTTTATGAAAAATATTCCACAAGCCAATCGACCATCGTACTTGTGGTTTTGACCACCGCTAATTTTGGGGGGTTCAGTAATTTCTGCCGGTACTATACACGATCTCAGACGGATAAAAGTACCGGGTACCGGCCCACTTTGAAACCCCTGAGCTCCCATATCTATCTTTTCTACTTCATTATATATTTAATATAGATATCATACCTCATCTTGAGCTCCCATATTTATCTTTTCTATTTCATTATCAGCCAGGGTAGCTCCTCTCCATTTTAGCAGCATGGCTAGACATTCAGCTCTCCTCCTCATGACAGGGTACACTTGAGAGTGTTCTGCCTTCTCCATACATACACAATGTAAACATGTATGCTTGTGTCCATTTGTTTTGTTTGGATTTCCATTATGTTCAGAGAGAAAAATCCTGAATATAGGAAAAATATAATAATAATTAGAGGTACTGTCAAACCTGCCGGTCACCTCTATTAAGCAGTCACCTGTATTAAAAGGTGACCTCTTTCTTGTCCTGTCATAGAAAATTTCATATGAATTGAACCTCTTTTAAGAGGTCACCTGTCTTATAAGTCCCATTTTTCTTTGTCCTAAAGGTGACCTCTTAATACAGGTTTGACTGTACTGTTTTTCGGAACTAAAACATACCGTATATCTCCCCTTAACTTGGCCCCAGGATTCTGCCATTGGCAAAAATAACTTATTTGAACTTAACATGTAAGATATATACACCTGTCACATATAATGAGGCTAGTACAGATACAAAATATACAGACACAAAAAACGTTTCCGGAAAACTTAGAAGTATAGTGAAGTGTTGTCTCGTGGCTGTGTGAGTCATCGTATCAACATTTCTCTGTACATAATAAACTTTACCTGAGCAGACTTTTCATAGCAAACTTAGAAGCATAGTGAAGTGCTGTCTCATGGCTGTGTGGGTCACTGTATCAACATTTCTCTGTACATGATAAAATTTACCTGAGCAGACTTTTCATGGCAAACTTAGAAGTATAGTGAAGTGTTGTCTCATGGTTGTGTGAGTCACTGTATCAACATTTCTCTGTACATAATAAACTTTACCTGAGCAGACTTTTCATAGCAAACTTAGAAGCATAGTGAAGTGCTGTCTCATGGCTGTGTGGGTCACTGTATCAACATTTCTCTGTACATGATAAAATTTACCTGAGCAGACTTTTCATGGCAAACTTAGAAGTATAGTGAAGTGTTGTCTCATGGTTGTGTGAGTCACTGTATCAACATTTCTCTGTACATAATAAACTTTACCTGAGCACACTTTTCATAGCAAACTTAGAAGTATAGTGAAGTGCTGTCTCGTGGTTGTGCGAGTCACTGTATCAACATTTCTCTGTACATAATAAACTTTACCTGAGCAGACTTTTCATAGCAAACTTAGAAGTATAGTGAAGTGTTGTCTCATGGTTGTGCGAGTCACTGTATCAACATTTCTCTGTACATAATAAACTTTACCTGAGCAGACTTTTCATAGCAAACTTAGAAGTATAGTGAAGTGCTGTCTCATGGTTGTGTGAGTCACTGTATCAACATTTCTCTGTACATAATAAACTTTACCTGAGCAGACTTTTCATAGCAAACTTAGAAGTATAGTGAAGTGCTGTCTCATGGTTGTGTGAGTCACTGTATCAACATTTCTCTGTACATAATAAACTTTACCTGAGCAGACTTTTCATAGCAAACTTAGAAGCATAGTGAAGTGCTGTCTCATGGCTGTGTGAGTCACTATATCAACATTTCTCTGTACATAATAAACTTTACCTGAGCAGACTTTTCATAGCAAACTTAGAAGCATAGTGAAGTGCTGTCTCGTGGTTGTGTGAGTCACCATAAGATGAGTTAGGATCCAGAACTTTACGTAGCTCACTACTGTTGTTGTATTGGTTGAGTGCTGCGTACTCATCACCATTACTCAGATGTTTACGGATCTTAGAAGAAGAACTACCCATTTCTTATGTCATCTTCAACACAGTGTTCATTGTTAAATAGGTGTAATATCTGTAAAATAAAAATGTTCATTATTATATAGAAAAAAAAAAAATGTAAGAATAGAAAACAAATTTGCATTCTGCCAATCTGTGACAGTATACAGTAAGTGATGACCAATCTGTGACAGTATACAGTAAGTGATGACCAATCTGTGACAGTATACTGTAAGTGATGACCAATCTGTGACAGTATACAGTAAGTGATGACCAATCTGTGACAGTATACACTAAGTGGTGACCAATCTGTGACAGTATACAGTAAGTGATGACCAATCTGTAACAGTATACAGTAAGTGATGACCAATCTGTGACGGTATAAAGTAGGTGATGACCAATCTGTGACAGTATAAAGTAAGTGATGACCAATCTGTGACAGTATACAGTAAGTGATGACCAATCTGTGACAGTATAAAGTAAGTGATGACCAATCTGTGACAGTATACAGTAAGTGATGACCAATCTGTGACAGTATAAAGTAAGTGATGACCAATCTGTGACAGTATACAGTAAGTGATGGATTCTCTCTTCCTCAAGACAGTGTTTCAAAGCGAAAAAGGCAGTGATTGGGATTAGAGGGGGCCATGCACCATTTATCACATTCCATCTGAAAATGTCCCATTGAAATCAGAAATATTTACACAGAATATTAAAGAATGGCCCATTGAAATTCTTAATGTCAATAGAAAATGTCCCATTATTAAAATTTTAATCCCAATCACAGAAAAGGTACTTGTTAAGTCACAAAAAACAACTAATGATAATAAAATAATAAAAGGCATTGTTGACAATAGGCATGTTGATAGAAAAGCCTGGAGGATTTCAAACTTGGCAATTACAATATACCTATTCATTACAGTTTTAATTCAGGTGTTTCTGACAGAAATGTGTGTGATATTGGTGGCATGCAGTGTGATATAAATTTAGCCAGAGGAGTAAAAATGTGAGTGTAACCCAGAAAAAGTATTTCACACCAGTTTTTAGGTTAATTGTTTTTTATCAATAACATTAAAATTCATTCTTTCACTAGTCTCACGGGGGTTGGGGGGCTCTTAAAGGTAGTTTTGGTAAGTACGGGTGTGCACCTGAAATTGCGAAAACATCCCAATGCATATATTGCTATCAAATGAAACCTGAATTTACTTGTTATAAACTTTTTGACAACCTTGACGCCATTGGCTAGGGTGGTCTCAAGAAACGATGCTAGTCTGTCGGATGGGGACAATAAAAGGCTGGTTTGTGTAAGGGGAGATCAATGCCATGATCACATTAAAGACATCCGGAAAAGAGTAGACTAATGCCACTACAAGGACCGCTCTTGCACTCCCCAAAGTGAAGAGTGACATCACTTGTTTCAATCCACTATGAAGAAGTGATTTTAAAGTAAAATAACCTCTCAGTTCGGGGTAATGTCAGTTGGTTATTCATTCCAAACAAGTATCTCACTTTGTTGAAATAACAAACAGTGCTGTCATTTCCTATTATATAAACAACTGTTAACTTTTCCTGTTATTTTTTTAATTTGTAAACAAAAGTTCTGTTTCCAAAAAAGAAAACACTCCCAATTGTCATTAAAACGTAGCCGTGTACATATAGAGATGAACTATGAAAAGTTTAAAAGAAGTGACAGGCCAGAACGTTTCCGTAGTTTGACATTACTGTCAATGATTTTCTCTCCGTTGTTGGGGAAAAGTTTTTCAATGATTACCTAAGGATTGACACAAAAATGTTTCCGATTTCTGTAAAATGAAATTCGTACATGTACATTTTGCAGCAGATTGAATGAATAAATTTCCGAACTGTGGAAGATACCAGATCGCAAACATTATAAGTTGACAGAATTCTCTTTATTGTTCACAACTTTCCACTTCGTCCATGAAAGTTAACAATTTTAATAATTAAATCATAAAGAAACAAATAAACACATTTCTTTTCTAATATTTAGTGAATGTAACTTGTGTATTACATGAAAACGTGTAGGAAACGTGCATTGATTGGCTCGATAAAAATACATAATTGGGGAGAACAGTAGATTACATTAGCTGTGTATTCATTGGCTACAAAAATGTATTTGGACCAATCACTGTGCTCGTAACAAACCGTTTTCGATTAGAACAGAAGAGTTATCTACCGTTGAAGTTACAGTTTATGTCCCGTTTCGGTAAAACAACAATTTTTAACGGTCTTTTAGGCAATCGCCCAGACGTTTTTTTTGGGGCCAGTGACTACCTAATTTGGAGCAGCTTTTGGTCGCCTGAATAAGATTTTAGTCGCATTTGGCGACTGGGCGACCGTCCATTTCAGGCACTGCATTAAATTTGAGTATTCATTACATAACCACATATTACAACCAGTTGAAATTGGGGCCCACATATTACATTGTAATAATATAACTACAAAAGCCAATTAAACCATAGGCTTTCTACGCAAAAACGTGAAAAACTACACGTAAGGTTCCTTACATACACATCACTTGTTTGTTCAGTTGTCGAATACTCTTCACCAGTTTGAAATCCATCTAAAAAACAGCAAATATCTCAGGTTGAGCAAATACAAAGGAAAGCAGCTCGGTATATATGTTTTCAATGACTACCGTGACAGGTCACCTGATGTGGTCACCAAAATTTGCCAATATGATTGACACCTTACAGTGGGACAGTCTTGCTTGTAGACGAACTAAAGCAAGTCTGATACTCTTATATAATATAAACGGGAGTTTGATAGAGGTATCAAGAACCATGCTATCTTAATCTGACAGGCATACTCGTGGGGCACATAAATTCTGACAAATAAAGATTTTTATAAGTTTTCTTTCTTCCCTAATACAGTCTCAGTTTAGAACAGTTTACCAGCTCTTCCACCTAACCTAGAATCCTTCATCTACATCTACGTGCTGACCTACATGTAGAATCCTTCAAAAAGTGGTACAAAATGTATCTCCACATTAATGAAGGATTCCCAACCCACCTTTAAATACATATAGCAAACCACTGTACATGTATATAATTAGTTATTTTTCTTTGGTTTATGTTTGTTTATTATACTTTTAAAAGTAAATTTTTTCCATGTACATAGCGCACACAGTTCCGACACTCAATACTCCGACAGTCATTACTCCGACACTTATTACTCCGACAATCATTACTCCGACTCTTAATACTTCGACAGTGACCGATAGTCTTTGCAATTCTGGCGCTTTTAGCAATCCAATTGCAGTACGGGACTGCCCTTTTAACTTGAAAGGGGCATGGTTTTTATCCCGGAGTCAGAAGTTTTTTTCGTATGCTATCGTCTTTAAAGCTTTTCAGCACGGCCGAACAAAATATTTTTTACAAAAGAAAATATTATTTCATATAGATCTAATAAAAATGCTTTCTCTGATTAGTTTGTTTCTGCACATTTTTGCAATTTAAACTTAACCTTTATCTCTTATAGTATTTGAAATAAAGGACGAAAAGTATTAAAATTTTGAAAATTTGATGAAAAATAACTCCAAAATGGGTAATGGGATTTACTTAAAAATTGCAGGGTAGGTAGATCTTGCTGTGCTGATTATTTTTACACCATGTCAGATTTCTGATATTATTAACGGTTTCTGAGTTATTACCCAAAAACCTGCAATTTTACCATATGTTCTATTTTTAGTCACAGTGGCCATGTTGTTTGGTGCACGGCATCATCGGACACAATTTTGAAACTAGACACCCTAGTGATGATTCAGACCAAGTTTGGTTTCAATTGGTCAAGTAGTTTCAGAGGAGAAGATTTTTGAAAAAAATTTCGACGTACATGTACGACAGACGGACGACGATGACGGATGCCAAGTGATGGCAATAGCTCACGCCAGGTGAGCTAAAAAGGCCAAAATTGGATTTGGTTTTTTGTTGTTGTTGTTATTTTCCTTCACTTCTTTATTGACTCCGCACAGGACACTTGTAAACACAAATAAAATTAACAAATGTGCCAAGTTTGGTAGTATTCTGTTGGGTGTTTCTCAAGAAGATGATGAAAATATTGTTTCCCATAGAGTTTCAATAAAATTTTGACCTTCACAAGAGCAAGATGAAATATAAATGTCAGAAAGAAAAAAAAATCATCTACAATATTTACAGATAAATTGACACATCTTTTTCAAGACTAAGTCATTTTCGCATGTCATTAACCACAAGAATCTCTCTTCTATACTTAAGTTTTGGAAGTTGATACATGTCATCCCAACTATACTAAAAAGGTCTTGCCTAGTTTTATCATATTTTGAACAAAACATTAAAAAATGCATTTCATCCTCAAATTTCACCTGAGCTGACATATCCTTGACTCCGGTGGTGTACCCTTATATATCGACATGATTCAATATGGAGATGATGTGATGATATTCGATTTTTTTTCAGGAGAAACATCAAAGAAAGATAGTTTTCTCTTCCATAACAGTTTTAAATTTTACATAAGTTCTCAATTTACCATCAGAACATTTGTTCCTATCTAGGGCCCATTGATGCCTATATGCTTCTAGAAGTATTTTCTTGACTGTTTCAAGTGTTTGTTTTGAAACTTTTTTTGATTAGTTGACAGTTGTTTAAGCTTAGGAATATTATTCAAAATTTGTTGTAAAGCACCATACCAAGAGGATATCCGGTTTTCATATAATTTTCTGGACTGTGTGTATGCATCCTTCAACAAGGCAAAAATGTCCAAAGTTTCTAATAAAAAGTTCCCATATTTCAGAGCACTATAGTAAAATATGTTAAATGGTATGGTCAAAAACATATGTCCTAAGCGACGTCGCTAAGTAAACATTGACGCGTCGCTAAGTAAACATTGACGCGCAGGAACACTGAAAACATACATGTAGTTCATCTAAATTTTCGACTATATCTTTTATTTTCGTCAATGAAATAAATATAATGATCAATTGCACGTCGTGAATATTGAATATATGATCACTCGTGCCGAAACGCATTCAGATTAAACTCGTGCGCATAGCAAGTTCCACACACTCGTTTAATCTGATAGGTTTTGCGGCACTCGTGATCATATTTTCAATATCCACTCGGTGCAATTATCCTATACTATAGTTGTTTGGAGTTGCGATTAGATAGGATATGATGATACAGTCCGGGATGCATGGTCGGAGTAATGACTGTCGGAGAAATAACTGTCGGAGTAATGAGACGACCCCACCCACTCTATCCACAGGGCCTTGTCACTATCCAGGTAAATATACTATCAATGTATAAACATATACAAGGGAGGACATCTTTTTTTACCCCCGCTCGCTTCAAGTCGTGTTTATTTTTTAAATTCCTTCTAATATATTCAAAACCCTGTTTGGTTCAACTCCCAAGACCTTATTCTTTTCAAAAAATATCATGACCTCCCCTCGACTACCTCTTGTGAAGGCGCAGCGGTCGTTTTTGTCAGGAATTCGCCCGAGTAGAGAACAACATGGACCCAAAGTGAAAGTAACAGCGCCACCTAAAAAAAACCCGGAAGTTCGGAACTCTCGGGGTTTTAGCTTTGAGATAAGGAAAATAACGTTAAGATTCAAATATCATTAAACGAGCGGGACGATTTGAAGTGAAAACTGAACATTTTTGACTTGTACATACAATGAATGATAAATTCCATTTTCAAGGCTTTTTCTTGATTGCTGTCCATTTTCTTTAATTTATTATTTCGTCTGTTATTTCCCGCGGTATCTTATACTTAGAAACACGATAACTACGAGAAAACCAAATATCGAATGGTAAAACCCCGAGAGTTCTGAACTTCTGTTTTTTTATAGGTGGCGCTGTTACTTTCACTTTGGGTCCATGTTGTTCTCTACTCAGGCGAATTCCTGACAAAAACGACCGCTGCGCCTTCACAAGAGGTAGTCGAGGGGGGGTCATGATATTTTTTGAAAAGAATAAGGTCTTGGGAGTTGAACCAAACAGGGTTTTGAATATATTAGAAGGAATTTAAAAAATAAACACGACTTGAAGCGAGCGGGGGTAAAAAAAGATGTCCTCCCTTGTATATGTTTATACATTGATAGTATATTTACCTGGATAGTGACAAGGCCCTGTGCTCTATCCTTAGAGTCTAGTCCAGTATTTGGAAGAGGAAGAAAAAAAAGACTCTTTATTATCTTGCCCAGCAATCTTTCCATTTTTTGTCTAGCTCTACATCAAATTCCTCAGAGTTCTTCCCGTTGTCTAGCATTCTCCCATTTTACCACACATCGCCTCCTCATAAATCCTACAACTTAAACTTAGTACAAGTATTTTATCTTTAAATCGTTTGGTAGATTTTATATCAGAAACACATATAACAACTGAGATGGCAGTCTTTGAGAATTAAATAAATGTGTTACCTCTGTAACCAAATAAGTGTGTGTTAGTCCATATTTGTTTATAAATTACGTAATCTTCTTTGTGTCTGTTTGTTGACAAAATCTGGAAGTCTTTGTCAACATCATATCTGCTCGATTGATTCCCAGTTATTTAATTGTTATTGTTTGGGGTACCAGTTTGTGTTGCACACAAAATTTATCTGTAATTCGATATACATAGTATAGTTGTTTGAAAAAGAAACAACATACTTCACAATAAATGTGGTAAATATACGTTTTACTACATAAATAAGATTTACTATTTTGGTATCGCCAGTCGAACAAACTTATACCGGAAGTGTATTATTAATATATAAAACTAAATCCATTACGGATTCAAATCCGGAAACATATTTTCATTTTTTGTACATGAACTGAAATACTTAGGGACGATGCAATATTTATCAAGCAGGGTGGACCGATGCAAATTCTGAAACTTGTTAGAAAAATATGGATGTCCCATACTGATCTGGGATATAAAAAATCAATGTCCCATGACTTGCATGCATAGAAAAAGTAAGTGTCCCATTATCATGTGAACATAATTTGTGTCAATCAATTAAGCTTTAGTCATGGTTATGTTGGATAAAAATGTATGATAGTATGTACCTATAAATAAGTGAAAAAAGAAATGATGAATTTCAAAACTGATTATTTATTAAAAAAAAACATACCAAATTGTGAAATAGTCTTTAGATTTAGTGGGTACTGTTATTCTACGCCGTCTTGTTGAGGCATCGTAAACCATGTATTGGATTAAGTAAATCTTCCTTAAGTCTTATATGAATATCATACTGACGACAAGTAAGAGGTATTTGTACCAAGTCTGCATACAATTCTTCAGCTACTTTAAAATCAATCAACAATATAGTTAAGAGAGCACCCAATCGATTTTTAAGACTTTTTGAGGTTGTTGCATTTAATCATGTTTTCAGTCGTAGTGAGTTGTTTTTAACTGAACAGGATTGCAATGATACAAATACATGCCCCTAGTAAACATCCATCGTCGATGCAAACTGTCGAAGTGTTTGCAAAACCAGGATGCTCCAGAGAATCCAGAAAAATACCAAATGAAAGCCCATTTTCTGTTGAGTTCCGTGGTATATAACATTGTCCCTTTCAACGATTTATTTATAGTTCATACTCACTTTTCTTTCTGCGACTGGTAAAAACAACCTAAAAAAAACGTACACCCCTTGGTTTACAAAACAACCTCCCTAATGTTTGCTTGTACACGGTGAAACATGTAGTTTAAGCAATTGTTGTTTTACATGATGATGTAGTTTATTTTTGGTGTCCAAATTATTAATTGTTTGAAAGTTATAGAGTTATTAATTCATTTGAGTGATTACTAGTGTTAGAATTGTTAACTTTTTTGTACTTGTTTTGTACATTACTTTAATCATTAAAATAAAGTTGATATACTGGTTACATGCTTTTTATATCCTTCATTCATATACATGTACTACAGGGGCGGATCCAGGATTTCAAGTTAGGGGGGGAGCACTTAAAAAAATTGCGCCGAGCGGAGGGAGGCGCGAAAATTTTTGGGGTATTTCGTGTGAAAATTCACGATTTTACGCCAATAAAGCAGATTACAGAATCTCCCTCCTACCCCTAACCTCCAATTCTAAAAATAAAACCGTGGTGAGCAGACTACATTGTATGTCAAATTTGTAGTTTAAGTTTCACTTCAATCCATTGAGTGGTTATTTAGAAGTTGCGGGTTGCAGAATCATCCTCCTACCCCCTCCACCCGGCCTTCAATGAAAAATCTAAAAACCATTGTGCACAACTACAATGTATTTCAAGTACATTATATAGTTTAAGTCAATCAATTGCGTGGTTACAGTCAGGGGAGTTGCGGATTGCAGAAATCTTACAGACGGACGGACGGACATCAAGTGTTTGAGCAACGGGCGTAAAAACCTTATTACACTAAAAGATCAAACAACAAAAATGTATCAAAGTTCTCGAGAAATATGTTTACGGAAATCAGGTGTGAGATATGCATAAACCATTTTGTCGAGATTATTTTCACACTTTCATGTGCAGTTGTAGATATTCATTTATTACAAATAAATTGTAGTCAGAATTTTTTGTTAAAAATGTGTAAAAAAATTGTACAGATATCCATTGATAGATATAAATAATATAAACGTACCCGGACAAAGGATTTGTTCACACTTTCTTGTGCAGATACCTCGGGCAGATGCAGAGATTGTTACAAATAAATTGCCGCTAATTTTTTTTTTTATTAATATGTTACTTTTGTATTTTAATGTACAATATACCAACGCGTATTTTTACTGATCTTTACTTGAAAAGTAAAAGGCAACATTTTCGGGTATTTGAATACAAATCAAACTTATATTTTTTTTTCATATGAAATTGCAGAATTTCGAATTCAAGAACTATTTGAACCATTATTTAAAGAGAAGTGACCATTTTCTTGGGACACTCAAGTTTCTACACACTGTCTCAGTTTCATCATCTGATTCTCTCGTTATAGGTTTTCGTTGTATGTTTTATAAATGAGATCAATTGTTAAATTAATTATTCGAAGTATTGATTGAATTTACTTTTCAGTTTACCTTTGACTTTTCTTGTCTCGTCGAGGAATAAGAAATGTATCCAATCTTGCTTGTTTTCTTGGCCTAGAATTTTCGTCCATTTTATAATTTCTAAATAGCACGTGTACATGTAGTTGTAAAATTGACTGCAGAAATAATGTTTAATTAGCGTGAGAAAATAGTTGATGTCTGGTACCTCGGAACCAATCAGAATGGAATAATCTTTGAACTACTGACGGCGAATACATATATGAATCAACGAACACACCCAACGTGTATTTACAATGTGTAAGAATATTTTACTACAGGACACGAGTTAGCCATTCATGAAAAAGTTATTTATTGAACTGCTTAATTAACGTTGTATAACATAAGCTTTGCGAATTTTAGGGGGGCGCACGCCACACACCTCCCTCTAAATCCGCCACTGCAGGGGCGGATCCAGGGAAAAAATATGATTTTTTGGCGTAAAATCGTGATTTTTCACACGAAATACCCCAACAATTTTCGCGCCTCCCTCCGCTCGGCGCAATTTTTTTTAAATGCGCCCCCCCTAACTTGAAATCCTGGATCCGCCCCTGCACTGTGTAGATTGTTTTTAACATGTACAGTACAAGTTGTGAGATTCCATGAAAAATCACAGTGACTGTGATTATCCCCCTTTAGGTGATGTGGAATCTTATTAATAGAGTGATGGGGTTAATCACACTTATCACAAAATAAAGTAACAAAATGTAAATAATAGTTTTAAAGATATTTCAACATCACCTAGTTTAATGACTCATGCCTCACTACGATTTCTTATACATTCCCAGAAATGTACTGTAACTATATCTGAAAACTAAATTTAGCAATTATCATGATTATAAAATATTAAATTTATTTGGTGATTACTACACGTATAGCTGTGCTTGAAATTCGAGGTACTACAAATGTATCTATATACAATATTATATTTTCCTCTGAAGAAGGGGCCCTTAATGAAGATGTCAAAGGGCAGTAGATTTTATTATTTCGATAGGTTTTTTTTTATTCATTCAAGAAAATCCAGCCACAAAACAATGCATCAAAAAAAGTATTTGTAAAAAAATTGTTTGCTCCATGGATATGCAACGTTAACAAAAATCAATGTCCCATGCCCATTTGCACCGGTTCCATGCCTGCGATAAATAGTGCCTGGTCCCTTATAATTTGCTCTGTTTCCAACACATTATTGACGATTCTTTAAAAACGTTACATTTGAAATAAAGATGGTATTCTACAGTTCCCCGAACAATACGGCAATTTCAAAGTATATGCTTTGTCTGAAGTGTTATGGATTTTAATTAATTACATCAAATTTATTAGAAATAATACCAGAAATGACATGGTGGCGACCGTAAAACTTTCGAAGTGATGACTTCAACTTAACCATTGGGAACCGTTTAGTGGCTTCCTTGCTAGCGGCAACCCTCTATCATGGAAATCATGGTACACATCACAAAATCTGGAATATCGTAATGTTGATTTTTCGTGTCACAGTATATTTTTAAAAACATGAAGCTGAGTTCGGAAAAAGTATCTGGTATATTTGATCTAAGAATAAAGTCACCTCCCCACTAACTGTCAGTTCCCTATGGCGTTCGTCACAAGAAATGAAATGTTTATATAAACAGTTTCTATTTCCCGGGAAAAAATAACACCACATAAAAATTTAATGGCATGTGTATGTAAGATCATAAATTGATATTTTATTAAATTTTGCATTTAATTGTGAATTAGGTTACGCGTTTGTTCGCTAATGTACTTACTTTCAATAGATTTCTCAATTCATAACTATGACACATGTTGATGTTCCATGTGATCAGCATGTAACTATATTGACTATCTTCTGAAATTATTTTTCCGCAGACAATATAATGTCTTTTCGTGAAATATGTTACAGTGAATTACGTTATGCAGTATTCCTTTTAAAGTAAAGTAAAGTATTTTTTATTTAAAGTCGGAAGCATATATATATATACAAATACAACAGAGAACATGAGCTCTTTGCTGAATTATTTTCATGGCAAAAGTATACCAGTAGAGATTAATTCATCTTCGCTAGCCAAGGGTTACGATTCGGGTCCCCCTTCTCTCCACCCTTGGCGGATCTAGAATATATTTTGAAATTCGCGCGCAATGCCACCTAGTGGTTTATTGAAGTTGCGCCCCTTAGATAGTCGTCATCGCCAGCCAATCAGAATCGTTTTGTTATACGTATGTTGGAGAGTTGAAAATGGCAGCGCCCAGTGAAGAAAAACTTATTTGTGATAAATTTAATTTGGAAGCACTTACTGTCAACCAAGTGAAAAGTTTCAAAGCTTTGCCAGACGGGAAAGATGTTTTCATTGGAACCAAAACGGGAAGTGGCATCTTTGCTTACATTTGGTCGATAACATGTGCTCCGTGTAAAACGTCTTCTGATTGGATACGTGTACTGGTAGCCGTAACCAATGAAATATTAAAGCGCGAATCCTCAAAATGTATTATAGATCCACCAAGGGTGGAGGGAAGGGGGACCCGAATCGTAACCCTTGGCTAGCGAAGATGAGATTAATTATGCGCCAATTTATATACGGGCTACCTTATATGAGATAACATGACGAAATTGTTCAAAATGCAAGAATTTCTAAGTTGATTTACTGCACATGAGGTTCTACTTATTATATGATTTTGTGTATATTTTAAACGTTTTCACTGACCTTTATAGTGCAATTCATTGATAATTAGCATATGTATAAATGTCCATCAATACCCCCCATGTCATTGTGCTTACATGTTATACATGTGCTATTTCCTACTGTAACGTAATTTACACAAACGTAACGTAATTCACACATATGACTTTTTTCTATGGGGTAAAACGCAGGAATACAGTACTTTGAAATACGTCTTTGTTGCAAAATTCCAGGGTACAAAGGCTCAGAAAGAATTTGCAGAGTTTGCAGGAAGAAAGGTGAAGGACACTTCACATGTACACGCAGTTATTGGATTCAGCGAATGGGGAATTGTTGTAAAGTACACGACTTGTTTCTGCAATGCGTGTTTCTAAAATGGTAAGTTGGAACAGTCTGCGAGGGATGAAAAATTCACAGCATGGATCCTGATCAAGTTCAGGAAGCTGATACTGCTCCTGAAGACATCGTTAGAGAAAGAGCGAGCGAGTGGGTGATTGTTGCTTAACGCCAACTCAGCAAATTTTCAACTAAATCATTGCGAGAGCAAGTTAATATTAAATGAGATGATGATGAGGTTCGCTTTGTACTAGACCAACACGCTTAGTTATATTTTTATAGTGCTAGCTCACTGAAACAACAGTCCGCGGATAGACATGTCGACCCACATGAACACATTATCCCGATTCCGAGCCAACCAGTCTTTGCTCTTTCTCCTTAATGCTGCGTGGCTAGCGGAAAAGCAACAAATACCAAAGCTATAGTCTTTGATTTGATCCAATCGGGGCTCGAACCCACGATCTACGGCACTCGAGGCGAACATGCTAACCATTAGACCACCGATGCGGTAACGTTAGAGAAATAATTATTCAACAAGTAGTAAATGTAGATGTAAGTGACAACGGGCAATATGCTGCTATCAACGGGCAATATGCTGATATCAACGGGCAATATGCTACTAATACATTTGTTGCAGCAATATATGACAGCCAATGGTATGTGGGGGTCCGCGGGAAAATATAGAATTTGATGCAGAAGAACGATAATACATTGTACACATTTTCTTCATGGTTGGCGCTAGGAAACCAACAACAACAAAATACTACACTGCAGTCGGAACATTTCCAAAATCCAATAGACCACAGATATGTTCCCTTTGTCGTAAACACTTCCCGGTCCTTTCCCCATTCATTACTTATCACAACACGATGGGTACAACTAGTGGAACAGGAACTGCTGCCCTTCCGGAGCACCTGGGTTCACTCCCGGTTTTTAATGGGTTTCTGTTACTTGATCTGTAGATTTATGTGTTGTAGATCTTTGTTTGTCCTTTCCTCCTGTTTTCTTTTGGCCATTGTGTTGTCTGTCCTTCTTCGATTTACGGATTCTGATTACTCCTTTGGTATCTTCAAACTCTTCTTAGAAAATGTTCAAGATCTGTTTGATAAGATATGATCAAGAAAACATTGGAAATACTGTTATTATAACTGTGAATAACGTCACATAGATGAAAGTGCAAGTGGTTGTCTTAAATAGACAATTTAGAAGAAAAGAAACAAAAATGAACAGTTGAAACATATATTTGACGTCTAAGCAGACAGATCAGTTGACTACCATTGTTATACGAAGCGTAACGTCTAAGCAGACACATCAGTTGACTACCATTGTTATGCGAAGGGTAAAGTTTAAGCAGACAGATCAGTTGACTACCATTGTTATGCGAAGCGTGACGTCTAAGCAGACAGATCAGTTGACTACCATTGTTATACGAAGCGTAACTTCTAAAGAGACACGTGATCAGTTGACTACCATTGTTAAGCGAAGCGTGACGTCTAAAGAGACACGTGATCAGTTGACTACCATTGTTAAACAAAGCGTGACGTCTAAAGAGACACGTGATCAACATTGTCATTAATACCAGAGGCGCGAATTTCTAACAAAATTAAAAAACCAGCAAACAAAAAAATACTACACGGAACATAAAGGGGAACAAATTGATACCCCTAACACACAAATACAAGACCGCCCAGATTCCTGGCTTAGTACAGACATTTCAATAAAAAGTGTCGATATTAAACTAGTTTTATGAGCCTAAACCTCACTCAATATCGTCAATGACGTCATTATTTTTTTGCATTACGATGAGTGAAAGGTAAGAACGACGTCTGATAATCACCCGTAGACTTATGTTCCACTTGAGTAATCCTATTATGTGCATATAGAAAACAATTATATGATTTTGAAGAACATTTACAGTAAGTATAAGCCAGACATATTGTTTCCTCACACTGTTTCCTGCACGTCTCCGGCGAGTTGGTTTTTATACCTTCCCTTTTAACTCCAACAATATTGCCATTTGTAATCGTTAACTGATTCTTTATCTTTGATGTCATAATAACAGACACCCATTTGGTATCTGTGATTGCTTGACTTACAATATCTTGGTAGGTAAACATATAGCAGTTATAAAAATTATAATGTTTGGAATTACAGGAAATACAGTACGAGACGGCAGTACAAATGGCGTGGTCTACACATTCATTCAGGCAATCTTTATACGAGAGGCTTACACTTTTAAAATGACCATTCAATCTTGTTGATGAAAGAACAATACCTGGAGACAATTCAGTACATGTATCGAGAAGTCCGTCTCCTTTTAGACGATCACAATATTTCAGTGAATAAGATTTTAGATTGTTTCGGATTTTCTCAAAATTTACTCCTAAGGCAGACATATATCGACTGGTAAAGAGATCTCCAATGAAAGATAAGGAATATTTCACGGGGACGGGACTATCTTTCACGGACGACGCCCATGTCATTGCATCCCCATTGGCTGGAGGAGGGGCGCCAATTGTTATTGTACGTGTTGTTACATTTGCAGCGAACTCGGAAGCTTTTTTCTGCTGTGATGAATCCATGTTAAAGCCTCCCCCCACACTGAACATCCCAGAATAACTTGCTGATACAGCTACATTTACACCTTTGTCAGTTTGTGTTCGGTAATCTGAAGATGACATTTTATATTCATACGTATACTTTGCTCCAAATGTAACTTCTGTGGGATAATGTGTTCCAAAATATTCTATAAATTCATAATATACATCCGGGTTATCTGTTTGATCGAGCTTGTGAATCCATTGTTTAAATAGAGGAGAAAATTGAGGAGGTTTATATTCTACCAGCTTCACAAAATAATATCTACACTGTGCAGTCGATATAATAAATATAGAGCTCCCACTTGATATGACGGAAGATGACTCCTTATACCCCGCGCTAGCCGAAAATTGTACTCCAAACCCGCCACCATGTACATTAGCTGACACCGATAGAGCGTTTGTAAGCTCATATGATGTTTGAATTGTTTTTGACGAAAACGAGGTCACACAGGAAACATCAGGAATGGCGACAACACCGTCCGGTACACTATATCTACAGTCTGCTGTTTGTTGTTGAGAACTGTAGTCGGCTTGAAATATTGGGAATGTAAATCCAGGATCATGCCCGAAAGCAAGAGGATAGCCTTTTAATATGTTGTATCCCAGTAAAGCATAATCGATGTCTGGAAATGAGTGTTTCATGTAGGGTCCATCACACATCTGTAGGTTGACATCAGACTTCAAGGCTAAAATAAATTAGGATTTGATTTGATTTATTGTGTTCAACGCCACTTTCAGCAATATTTCAGCTATATCATGGCGACCAGTTGTAGTGGTGGAAGAAGCCGGAGTACCCGGAGAGAACCACCGACCATGGGCAAGCAACTAGTAAACTTTATCACTTGCGCTATGAGTCGAGTGTACCTTTTTTGCAATTTACAAAGCCGGCTTGAACCCACGCCGTATTCGTGATAGGCTAAATTTCCCTTGTATGAGTTGTTAGGTAATCCAACTACCATCAAGATTCACTGTCCTTGCTATGGGTCCGAGGCTAGCTATTTGCCCTTGTTATTAGTTCGAGGTACAGATTAGGGTTAATTACGTTATGCTACATAAATTACAAAGATAAATCGGTATTGCACGGTCATCTATATAATCAGGATAGGACATTGGGAAATACGAATAATATTGATCTTATATGTGTAAAACCACTAATTAATTTCTTTAAGATTATCTACTAAATATGTGGGGTTTTTTTTCGATTCTATCTGACCTTTCTGTCTGAAGTTTAACCTTTCAAATACCATATATTTTCCTCTACGTTCTCTCAAGATATCTAGCAGTGAAATGCCAGGATGTGAAGTAATTTTATGCTCACCAATGTTTGAGTGTCCATTAGAAATCAGGTTGTTGCTAACAGGTGCAGCTAACCCAGACGTCTCACTGAAAATATATACAAATGTACGAATCTATAGTGATTGGTGATTAACGACACTTTCAATAATAGTTACGTTTTCTCTGTAATTAATACGTTCTTACTTGGGTTCCACTGATTGATATTGTCAGTGGAAAAGTATTCTGTCACCTGGGTAAATAAGGAAGGATGATATTAAATTTAGATTGTGGTTCAAAGATAACCATTTCCCTATTGTCTTCCGATGGCTTTGTGCACTTCAGAAATAAATCATGGAAACCAGAATGTGTTTTGAGTTTTAACATGGGTGGCGGATATTAGTATTTTATCCCGAACCAACACAATTTATACTGCCAAATTCGAGCAGACTATAATTCATCAACATGTACATTTACGACGGAAAAGCCAGTCACATGCATCGCCGCATGTGCTAATGAGATTATACCAATCGATAAATCTCTCGTTTGTTTACAAAGCGAAAGAACGACTATATAATATTCAAATGATGGTTATTGCCATCGGTTCTCTTTCAAAGAAATAATAACCATGCGGAGAACCACGTCTCCGGTGTACGTAATTACACAGAACCACGTCGGTGGTGTACGTATTACACAGACCCACGTCGGTGGTGTACGTAATTACACAGAACCACGTCTCCGGTGTACGTATTACACAGAACCACGTCAGTGGTGTACGTATTATACAGAACCACGTCGGTGGTGTACGTATTACACAGAACCACGTCGCCTGTGTACGTATTATACAGAACCACGTCGGTGGTGTACGTATTACACAGAACCACGTCGGTGTGTACGTATTACACAGAACCACGTCGGTGGTGTACGTATTACACAGAACCACGTCGGTGGTGTACGTATTGCACAGAACCACGTCGGTGGTGTACGTATTACACAGAACCACGTCGGCGGTGTACGTATTACACAGAACCACGTCGGCGGTGTACGTATTACACAGAACCACGTCGATGGTGTACATATTACACAGAACCACGTCGGCGGTGTACGTATTACACAGAATCACGTCGGTGGTGTACGTATTACACAGAACCACGTCAGTGGTTTACGTAATTACACAGAACCACGTCGGTGGTGTACGTATTACACAGACCCACGTCAGTGGTATACGTAATTACACAGAACCACGTCGGTGGTGCACGTATTACACAGAACCACGTCGATGGTGTACGCATTATATAGAACCACGTCGGTGGTGTACGTATTACACAGAACCACGTCGGTGGTGTACGTATTACACAGAACCAAGTCGGTGGTGTACGTATTACACAGAACCACGTCGGTGGTGTACGTATTACACAGAACCACGTCGGTGGTGTACGTATTACACAGAACCACGTCGGTGGTGTACGTATTACACAGAACCACGTCAGTGGTGTACGTATTACACAGAACCACGTCGGTGGTGTACGCATTGCACAGAACCACGTCATTGGTGTACGTATTACACAGAACCACATCGGCGGTGTACGTATTACACAGAACCACCTTGAAGTAGTTACGTACGCAGTACCCTAATACCACATGACAGTTCTCATAACACTAAGCAACATATTATATTTCCTTTAAAAACAATAACAATAAAAAAATTATAACATAATATACCTGACAGAATTATTTCTATGGTTTCCAATTAAATATCCAGTTACAGAAAATGTGATAAGGAAGCACACGATGGAGAGAATAATAATTAACCTCTTCCAGTAACCACAACCCTGTAAAAAGAACAAATAGTTAAAGAACAGTAACCACAACCCTGTAAAAAGAACAAATAATTAAAGTACAGTAACCACAGCCCTGTAAAAAGTATAAATAATTAAAGTACAGTAACCATAACCCTGTAAAAAGAACAAATAATTAAAGTACAGTAACCACAGCCCTGTAAAAAGTATAAATAATTAAAGTACAGTAACCATAACCCTGTAAAAAGAACAAATAATTAAACTACAGTAACCTCAGCCCTGTAAAAAGAACGAATAATTAAAGTACAGTAACCACCACCCTGTAAATAGAACAAATAATTAAAGTACAGTAACCACAGCCCTGTAAAAAGTACGAATAAATAAAGAACAGTAACCACAACCCTGTAAAAAGAATAAACAATTAAACTACAGTAACCACAACCCTGTAAAAAGAACGAATAATTAAAGTACAGTAACCACAACCCTGTAAAAAGAACGAATAATTAAAGTACAGTAACCAGAACCCTATAAAAAGAACGAATAATGAAAGAACAGTAACCACAACCCTGTAAAAAGAACGAATAATTAAAGTACAGTAACCACAACCCTGTAAAAAGAACAAATAATTAAAGTACAGTAACGACAACCCTGTAAAAAGAACGAATAATTAAAGTACAGTAACCACAACCCTGTAAAAAGAACAAATAATTAAAGTACAGTAACGACAACCCTGTAAAAAGAACAAATAATTAAAGTACAGTAACCACAACCCTGTAAAAAGTATAAATAATTAAAGTACAGTAACCACAACCCTGTAAAAAGAACAAATAATTAAAGTACAGTAACCACAACCCTGTAAAAAGAATAAATAACTAAAGTACAGTAACCACAAACCTGTAAAAAGAACAAATAATTAAAGAACAGTAACCACAACCCTGTAAAAAGAACAAATAATTAAAGTACAGTAACCACAACCCTGTAAAAAGAACAAATAATTAAAGTACAGTAACGACAACCCTGTAAAAAGAACAAATAATTAAAGTACAGTAACCACAACCCTGTAAAAAGTATAAATAATTAAAGTACAGTAACCACAACCCTGTAAAAAGAACAAATAATTAAAGTACAGTAACCACAACCCTGTAAAAAGAATAAATAATTAAAGTACAGTAACCACAACTCTGTAAAAAGAACAAATAATTAAAGTAAAGTAACCACAACTCTGTAAAAAGAACAAATAATTAAAGTACAGTAACCACAACCCTGTAAAAAGAACGAATAATTAAAGTACAGCAACCACAAGCCTGTAAAAAGAATAAATAATTAAAGTACAGTAACCACAACCCTGTAAAAAGAACAAATAATTAAAGTAAAGTAACCACAACCCTGTAAAAAGAATAAATAATTAAAGTACAGTAACCACAACCCTGTAAAAAGAACAAATAATTAAAGTACAGTAACCACAACTCTGTAAAAAGAATAAATAATTAAAGTACAGTAACCACAACCCTGTAAAAAGAACAAATAATTAAATTACAGTAACCACAACCCTGTAAAAAGAACAAATAATTAAAGTACAGTAACCACAACCCTGTAAAAAGAACGAATAATTAAAGTACAGTAACCACAACCCTGTAAAAAGAACAAATAATTAAAGTAAAGTAACCACAACCCTGTAAAAAGAATAAATAATTAAAGTACAGTAACCACAACCCTGTAAAAAGAATAAATAATGAAAGTACAGTAACCACAACCCTGTAAAAAGAATAAATAATTAAAGTAGAGTAACCACAACCCTGTAAAAAGAACAAATAATAAAATTACAGTAACCACAACCCTGTAAAAAGAACAAATAATTAAATTACAGTAACCACAGCCCTGTAAAAAGAATAAATAACTAAAGTACAGTAACCACAAACCTGTAAAAAGAACAAATAATTAAAGTAAAGTAACCACAACCCTGTAAAAAGAACAAATAATTAAAGTAAAGTAACCACAACCCTGTAAAAAGAACAAATGATTAAAGTACAGCAACCACAACCCTGTAAAAAGAACGAATAATTAAAGTACAGTATCTATTATTTTGGTTATTTTTCTTACTTCAATAAAAACATAAATTAACACCAAATAGGCAGCTTGAAAAATGTAATATATATAAGGTTACACACTCAAACCTTTGAGTCTAGTCCTGTATTTGGAAGAACAATAAAAACATAAATGTGTCATAAATGACCACGGATATGTTCCACTTGTCGTAAACACTTCCCGGTCCTTTCCCGATTCATGACTTATCAACGGGTTTGTAACTAGATTAACATGACGGATGCCACTAATGGAACACGAACTGCCTACCCTTCCGGAGCACCTTCCGGAGTACACCCCCGGATTTAGTGGGGTTCATGCCTATCCTTCCGGAGTACACCCCCGGATTTAGTGGGGTTCGTGCCTATCCTTCCGGAGTACACCCCCGGATTTAGTGGGGTTCGTGTCTATCCATCCGGAGTATACCCCCGGATTTAGTGGGGTTCGTGTCTATCCTTCCGGAGTACACCCCAGGATTTAGTGGGGTTCGTGCCTATCCTTCCGGAGTACACCCCCCGATTTAGTGGGGTTCGTGCCTACCCTTCCGGAGTACACCCCCGGATTTAGTGGGGTTCGTGCCTATCCTTCCGGATTTAGTGGGGTTCGTGCCTATCCTTCCGGAGTACACCCCCCGATTTAGTGGGGTTCGTGCCTATCCTTCCGGAGTACACCCCCGATTTAGTAGGGTTCGTGCCTATCCTTCCGGAGTACACCCCCGATTTAGTGGGGTTCGTGCCTACCCTTCCGGAGTACACCCCCGATTTAGTGGGGTTCGTGTCTATCCTTCCGGAGTACACCCCCGGATTTAGTGGGGTTCGTGTCTATCCTTCCGGAGTACACCCCCGGATTTAGTGGGGTTCGTGCCTATCCTTCCGGAGTACACCCCCGGATTTAGTGGGGTTCGTGCCTATCCTTCCGGAATACACCCCCCGATTTAGTGGGGTTGGTGCCTATCCTTCCGGAGTACACCCCCCGATTTAGTGGGGTTCGTGCCTATCCTTCCGGAGTACACCCCAGGATTTAGTGGGGTTCGTGCCTACCCTTCCGGAGTACACCCCCGGATTTAGTGGGGTTCGTGCCTATCCTTCCGGAGTACACCCCCGGATTTAGTGGGGTTCGTGCCTATCCTTCCGGAGTACACCCCCGATTTAGTGGGGTTCGTGCCTATCCTTCCGGAGTACACCCCCGATTTAGTAGGGTTCGTGTCTATCCTTCCGGAGTACACCCCCCGATTTAGTGGGGTTCGTGTCTATCCTTCCGGAGTACACCCCCCGATTTAGTGGGGTTCGTGTCTATCCTTCCGGAGTACACCCCCCGATTTAGTGGGGTTGGTGTCTATCCTTCCGGAGTACACCCCCCGATTTAGTGGGGTTGGTGTCTATCCTTCGGAGTACACCCCCCGATTTAGTGGGGTTCGTGTCTATCCTTCCGGAGTACACCCCCCGATTTAGTGGGGTTCGTGTCTATCCTTCCGGAGTACAACCCCCCGATTTAGTGGGGTTCGTGTCTATCCTTCCGGAGTACACCCCCCGATTTAGTGGGGTTCGTGTCTATCCTTCCGGAGTACACCCCCCGATTTAGTGGGGTTCGTGCCTACCCTTCCGGAGTACACCCCCCCGATTTAGTAGGGTTCGTGTTACTCAATCTTTAGTGTTATGTGTATGTTTTGTACATCGTTGTTGATCCTTTTGTCCTTTTGTCTTTTTTGTTGGTCAACATATTGTGGTCTCGGTAAAAGACCTAAACGGGGATCTCGCGCACAACACCCAGTAAAACTTAACATTAGCACTTTAGATGGTAATAGGAAGTCTGTTAAATATCCTCAGTACCACCTTCTGTGTTAATATAGTAACAGTCTAGAGTATCTATCTATGTATTATTATCATTAATTCTTTATATTTTTTGCAAATAGTATTGAATCCACTTGTGGGTAGGTAAACTGTATTTGAGTGAGTGAGTGATTGTTGTTTAACGCCAACTCTTCTTCTTCCATTAATTTGCAAATCACCTCTGGTGTATTATCGCAAACTCTACAGTTTTTCAGCTATATCATGGCGAGAACAAGTTAATTTTCAATGAAATGAAGATGAGGTCCGTTTTGTACTAGACCAACATGCTTAGTTTGATTTTCATAGTGCTAGCTCACTGAAACAACAGCCACCGGATAGACATGCCGCCCGACTCGGACACATTATCCTGATTCCGAGCCAACCAGTCTTTGCTCTTTCTCCTTAATGCTGCGTGCATAGCGGAGAAGCAACATATACCAATTTTATAGTCTTTCATTTTACACGACCGGGGCTTGAACCCACGATCTACCGCACTCGAGGCGAGCACACTAATCATTACACCACCGATGAGCCTACGATCTACCGCACTCGAGGCGAGTACACTAACCATTACACCACCGATGAACCGACGATCTACCGCACTCGAGGCGAGCACACTAACCATTACACCACGGATGAACCCATGATCTACCACACTCGAGGCGAGTACACTAACGATTACACCACCGATGAACCCACGATCTACCGCACTCGAGGCGAGCACACTAACCATTACACCACCGATGACCCCACGATCTACCATACTCGAGGCGAGCACACTAACCATTACACCACCGATGAACCCACGATCTACCACACTCGAGGCGAGCACACTAACCATTACACCACCGATAAACCCACGATCTACCATACTCGAGGCGAGCACACTAACCATTACACCACCGATGAACCCACGATCTACAGCACTCGAGGCGAGCACACTAACCATTCCACCACCGATGAACCCACGATCTACCACACTCGAGGCGAGCACACTAACCATTACACCACCGATGAACCCACGATCTACCACACTCGAGGCGAGCACACTAACCATTACACCACCGATAAACCCACGATCTACCACACTCGAGGCGAGCACACTAACCATTACACCACCGATGAACCCACGATCTACAGCACTCGAGGCGAGCACACTAACCATTCCACCACCGATGAACCCACGATCTACCACACTCGAGGCGAGCACACTAACCATTACACCACCGATAAACCCACGATCTACCATACTCGAGGCGAGTACACTAACCATTACACCACCGATGGACCCACGATCTACAGCACTCGACGCGAGCACACTAACCATTACACCACCGATGAACCCACGATCTACCGCACTCGAGGCGAGCACACTAACCATTACACCACCGATGAACCCATGATCTACCACACTCGAGGCGAGCACACTAACCATTACACCACCGATGAACCCACGATCTACCATATTCGAGGCGAGCACACTAACCATTACACCACCGATGAACCGACGATCTACCATACTCGAGGCGAGCACACTAACCATTACACCACCGATGAACCCATGATCTACCACACTCGAGGCGAGCACACTAACCATTACACCACCGATGAACCCACGATCTACCACACTCGAGGCGAGCATGCTAACCATTACACTACCGATGAACCCACGATCTACCGCACTCGAGGCGAGCACACTAACGATTACACCACCGATGAACCCACGATCTACCGTACTCGAGGCTACCACACTAACCATTACACCACCGATGCGGTAAATTATATTATCCTGATTCCTAGCGAACCAGTCTTTGTTCTTTCTCCTTAATGCTGCGTGCAAGGCAACAAATACCAATTATATAGTCTTTGATTTGACGCGACCGGAGCTTGAACCCACGATCTACCACATTCAAGGCGAGCACACTGACCTTTACTCCATCGATGAACCCACGACATACCACATTCGAGGCGAGCACACTGACCTTTACACCATCGATGAACCCACGACATACCACATTCGAGGCGAGCACACTGACCTTTACACCATCGAAGAACCCACGACATACCACATTCGAGGCGAGAACACTGACCTTCACACCATCGATGAACCCACGACATACCACATTCAAGGCGAGCACACTGACCATTACACCACCGATGAACCCACGACATACCACATTCAAGGCGAGCACATTGACCTTTACACCATCGATGAACCCACGACATACCACATTCGAGGCGAGAACACTGACCTTCACACCATCGATGAACCCACGACATACCACATTCGAGGCAAGAACACTGACCTTCACACCATCGATGAACCCACGACATACCACATTCGAGGCGAGCACACTGACCTTTACACCATCGATGCGGTAAATTATATTTGAATTACACGATTATAATATATATATATATAATAAACACCTCGAAATGAGTTGTCGGGCGCAAGCGTTGTATAATAATTATATAATATATGAGTACTCTGGTTTCCCTCAACAATAAAACTGACCGCCACGATATAACTGAAATATTGTTGAAAGTGGCGTTAAACACCATAACCCTAACCCTCCAACAAATACATGAATGTTCTACTGACCTCAGAGTCGGGTAGATTTATAATTATAATACACAAATTTTCCTAAAACTACTTCAGAATTCTTATATTTATTGAAAAAATGTAGCATTATTTCATAAAAATAATATCGACCTACTCTGTTATTATTACATGAAGTGTTGCTTTGTTTCTCTGAGATCTCCAGACTTCTCTGTTTCGGCTTCAGCTCAATAATTTCAGGATGCATCCTGTGAAGATTTAAATTAAAATTACCTAGTCTATTTATAGAACATAGCTGCAGAAAAAAAAATATGATTTACAAAGACATGGACAGTATTTAAATATCTGATTAAAGAAGAAGAAAAAAATGAAATGCTAACAAAAGTATTTGTCAATTTCAATGCTCACAAATTTCAACTCTGGACTCATATTCAGAATTTTTTTTTTCTTTGAAAATTTTAATCAATTTGTAAGAAATATTATTAATTAACTCTTTGTTATTGTTGTCAGTACAACCTAAACTGTCTTTACAATATAAAATCATAAACTCGGCCAATATAAAAAAAAATAAGCCAATATCGATATTGGTTTAGTTTTTCCGATATTGGCTTAGTTTTTCTTAAATTGGCCGAGTTTATGATTTTATAATACCCATTATAAGATAAAATTTTATGGTTAATTAATAAATATATCAATTTTATAAATACCCATTTTATGGTTAATTAATAAATATATCATTACGTGATGATTTCGGTATTGGCCTAGGTATTAGTCCTCGGGCAGCTACCCCCGGACTAATAACTAGGCCAATACGGAAATCATGACGTAATAATAGGTAATTATCTTATACATGTATATTTAATATCTTTTAATATTCAATAATAAACAATATTAAATATTTGTCAGTACTAACACATTTACAATTACAGGAACTAATGAGATTTTTTTTATATACACGTGGGTAGGTTAAAGGGATATTAAAGCTCACTTTGGTAATTTTTTGTATCTCATGAAAACTTGCAATTGGTTCAATAAATGATATTTATGAACAACTAACCCGGTTTGTATCAATGAAACTTTGTAAAAGTGACATAATTCGTTGATAATTCTGTCATATCTTTCGGTCTTTGCCTTGCATTGAAATTTTGCTTCCTGGACAAAAATTCATTTCGACCCTTTTAAGTTGATATTTTAACGATATTAGGGATTATATGGGCGTGCAAAGTATTTTTGGATTGTTTTTACAATTAAATTGAAAAGAAACAACCTTCGTCACGAGTTGAAAAAATATATGTTAAAACGAGCTTTAATATCTCTTTAAAATCCCACTACTCTCTCTCTCTAAGCCCCTGTGTTTATAATGAATGTTTATACAAAGTAGTACATACATAAAAGCATAAGAGAACAGTATAATACTTGAAGGACCGTGACAATATAGTTTACCTCGCCACTTTATTTCTAATAAAAAAAAAAATTCGCTTTAAAATTAACAACAATTTTCAAAATAGTAGGTGAATTATTGTTTATAAATAAATGAAAGAAAAAAAAAGACGGTCTCTTGTTTAATTAGATTGACTTGGTGAAATAATAAAATCGACATACAATAACATTTTACTGCTTTTTAAAAACAATAAAATCGACTTACTTTTTAAAAACAATAAAATCGACTTACTTTTTAAAAACAATAAAATCGACTTACTTTTCAAAAACAATAAAATCGACTTACTTTTTAAAAACAACAAATCGACTTACTTTCTATAAACAATAAAATCAACTTACTTTCTAAAAAACAATAAAATCAACTTACTTTTTAAAAACAGTAAAATCGACATACTTTCAATAAACAATAAAATCAACTTACTTTCTAAAAAACAATAAAATCAACTTACTTTTTAAAAACAGTAAAATCGACTTACTTTTCAAAAACAATAAAATCGACTTACCTTTTAAAAACAATAAAATCAACTACTTTTAAAAAACAACAAATCGACTTACTTTCTACAAACAATAAAATCGACTTACTTTTTAAAATCAACTTACTTTTCTTTTGATTTAAGAAGCCTTGATATCTTGATATCTGAACATTTCATTCTACCACATTTCGTCAGTTCAGTTCAAGGTTGTTTTGATTATTAAGAGTCATACATTTCGAACTTATGAAGTTATATAAGGTTGTTCTGAGAAAATCAAATAAATTTCCAAAGGGAAATCCTGGTCTATTTATAGAACACGATACATTTTATTGATTGACAACAAGGTACTTGTCTCTCTATTAAAGTATCTTTACACCACGACCGTGTAGATAATATATGACAATGACATAACGCATGTTATAACGAGAAATTTAATATTATTTAAGCCCTATACGTGATATCCTTTATGCAAATAACTGTTTGGCCATAGGGAGTGGAAAGTAATATGCATACGTAAGCCTGTACATTTAAATTAATATTAATACTTTCAAATAATAAACTGTGTCGTGTGTTTTATTTGTGTTTTTATTGACCGGTTTAACCCCGTCACATTTGTGCCTGTACCAAGTCATATGTTGTGGTATTTTTTAATGTTCAGTTATTAATGACGAGATGTTATCGCACTATTATAGTAAAATTGTTCACCATAAACTGTTTTAACTTTCTTTTCATAAAAGTATCATTTACTGATAATAGTATCGGTGCTCCGGAAGAGTGGACAGTTTCTGCTCAACTAGTGGCACCAGTCGAGAAAGTTACAGAACCAAGGATTCCTAGTAGTCAAGATGGGTCATCACTTAGAAAGACTATTGGTCGCTATCATGACTTGGTTGACCGGTACGGAATGACTGGTGACCATAGGTGTGCTTCGTTTGTCTTAGTTGCAGCAGACCCTCATGGCTACGAAACTGTAGCTCTTATGGTCTTTTTGTGAAAAAGAGCAACGGTTCTGTATCGTCGGTAACGAACAGCTGATCACGATTCGGTTACTCTCCATTCACCACCCAGAGAAATCCTCGTAGTTATCTCATCGTCTTAAAACACTAGATAAGTCTTTTTAGCCAATTAAATCAGAGTTGTTCAATGTATTTTAATTAAGAAAGGAATACAAGACAAAATATAGGAGTCACCATATTGTTGTTGACTATTGCTTATCTAATGACGTTGTCTGGTGTCTGGTGCCCATGTGTAACTTAAACGTTGTCTGGTGTCTGGTGCCCATGTGCAACTTAAACGTTGTCTGGTGTCTGGTGCCCATGTGTAACTTAAACGTTGTCTGGTGTCTGGTGCCCATGTGTAACTTAAACGTTGTCTGGTGTCTGGTGCCCATGTGTAACTTAAACGTTGTCTGGTGTCTGGTGCCCATGTGTAACTTAAACGTTGTCTGGTGTCTGGTGCCCATGTGTAACTTAAACGTTGTCTGGTGTCTGGTGCCCATGTGTAACTTAAACGTTGTCTGGTGTCTGGTGCCCATGTGTAACTTAAACGTTGTCTGGTGTCTGGTGCCAATGTGTAACTTAAACGTTGTCTGGTGTCTGGTGCCCATGTGTAACTTAAACGTTGTCTGGTGTCTGGTGCCAATGTGTAACTTAAACGTTGTCTGGTGTCTGGTGCCCATGTGTAACTTAAACGTTGTCTGGTGTCTGGTGCCAATGTGTAACTTAAACGTTGTCTGGTGTCTGGTGCCCATGTGTAACTTAAACGTTGTCTGGTGTCTGGTGCCAATGTGTAACTTAAACGTTGTCTGGTGTCTGGTGCCAATGTGTAGCTTAAACGTTGTCTGGTGTCTGGTGCCCATGTGTAACTTAAACGTTGTCTGGTGTCTGGTGCCAATGTGCAACTTAAACGTTGTCTGGTGTCTGGTGCCAATGTGTAACTTAAACGTTGTCTGGTGTCTGGTGCCCATGTGTAACCTAAACGTTGTCTGGTGTCTGGTGCCCATGTGTAACTTAAACGTTGTCTGGTGTCTGGTGCCAATGTGTAACTTAAACGTTGTCTGGTGTCTGGTGCCCATGTGTAACTTAAACGTTGTCTGGTGTCTGGTGCCAATGTGTAACTTAAACGTTGTCTGGTGTCTGGTGCCAATGTGTAACTTAAACGTTGTCTGGTGTCTGGTGCCCATGTGTAACTTAAACGTTGTCTGGTGTCTGGTGCCAATGTGTAACTTAAACGTTGTCTGGTGTCTGGTGCCCATGTGTAACTTAAACGTTGTCTGGTGTCTGGTGCCAATGTGTAACTTAAACGTTGTCTGGTGTCTGGTGCCAATGTGTAACTTAAACGTTGTCTGGTGTCTGGTGCCAATGTGTAACTTAAACGTTGTCTGGTGTCTGGTGCCAATGTGTAACTTAAACGTTGTCTGGTGTCTGGTGCCAATGTGTAACTTAAACGTTGTCTGGTGTCTGGTGCCCATGTGTAACTTAAACGTTGTCTGGTGTCTGGTGCCAATGTGTAACTTAAACGTTGTCTGGTGTCTGGTGCCAATGTGTAACTTAAACGTTGTCTGGTGTCTGGTGCCAATGTGTAACTTAAACGTTGTCTGGTGTCTGGTGCCCATGTGTAACTTAAACGTTGTCTGGTGTCTGGTGTCAATGTGTAACTTAAACGTTGTCTGGTGTCTGGTGCCAATGTGTAACTGAAACGTTGTCTGGTGTCTGGTGCCCATGTGTAACTTAAACGTTGTCTGGTGTCTGGTGTCAATGTGTAACTTAAACGTTGTCTGGTGTCTGGTGCCAATGTGTAACTTAAACGTTGTCTGGTTTCTGGTGCCCATGTGTAACTTAAACGTTGTCTGGTGTCTGGTGTCAATGTGTAACTTAAACGTTGTCTGGTGTCTGGTGCCAATGTGTAACTTAAACGTTGTATGGTGTCTGGTGTCAATGTGTAACTTAAACGTTGTCTGGTGTCTGGTGCCCATGTGTAACTTAAACGTTGTCTGGTGTCTGGTGCCCATGTGCAACTTAAACGTTGTCTGGTGTCTGGTGCCAATGTGTAACTTAAACGTTGTCTGGTGTCTGGTGCCCATGTGCAACTTAAACGTTGTCTGGTGTCTGGTGCCCATGTGTAACTTAAACGTTGTCTGGTGTCTGGTGCCCATGTGTAACTTAAACGTTGTCTGGTGTCTGGTGCCAATGTGCAACTTAAACGTTGTCTGGTGTCTGGTGCCAATGTGTAACTTAAACGTTGTCTGGTGTCTGGTGCCAATGTGTAACTTAAACGTTGTCTGGTGTCTGGTGCCAATGTGTAACTTAAACGTTGTCTGGTGTCTGGTGCCCATGTGTAACTTAAGCGTTGTCTGGTGTCTGGTGCCCATGTGTAACTTAAACGTTGTCTGGTGTCTGGTGCCCATGTGTAACTTAAACGTTGTCTGGTGTCTGGTGCCAATGTGCAACTTAAACGTTGTCTGGTGTCTGGTGCCCATGTGTAACTTAAACGTTGTCTGGTGTCTGGTGCCAATGTGTAACTTAAACGTTGTCTGGTGTCTGGTGCCAATGTGCAACTTAAACGTTGTCTGGTGTCTGGTGCCCATGTGTAGCTTAAGCGTTGTCTGGTGTCTGGTGCCCATGTGTAACTTAAACGTTGTCTGGTGTCTGGTGCCAATGTGTAACTTAAACGTTGTCTGGTGTCTGGTGCCCATGTGTAACTTAAACGTTGTCTGGTGTCTGGTGCCAATGTGTAACTTAAACGTTGTCTGGTGCCCATGTGTAACTTAAACGTTGTCTGGTGTCTGGTGCCCATGTGTAACTTAAACGTTGTCTGGTGTCTGGTGCCAATGTGTAACTTAAACGTTGTCTGGTGTCTGGTGCCCATGTGTAACTTAAACGTTGTCTGGTGTCTGGTGCCAATGTGTAACTTAAACGTTGTCTGGTGTCTGGTGCCCATGTGTAACTTAAACGTTGTCTGGTGTCTGGTGCCAATGTGTAACTTAAAGGTTGTCTGGTGTCTGGTGCCAATGTGCAACTTAAACGTTGTCTGGTGTCTGGTGCCAATGTGTAACTTAAACGTTGTCTGGTGTCTGGTGCCAATGTGTAACTTAAACGTTGTCTGGTGTCTGGTGCCAATGTGCAACTTAAACGTTGTCTGGTGTCTGGTGCCAATGTGTAACTTAAACGTTGTCTGGTGTCTGGTGCCAATGTGTAACTTAAACGTTGTCTGGTGTCTGGTGCCAATGTGTAACTTAAACGTTGTCTGGTGTCTGGTGCCAATGTGTAACTTAAACGTTGTCTGGTGTCTGGTGCCAATGTGTAACTTAAACGTTGTCTGGTGTCTGGTGTCAATGTGCAACTTAAACGTTGTCTGGTGCCCATGTGCAACTTAAACGTTGTCTGGTGTCTGGTGCCAATGTGCAACTTAAACGTTGTCTGGTGCCAATGTGCAACTTAAACGTTGTCTGGTGCCAATGTGTAACTTAAACGTTGTCTGGTGTCTGGTGCCCATGTGTAGCTTAAACGTTGTCTGGTGTCTGGTGCCCATGTGTAACTTAAACGTTGTCTGGTGTCTGGTGTCAATGTGTAACTTAAACGTTGTCTGGTGTCTGGTGCCAATGTGTAACTTAAACGTTGTCTGGTGTCTGGTGCCCATGTGTAACTTAAACGTTGTCTGGTGTCTGGTGCCAATGTGTAACTTAAACGTTGTCTGGTGTCTGGTGCCCATGTGTAACTTAAGCGTTGTCTGGTGTCTGGTGCCCATGTGTAACTTAAACGTTGTCTGGTGTCTGGTGCCCATGTGTAACTTAAACGTTGTCTGGTGTCTGGTGCCAATGTGCAACTTAAACGTTGTCTGGTGTCTGGTGCCCATGTGTAACTTAAACGTTGTCTGGTGTCTGGTGCCAATGTGCAACTTAAACGTTGTCTGGTGTCTGGTGCCAATGTGTAACTTAAACGTTGTCTGGTGTCTGGTGCCAATGTGTAACTTAAACGTTGTCTGGTGTCTGGTGCCAATGTGCAACTTAAACGTTGTCTGGTGTCTGGTGCCAATGTGTAACTTAAACGTTGTCTGGTGTCTGGTGCCAATGTGTAACTTAAACGTTGTCTGGTGTCTGGTGCCAATGTGTAACTTAAACGTTGTCTGGTGTCTGGTGCCCATGTGTAACTAAAACGTTGTCTGGTGTCTGGTGCCCATGTGTAACTTAAACGTTGTCTGGTGTCTGGTGCCCATGTGTAACTTAAACGTTGTCTGGTATCTGGTGCCCATGTGTAACTTAAACGTTGTCTGGTGTCTGGTGCCCATGTGTAATTTAAACGTTGTCTGGTGTCTAGTGCCAATGTGCAACTTAAACGTTGTCTGGTGTCTGGTGCAAATGTGTAACTTAAACGTTGTCTGGTGTCTGGTGCCAATGTGTAACTTAAACGTTGTCTGGTGTCTGGTGCCAATGTGTAACTTAAACGTTGTCTGGTGTCTGGTGCCAATGTGTAACTTAAACGTTGTCTGGTGTCTGGTGCCCATGTGTAACTTAAACGTTGTCTGGTGTCTGGTGCCCATGTGTAACTTAAACGTTGTCTGGTGTCTGGTGCCAATGTGTAACTTAAACGTTGTCTGGTGTCTGGTGCCCATGTGTAACTTAGACGTTGTCTGGTGTCTGGTGCCAATGTGCAACTTAAACGTTGTCTGGTGTCTGGTGCCAATGTGTAACTTAAACGTTGTCTGGTGTCTGGTGCCCATGTGTAACCTAAACGTTGTCTGGTGTCTGGTGCCCATGTGTAACTTAAACGTTGTCTGGTGTCTGGTGCCAATGTGTAACTTAAACGTTGTCTGGTGTCTGGTGCCCATGTGTAACTTAAACGTTGTCTGGTGTCTGGTGCCAATGTGTAACTTAAACGTTGTCTGGTGTCTGGTGCCAATGTGTAACTTAAACGTTGTCTGGTGTCTGGTGCCCATGTGTAACTTAAACGTTGTCTGGTGTCTGGTGCCAATGTGTAACTTAAACGTTGTCTGGTGTCTGGTGCCCATGTGTAACTTAAACGTTGTCTGGTGTCTGGTGCCAATGTGTAACTTAAACGTTGTCTGGTGTCTGGTGCCAATGTGTAACTTAAACGTTGTCTGGTGTCTGGTGCCAATGTGTAACTTAAACGTTGTCTGGTGTCTGGTGCCAATGTGTAACTTAAACGTTGTCTGGTGTCTGGTGCCAATGTGTAACTTAAACGTTGTCTGGTGTCTGGTGCCCATGTGTAACTTAAACGTTGTCTGGTGTCTGGTGCCAATGTGTAACTTAAACGTTGTCTGGTGTCTGGTGCCAATGTGTAACTTAAACGTTGTCTGGTGTCTGGTGCCAATGTGTAACTTAAACGTTGTCTGGTGTCTGGTGCCCATGTGTAACTTAAACGTTGTCTGGTGTCTGGTGTCAATGTGTAACTTAAACGTTGTCTGGTGTCTGGTGCCAATGTGTAACTTAAACGTTGTCTGGTGTCTGGTGCCCATGTGTAACTTAAACGTTGTCTGGTGTCTGGTGTCAATGTGTAACTTAAACGTTGTCTGGTGTCTGGTGCCAATGTGTAACTTAAACGTTGTCTGGTTTCTGGTGCCCATGTGTAACTTAAACGTTGTCTGGTGTCTGGTGTCAATGTGTAACTTAAACGTTGTCTGGTGTCTGGTGCCAATGTGTAACTTAAACGTTGTATGGTGTCTGGTGTCAATGTGTAACTTAAACGTTGTCTGGTGTCTGGTGCCCATGTGTAACTTAAACGTTGTCTGGTGTCTGGTGCCCATGTGCAACTTAAACGTTGTCTGGTGTCTGGTGCCAATGTGTAACTTAAACGTTGTCTGGTGTCTGGTGCCCATGTGCAACTTAAACGTTGTCTGGTGTCTGGTGCCAATGTGTAACTTAAACGTTGTCTGGTGTCTGGTGCCCATGTGTAACTTAAACGTTGTCTGGTGTCTGGTGCCAATGTGCAACTTAAACGTTGTCTGGTGTCTGGTGCCAATGTGTAACTTAAACGTTGTCTGGTGTCTGGTGCCAATGTGTAACTTAAACGTTGTCTGGTGTCTGGTGCCAATGTGTAACTTAAACGTTGTCTGGTGTCTGGTGCCCATGTGTAACTTAAACGTTGTCTGGTGTCTGGTGCCCATGTGTAACTTAAACGTTGTCTGGTGTCTGGTGCCCATGTGTAACTTAAACGTTGTCTGGTGTCTGGTGCCAATGTGCAACTTAAACGTTGTCTGGTGTCTGGTGCCCATGTGTAACTTAAACGTTGTCTGGTGTCTGGTGCCAATGTGCAACTTAAACGTTGTCTGGTGTCTGGTGCCAATGTGTAACTTAAACGTTGTCTGGTGTCTGGTGCCCATGTGTAACTTAAACGTTGTCTGGTGTCTGGTGCCAATGTGCAACTTAAACGTTGTCTGGTGTCTGGTGCCAATGTGTAACTTAAACGTTGTCTGGTGTCTGGTGCCAATGTGTAACTTAAACGTTGTCTGGTATCTGGTGCCAATGTGTAACTTAAATGTTGTCTGGTGTCTGGTGCCCATGTGTAACTTAAACGTTGTCTGGTTTCTGGTGCCCATGTGTAACTTAAACGTTGTCTGGTGTCTGGTGCCCATGTGTAACTTAAACGTTGTCTGGTGTCTGGTGCCCATGTGTAACTTAAACGTTGTCTGGTGTCTGGTGCCCATGTGTAACTTAAACGTTGTCTGGTGTCTGGTGCCAATGTGCAACTTAAACGTTGTCTGGTGTCTGGTGCCAATGTGTAACTTAAACGTTGTCTGGTGTCTGGTGCCAATGTGTAACTTAAACGTTGTCTGGTGTCTGGTGCCAATGTGTAACTTAAACGTTGTCTGGTGTCTGGTGCCAATGTGCAACTTAAGCGTTGTCTGGTGTCTGGTGCCCATGTGTAACTTAAGCGTTGTCTGGTGTCTGGTGCCCATGTGTAACTTAAACGTTGTCTGGTGTCTGGTGCCAATGTGTAACTTAAACGTTGTCTGGTGTCTGGTGCCCATGTGTAACTTAAACGTTGTCTGGTGTCTGGTGCCAATGTGTAACTTAAGCGTTGTCTGGTGCCCATGTGTAACTTAAACGTTGTCTGGTGTCTGGTGCCCATGTGTAACTTAAACGTTGTCTGGTGTCTGGTGCCAATGTGTAACTTAAACGTTGTCTGGTGTCTGGTGCCCATGTGTAACTTAAACGTTGTCTGGTGTCTGGTGCCAATGTGTAACTTAAACGTTGTCTGGTGTCTGGTGCCCATGTGTAACTTAAACGTTGTCTGGTGTCTGGTGCCAATGTGTAACTTAAACGTTGTCTGGTGTCTGGTGCCAATGTGCAACTTAAACGTTGTCTGGTGTCTGGTGCCAATGTGTAACTTAAACGTTGTCTGGTGTCTGGTGCCAATGTGTAACTTAAACGTTGTCTGGTGTCTGGTGCCAATGTGCAACTTAAACGTTGTCTGGTGTCTGGTGCCAATGTGTAACTTAAACGTTGTCTGGTGTCTGGTGCCAATGTGTAACTTAAACGTTGTCTGGTGTCTGGTGCCAATGTGTAACTTAAACGTTGTCTGGTGTCTGGTGCCAATGTGTAACTTAAACGTTGTCTGGTGTCTGGTGCCAATGTGTAACTTAAACGTTGTCTGGTGTCTGGTGCCAATGTGCAACTTAAACGTTGTCTGGTGCCCATGTGCAACTTAAACGTTGTCTGGTGTCTGGTGCCAATGTGCAACTTAAACGTTGTCTGGTGCCAATGTGCAACTTAAACGTTGTCTGGTGCCAATGTGTAACTTAAACGTTGTCTGGTGTCTGGTGCCCATGTGTAACTTAAACGTTGTCTGGTGTCTGGTGCCCATGTGTAACTTAAACGTTGTCTGGTGTCTGGTGTCAATGTGTAACTTAAACGTTGTCTGGTGTCTGGTGCCAATGTGTAACTTAAACGTTGTCTGGTGTCTGGTGCCCATGTGTAACTTAAACGTTGTCTGGTGTCTGTTGTCAATGTGTAACTTAAACGTTGTCTGGTGCCAATGTGTAACTTAAACGTTGTCTGGTTTCTGGTGCCCATGTGTAACTTAAACGTTGTCTGGTGTCTGGTGTCAATGTGTAACTTAAACGTTGTCTGGTGTCTGGTGCCAATGTGTAACTTAAACGTTGGTGTCTGGTGCCCATGTGTAACTTAAACGTTGTCTGGTGTCTGGTGCCCATGTGCAACTTAAACGTTGTCTGGTGTCTGGTGCCAATGTGTAACTTAAACGTTGTCTGGTGTCTGGTGCCCATGTGCAACTTAAACGTTGTCTGGTGTCTGGTGCCCATGTGTAACTTAAACGTTGTCTGGTGTCTGGTGCCCATGTGTAACTTAAACGTTGTCTGGTGTCTGGTGCCAATGTGCAACTTAAACGTTGTCTGGTGTCTGGTGCCAATGTGTAACTTAAACGTTGTCTGGTGTCTGGTGCCAATGTGTAACTTAAACGTTGTCTGGTGTCTGGTGCCAATGTGTAACTTAAACGTTGTCTGGTGTCTGGTGCCCATGTGTAACTTAAGCGTTGTCTGGTGTCTGGTGCCCATGTGTAACTTAAACGTTGTCTGGTGTCTGGTGCCCATGTGTAACTTAAACGTTGTCTGGTGTCTGGTGCCAATGTGCAACTTAAACGTTGTCTGGTGTCTGGTGCCCATGTGTAACTTAAACGTTGTCTGGTGTCTGGTGCCAATGTGCAACTTAAACGTTGTCTGGTGTCTGGTGCCAATGTGTAACTTAAACGTTGTCTGGTGTCTGGTGCCTATGTGTAACTTAAACGTTGTCTGGTGTCTGGTGCCAATGTGCAACTTAAACGTTGTCTGGTGTCTGGTGCCAATGTGTAACTTAAACGTTGTCTGGTGTCTGGTGCCAATGTGTAACTTAAACGTTGTCTGGTGTCTGGTGCCAATGTGTAACTTAAACGTTGTCTGGTGTCTGGTGCCCATGTGTAACTTAAACGTTGTCTGGTGTCTGGTGCCCATGTGTAACTTAAACGTTGTCTGGTGTCTGGTGCCCATGTGTAACTTAAACGTTGTCTGGTATCTGGTGCCCATGTGTAACTTAAACGTTGTCTGGTGTCTGGTGCCCATGTGTAACTTAAACGTTGTCTGGTGTCTAGTGCCAATGTGCAACTTAAACGTTGTCTGGTGTCTGGTGCAAATGTGTAACTTAAACGTTGTCTGGTGTCTGGTGCCAATGTGTAACTTAAACGTTGTCTGGTGTCTGGTGCCAATGTGTAACTTAAACGTTGTCTGGTGTCTGGTGCCAATGTGTAACGTAAACGTTGTCTGGTGTCTGGTGCCCATGTGTAACTTAAGCGTTTTCTGGTGTCTGGTGCCCATGTGTAACTTAAACGTTGTCTGGTGTCTGGTGCCAATGTGTAACTTAAACGTTGTCTGGTGTCTGGTGCCCATGTGTAACTTAAACGTTGTCTGGTGTCTGGTGCCAATGTGCAACTTAAACGTTGTCTGGTGTCTGGTGCCCATTTGTAACTTAAACGTTGTCTGGTGTCTGGTGCCCATGTGTAACTTAAACGTTGTCTGGTGTCTGGTGCCAATGTGTAACTTAAACGTTGTCTGGTGTCTGGTGCCCATGTGTAACTTAAACGTTGTCTGGTGTCTGGTGTCAATGTGTAACTTAAACGTTGTCTGGTGTCTGGTGCCAATGTGTAACTTAAACGTTGTCTGGTGTCTGGTGCCCATGTGTAACCTAAACGTTGTCTGGTGTCTGGTGCCCATGTGTAACTTAAACGTTGTCTGGTGTCTGGTGCCAATGTGTAACTTAAACGTTGTCTGGTGTCTGGTGCCAATGTGTAACTTAAACGTTGTCTGGTGTCTGGTGCCCATGTGTAACTTAAACGTTGTCTGGTGTCTGGTGCCAATGTGTAACTTAAACGTTGTCTGGTGTCTGGTGCCAATGTGCAACTTAAACGTTGTCTGGTGTCTGGTGCCAATGTGTAACTTAAACGTTGTCTGGTGTCTGGTGCCAATGTGTAACTTAAACGTTGTCTGGTGTCTGGTGCCAATGTGTAACTTAAACGTTGTCTGGTGTCTGGTGCCAATGTGTAACTTAAACGTTGTCTGGTGTCTGGTGCCAATGTGTAACTTAAACGTTGTCTGGTGTCTGGTGCCAATGTGCAACTTAAACGTTGTCTGGTGCCCATGTGCAACTTAAACGTTGTCTGGTGTCTGGTGCCAATGTGCAACTTAAACGTTGTCTGGTGCCAATGTGCAACTTAAACATTGTCTGGTGCCAATGTGTAACTTAAACGTTGTCTGGTGTCTGGTGCCAATGTGTAACTTAAACGTTGTCTGGTGTCTGGTGCCCATGTGTAACTTAAACGTTGTCTGGTTTCTGGTGTCAATGTGTAACTTAAACGTTGTCTGGTGTCTGGTGCCAATGTGTAACTTAAACGTTGTCTGGTGTCTGGTGCCCATGTGTAACTTAAACGTTGTCTGGTGTCTGGTGTCAATGTGTAACTTAAACGTTGTCTGGTGCCAATGTGTAACTTAAACGTTGTCTGGTTTCTGGTGCCCATGTGTAACTTAAACGTTGTCTGGTGTCAATGTGTAACTTAAACGTTGTCTGGTGTCTGGTGTCAATGTGTAACTTAAACGTTGTCTGGTGTCTGGTGCCCATGTGTAACTTAAACGTTGTCTGGTGTCTGGTGCCCATGTGCAACTTAAACGTTGTCTGGTGTCTGGTGCCAATGTGTAACTTAAACGTTGTCTGGTGTCTGGTGCCCATGTGCAACTTAAACGTTGTCTGGTGTCTGGTGCCAATGTGTAACTTAAACGTTGTCTGGTGTCTGGTGCCCATGTGTAACTTAAACGTTGTCTGGTGTCTGGTGCCAATGTGCAACTTAAACGTTGTCTGGTGTCTGGTGCCAATGTGTAACTTAAACGTTGTCTGGTGTCTGGTGCCAATGTGTAACTTAAACGTTGTCTGGTGTCTGGTGCCAATGTGTAACTTAAACGTTGTCTGGTGTCTGGTGCCCATGTGTAACTTAAACGTTGTCTGGTGTCTGGTGCCCATGTGTAGCTTAAACGTTGTCTGGTGTCTGGTGCCAATGTGTAACTTAAATGTTGTATGGTGTCTGGTGTCAATGTGTAACTTAAACGTTGTCTGGTGTCTGGTGCCCATGTGTAACTTAAACGTTGTCTGGTGTCTGGTGCCCATGTGCAACTTAAACGTTGTCTGGTGTCTGGTGCCAATGTGTAACTTAAACGTTGTCTGGTGTCTGGTGCCCATGTGTAACTTAAACGTTGTCTGGTGTCTGGTGCCAATGTGTAACTTAAACGTTGTCTGGTGTCTGGTGCCCATGTGTAACTTAAACGTTGTCTGGTGTCTGGTGCCAATGTGTAACTTAAACGTTGTCTGGTGTCTGGTGCCCATGTGTAACTTAAACGTTGTCTGGTGTCTGGTGCCAATGTGTAACTTAAACGTTGTCTGGTGTCTGGTGCCCATGTGTAACTTAAACGTTGTCTGGTGTCTGGTGCCAATGTGTAACTTAAACGTTGTCTGGTGTCTGGTGCCAATGTGTAACTTAAACGTTGTCTGGTGTCTGGTGCCCATGTGTAACTTAAACGTTGTCTGGTGTCTGGTGCCAATGTGTAACCTAAACGTTGTCTGGTGTCTGGTGCCCATGTGTAACTTAAACGTTGTCTGGTGTCTGGTGCCAATGTGTAACTTAAACGTTGTCTGGTGTCTGGTGCCAATGTGTAACTTAAACGTTGTCTGGTGTCTGGTGCCAATGTGTAACTTAAACGTTGTCTGGTGTCTGGTGCCAATGTGTAACTTAAACGTTGTCTGGTGTCTGGTGCCAATGTGTAACTTAAACGTTGTCTGGTGTCTGGTGCCCATGTGTAACTTAAACGTTGTCTGGTGTCTGGTGCCAATGTGTAACTTAAACGTTGTCTGGTGTCTGGTGCCAATGTGTAACTTAAACGTTGTCTGGTGTCTGGTGCCAATGTGTAACTTAAACGTTGTCTGGTGTCTGGTGCCCATGTGTAACTTAAACGTTGTCTGGTGTCTGGTGTCAATGTGTAGCTTAAACGTTGTCTGGTGTCTGGTGCCAATGTGTAACTTAAACGTTGTCTGGTGTCTGGTGCCCATGTGTAACTTAAACGTTGTCTGGTGTCTGGTGTCAATGTGTAACTTAAACGTTGTCTGGTGTCTGGTGCCAATGTGTAACTTAAACGTTGTCTGGTTTCTGGTGCCCATGTGTAACTTAAACGTTGTCTGGTGTCTGGTGTCAATGTGTAACTTAAACGTTGTCTGGTGTCTGGTGCCCATGTGTAACTTAAACGTTGTATGGTGTCTGGTGTCAATGTGTAACTTAAACGTTGTCTGGTGTCTGGTGCCAATGTGTAACTTAAACGTTGTCTGGTGTCTGGTGCTCATGTGCAACTTAAACGTTGTCTGGTGTCTGGTGCCAATGTGTAACTTAAACGTTGTCTGGTGTCTGGTGCCCATGTGCAACTTAAACGTTGTCTGGTGTCTGGTGCCAATGTGTAACTTAAACGTTATCTGGTGTCTGGTGCCCATGTGTAACTTAAACGTTGTCTGGTGTCTGGTGCCAATGTGCAACTTAAACGTTGTCTGGTGTCTGGTGCCAATGTGTAACTTAAACGTTGTCTGGTGTCTGGTGCCAATGTGTAACTTAAACGTTGTCTGGTGTCTGGTGCCAATGTGTAACTTAAACGTTGTCTGGTGTCTGGTGCCCATGTGTAACTTAAACGTTGTCTGGTGTCTGGTGCCCATGTGTAACTTAAACGTTGTCTGGTGTCTGGTGCCCATGTGTAACTTAAACGTTGTCTGGTGTTTGGTGCCAATGTGCAACTTAAACGTTGTCTGGTGTCTGGTGCCCATGTGTAACTTAAACTTTGTCTGGTGTTTGGTGCCAATGTGCAACTTAAACGTTGTCTGGTGTCTGGTGCCCATGTGTAACTTAAACGTTGTCTGGTGTCTGGTGCCAATGTGCAACTTAAACGTTGTCTGGTGTCTGGTGCCAATGTGCAACTTAAACGTTGTCTGGTGTCTGGTGCCAATGTGTAACTTAAACGTTGTCTGGTGTCTGGTGCCAATGTGTAACTTAAACGTTGTCTGGTGTCTGGTGCCAATGTGTAATTTAAATGTTGTCTGGTGTCTGGTGCCCATGTGTAACTTAAACGTTGTCTGGTGTCTGGTGCCCATGTGTAACTTAAACGTTGTCTGGTGTCTGGTGCCCATGTGTAACTTAAACGTTGTCTGGTGTCTGGTGCCCATGTGTAACTTAAACGTTGTCTGGTGTCTGGTGCCCATGTGTAACTTAAACGTTGTCTGGTGTCTGGTGCCAATGTGCAACTTAAACGTTGTCTGGTGTCTGGTGCCAATGTGTAACTTAAACGTTGTCTGGTGTCTGGTGCCAATGTGTAACTTAAACGTTGTCTGGTGTCTGGTGCCAATGTGTAACTTAAACGTTGTCTGGTGTCTGGTGCCAATGTGCAACTTAAACGTTGTCTGGTGTCTGGTGCCCATGTGTAACTTAAGCGTTGTCTGGTGTCTGGTGCCCATGTGTAACTTAAACGTTGTCTGGTGTCTGGTGCCAATGTGTAACTTAAACGTTGTCTGGTGTCTGGTGCCCATGTGTAACTTAAACGTTGTCTGGTGTCTGGTGCCAATGTGTAACTTAAACGTTGTCTGGTGCCCATGTGTAACTTAAACGTTGTCTGGTGTCTGGTGCCCATGTGTAACTTAAACGTTGTCTGGTGTCTGGTGCCAATGTGTAACTTAAACGTTGTCTGGTGTCTGGTGCCCATGTGTAACTTAAACGTTGTCTGGTGTCTGGTGCCAATGTGTAACTTAAACGTTGTCTGGTGTCTGGTGCCCATGTGTAACTTAAACGTTGTCTGGTGTCTGGTGCCAATGTGTAACTTAAACGTTGTCTGGTGTCTGGTGCCAATGTGCAACTTAAACGTTGTCTGGTGTCTGGTGCCAATGTGTAACTTAAACGTTGTCTGGTGTCTGGTGCCAATGTGTAACTTAAACGTTGTCTGGTGTCTGGTGCCAATGTGCAACTTAAACGTTGTCTGGTGTCTGGTGCCAATGTGTAACTTAAACGTTGTCTGGTGTCTGGTGCCAATGTGTAACTTAAACGTTGTCTGGTGTCTGGTGCCAATGTGTAACTTAAACGTTGTCTGGTGTCTGGTGCCAATGTGTAACTTAAACGTTGTCTGGTGTCTGGTGCCAATGTGTAACTTAAACGTTGTCTGGTGTCTGGTGCCAATGTGCAACTTAAACGTTGTCTGGTGCTCATGTGCAACTTAAACGTTGTCTGGTGTCTGGTGCCAATGTGCAACTTAAACGTTGTCTGGTGCCAATGTGCAACTTAAACGTTGTCTGGTGCCAATGTGTAACTTAAACGTTGTCTGGTGTCTGGTGCCCATGTGTAACTTAAACGTTGTCTGGTGTCTGGTGCCCATGTGTAACTTAAACGTTGTCTGGTGTCTGGTGTCAATGTGTAACTTAAACGTTGTCTGGTGTCTGGTGTCAATGTGTAACTTAAACGTTGTCTGGTGTCTGGTGCCCATGTGTAACTTAAACGTTGTCTGGTGTCTGTTGTCAATGTGTAGCTTAAACGTTGTCTGGTGCCAATGTGTAACTTAAACGTTGTCTGGTTTCTGGTGCCCATGTGTAACTTAAACGTTGTCTGGTGTCTGGTGTCAATGTGTAACTTAAACGTTGTCTGGTGTCTGGTGCCAATGTGTAACTTAAACGTTGGTGTCTGGTGCCCATGTGTAACTTAAACGTTGTCTGGTGTCTGGTGCCCATGTGCAACTTAAACGTTGTCTGGTGTCTGGTGCCAATGTGTAACTTAAACGTTGTCTGGTGTCTGGTGCCCATGTGCAACTTAAACGTTGTCTGGTGTCTGGTGCCCATGTGTAACTTAAACGTTGTCTGGTGTCTGGTGCCCATGTGTAACTTAAACGTTGTCTGGTGTCTGGTGCCAATGTGCAACTTAAACGTTGTCTGGTGTCTGGTGCCAATGTGTAACTTAAACGTTGTCTGGTGTCTGGTGCCAATGTGTAACTTAAACGTTGTCTGGTGTCTGGTGCCAATGTGTAGCTTAAACGTTGTCTGGTGTCTGGTGCCCATGTGTAACTTAAGCGTTGTCTGGTGTCTGGTGCCCATGTGTAACTTAAACGTTGTCTGGTGTCTGGTGCCCATGTGTAACTTAAACGTTGTCTGGTGTCTGGTGCCAATGTGCAACTTAAACGTTGTCTGGTGTCTGGTGCCCATGTGTAACTTAAACGTTGTCTGGTGTCTGGTGCCAATGTGCAACTTAAGCGTTGTCTGGTGTCTGGTGCCAATGTGTAACTTAAACGTTGTCTGGTGTCTGGTGCCTATGTGTAACTTAAACGTTGTCTGGTGTCTGGTGCCAATGTGCAACTTAAACGTTGTCTGGTGTCTGGTGCCAATGTGTAACTTAAACGTTGTCTGGTGTCTGGTGCCAATGTGTAACTTAAACGTTGTCTGGTGTCTGGTGCCAATGTGTAACTTAAACGTTGTCTGGTGTCTGGTGCCCATGTGTAACTTAAACGTTGTCTGGTGTCTGGTGCCCATGTGTAACTTAAACGTTGTCTGGTGTCTGGTGCCCATGTGTAACTTAAACGTTGTCTGGTATCTGGTGCCCATGTGTAACTTAAACGTTGTCTGGTGTCTGGTGCCCATGTGTAACTTAAACGTTGTCTGGTGTCTGGTGCCCATGTGTAACTTAAACGTTGTCTGGTGTCTGGTGCCAATGTGCAACTTAAACGTTGTCTGGTGTCTGGTGCCAATGTGTAACTTAAACGTTGTCTGGTGTCTGGTGCCAATGTGCAACTTAAACGTTGTCTGGTGTCTGGTGCCAATGTGTAACTTAAACGTTGTCTGGTGTCTGGTGCCCATGTGTAACTTAAACGTTGTCTGGTGTCTGGTGCCAATGTGCAACTTAAACGTTGTCTGGTGTCTGGTGCCCATGTGTAACTTAAACGTTGTCTGGTGTCTGGTGCCAATGTGTAACTTAAACGTTGTCTGGTGTCTGGTGCCAATGTGTAACTTAAGCGTTGTCTGGTGTCTGGTGCCAATGTGCAACTTAAACGTTGTCTGGTGTCTGGTGCCCATGTGTAACTTAAACGTTGTCTGGTGTCTGGTGCCCATGTGTAGCTTAAACGTTGTCTGGTGTCTGGTGCCAATGTGTAACTTAAACGTTGTCTGGTGTCTGGTGCCCATGTGTAACTTAAACGTTGTCTGGTGTCTGGTGCCAATGTGTAACTTAAACGTTGTCTGGTGTCTGGTGCCCATGTGTAACTTAAACGTTGTCTGGTGTCTGGTGCCCATGTGTAACTTAAACGTTGTCTGGTGTCTGGTGCCAATGTGTAACTTAAACGTTGTCTGGTGTCTGGTGCCAATGTGTAACTTAAACGTTGTCTGGTGTCTGGTGCCAATGTGTAACCTAAACGTTGTCTGGTGTCTGGTGCCCATGTGTAACTTAAACGTTGTCTGGTGTCTGGTGCCAATGTGTAACTTAAACGTTGTCTGGTGTCTGGTGCCAATGTGCAACTTAAACGTTGTCTGGTGTCTGGTGCCAATGTGTAACTTAAACGTTGTCTGGTGTCTGGTGCCAATGTGTAACTTAAACGTTGTCTGGTGTCTGGTGCCAATGTGTAACTTAAACGTTGTCTGGTGTCTGGTGCCAATGTGTAACTTAAACGTTGTCTGGTGTCTGGTGCCAATGTGCAACTTAAACGTTGTCTGGTGTCTGGTGCCAATGTGTAATTTAAACGTTGTCTGGTGTCTGGTGCCAATGTGTAACTTAAACGTTGTCTGGTGTCTGGTGCCAATGTTTAACTTAAACGTTGTCTGGTGTCTGGTGCCAATGTGTAACTTAAACGTTGTCTGGTGTCTGGTGCCAATGTGTAACTTAAACGTTGTCTGGTGTCTGGTGCCAATGTGCAACTTAAACGTTGTCTGGTGCCCATGTGCAACTTAAACGTTGTCTGGTGTCTGGTGCCAATGTGCAACTTAAACGTTGTCTGGTGTCTGGTGCCAATGTGTAACTTAAACGTTGTCTGGTGTCTGGTGCCAATGTGTAACTTAAACGTTGTCTGGTGTCTGGTGCCCATGTGTAACTTAAACGTTGTCTGGTGTCTGGTGTCAATGTGTAACTTAAACGTTGTCTGGTGTCTGGTGCCAATGTGTAACTTAAACGTTGTCTGGTGTCTGGTGCCAATGTGCAACTTAAACGTTGTCTGGTGTCTGGTGCCAATGTGTAACTTAAACGTTGTCTGGTGTCTGGTGCCAATGTGTAACTTAAACGTTGTCTGGTGCCAATGTGTAACTTAAACGTTGTCTGGTGTCTGGTGCCAATGTGCAACTTAAACGTTGTCTGGTGTCTGGTGCCCATGTGTAACTTAAACGTTGTCTGGTGTCTGGTGCCCATGTGTAACTTAAACGTTGTCTGGTGTCTGGTGCCAATGTGTAACTTAAACGTTGTCTGGTGTCTGGTGCCCATGTGTAACTTAAACGTTGTCTGGTGTCTGGTGCCAATGTGTAACTTAAACGTTGTCTGGTGTCTGATTCCCATGTGTAACTTAAACGTTGTCTGGTGTCTGGTGCCCATGTGTAACTTAAACGTTGTCTGGTGTCTGGTGCCAATGTGTAACTTAAACGTTGTCTGGTGTCTGGTGCCAATGTGTAACTTAAACGTTGTCTGGTGTCTGGTGCCAATGTGTAACTTAAACGTTGTCTGGTGTCTGGTGCCAATGTGTAACTTAAACGTTGTCTGGTGTCTGGTGCCAATGTGTAACTTAAACGTTGTCTGGTGTCTGGTGCCCATGTGTAACTTAAACGTTGTCTGGTGTCTGGTGCCAATGTGTAACTTAAACGTTTTCTGGTGTCTGGTGCCCATGTGTAACTTAAACGTTGTCTGGTGTCTGGTGCCCATGTGTAACTTAAACGTTGTCTGGTGTCTGGTGCCAATGAGTAACTTAAACGTTGTCTGGTGTCTGGTGCCAATGTGTAACTTAAACGTTGTCTGGTGTCTGGTGCCAATGTGTAACTTAAACGTTGTCTGGTGTCTGGTGCCCATGTGTAACTTAAACGTTGTCTGGTGTCTGGTGCCAATGTGTAACTTAAACGTTGTCTGGTGTCTGGTGCCAATGTGCCACTTAAACGTTGTCTGGTGTCTGGTGCCAATGTGTAACTTAAACGTTGTCTGGTGTCTGGTGCCCATGTGTAACTTAAACGTTGTCTGGTGTTTGGTGCCAATGTGCAACTTAAACGTTGTCTGGTGTCTGGTGCCAATGTATAACTTAAACGTTGTCTGGTGTCTGGTGCCAATGTGTAACTTAAACGTTGTCTGGTGTCTGGTGCCAATGTGTAACTTAAACGTTGTCTGGTGTCTGGTGCCAATGTGCAACTTAAACGTTGTCTGGTGTCTGGTGCCAATGTGTAACTTAAACGTTGTCTGGTGTCTGGTGCCAATGTGCAACTTAAACGTTGTCTGGTGCCCATGTGCAACTTAAACGTTGTCTGGTGTCTGGTGCCAATGTGCAACTTATACGTTGTCTGGTGCCAATGTGCAACTTAAACGTTGTCTGGTGCCAATGTGCAACTTAAACGTTGTCTGGTGCCAATGTGCAACTTAAACGTTGTCTGGTGCCAATGTGCAACTTAAACGTTGTCTGGTGCCAATGTGCAACTTAAACGTTGTCTGGTGCCCATGTGCAACTTAAGCGTTGTCTGGTGCCCATGTGCAACTTAAGCGTTGTCTGGTGCCCATGTGCAACTTAAACGTTGTCTGGTGTCTGGTGCCCATGTGCAACTTAAACGTTGTCTGGTGTCTGGTGCCAATGTGTAACTTAAACGTTGTCTGGTGTCTGGTACCCATGTGCAACTTAAACGTTGTCTGGTGTCTGGTGCCAATGTGTAACTTAAACGTTGTCTGGTGTCTGGTGCCCATGTGTAACTTAAACGTTGTCTGGTGTCTGGTGCCAATGTGCAACTTAAAGGTTGTCTGGTGTCTGGTGCCAATGTGTAACTTAAACGTTGTCTGGTGTCTGGTGCCAATGTGTAACTTAAACGTTGTCTGGTGTCTGGTGCCAATGTGTAACTTAAACGTTGTCTGGTGTCTGGTGCCCATGTGTAACTTAAACGTTGTCTGGTGTCTGGTGCCCATGTGTAACTTAAACGTTGTCTGGTGTCTGGTGCCCATGTGTAACTTAAACGTTGTCTGGTGTCTGGTGCCAATGTGCAACTTAAACGTTGTCTGGTTTCTGGTGCCCATGTGTAACTTAAACGTTGTCTGGTGTCTGGTGCCAATGTGCAACTTAAACGTTGTCTGGTGTCTGGTGCCAATGTGTAACTTAAACGTTGTCTGGTGTCTGGTGCCCATGTGTAACTTAAACGTTGTCTGGTGTCTGGTGCCAATGTGCAACTTAAACGTTGTCTGGTGTCTGGTGCCAATGTGTAACTTAAACGTTGTCTGGTGTCTGGTGCCAATGTGTAACTTAAACGTTGTCTGGTGTCTGGTGCCAATGTGTAACTTAAACGTTGTCTGGTGTCTGGTGCCCATGTGTAATTTAAACGTTGTCTGGTGTCTGGTGCCCATGTGTAACTTAAACGTTGTCTGGTGTATGGTGCCCATGTGTAACTTAAACGTTGTCTGGTGTCTGGTGCCCATGTGTAACTTAAACGTTGTCTGGTGTCTGGTGCCCATGTGTAACTTAAACGTTGTCTGGTGTCTGGTGCCAATGTGCAACTTAAACGTTGTCTGTTGTCTGGTGCCAATGTGTAACTTAAACGTTGTCTGGTGTCTGGTGCCAATGTGTAACTTAAACGTTGTCTGGTGTCTGGTGCCAATGTGTAACTTAAACGTTGTCTGGTGTCTGGTGCCAATGTGCAACTTAAACGTTGTCTGGTTTCTGGTGCCAATGTGTAACTTAAACGTTGTCTGGTGTCTGGTGCCCATGTGTAACTTAAACGTTGTCTGGTGTCTGGTGCCAATGTGTAACTTAAACGTTGTCTGGTGTCTGGTGCCAATGTGTAACTTAAACGTTGTCTGGTGCCAATGTGCAACTTAAACGTTGTCTGGTGTCTGGTGCCAATGTGTAACTTAAACGTTGTCTGGTGTCTGGTGCCAATGTGTAATTAAACGTTGTCTGGTGTCTGGTGCCAATGTGCAACTTAAACGTTGTCTGGTGTCTGGTGCCAATGTGTAACTTAAACGTTGTCTGGTGTCTGGTGCCAATGTGTAACTTAAACGTTGTCTGGTGTCTGGTGCCAATGTGTAACTTAAACGTTGTCTGGTGTCTGGTGCCAATGTGTAACTTAAACGTTGTCTGGTGTCTGGTGCCAATGTGTAACTTAAACGTTGTCTGGTGTCTGGTGCCAATGTGCAACTTAAACGTTGTCTGGTGCCCATGTGCAACTTAAACATTGTCTGGTGTCTGGTGCCAATGTGCAACTTAAACGTTGTCTGGTGCCAATGTGCAACTTAAACGTTGTCTGGTGCCAATGTGCAACTTAAACGTTGTCTGGTGCTAATGTGCAACTTAAACGTTGTCTGGTGCCAATGTGCAACTTAAACGTTGTCTGGTGCCAATGTGCAACTTAAACGTTGTCTGGTGCCAATGTGCAACTTAAACGTTGTCTGGTGCCCATGTGCAACTTAAGCGTTGTCTGGTACCCATATGCAACTTAAACGTTGTCTGGTGTCTGGTGCCCATGTGCAACTTAAACGTTGTCTGGTGTCTGGTGCCCATGTGTAACTTAAACGTTGTCTGGTGTCTGGTGCCCATGTGCAACTTAAACGTTGTCTGGTGTCTGGTGCCAATGTGTAACTTAAACGTTGTCTGGTGTCTGGTGCCCATGTGTAACTTAAACGTTGTCTGGTGTCTGGTGCCAATGTGCAACTTAAACGTTGTCTGGTGTCTGGTGCCAATGTGTAACTTAAACGTTGTCTGGTGTCTGGTGCCAATGTGTAACTTAAACGTTGTCTGGTGTCTGGTGCCAATGTGTAACTTAAACGTTGTCTGGTGTCTGGTGCCCATGTGTAACTTAAACGTTGTCTCGTGTCTGGTGCCCATGTGTAACTTAAACGTTGTCTGGTGTCTGGTGCCCATGTGTAACTTAAACGTTGTCTGGTGTCTGGTGCCAATGTGCAACTTAAACGTTGTCTGGTTTCTGGTGCCCATGTGTAACTTAAACGTTGTCTGGTGTCTGGTGCCAATGTGCAACTTAAACGTTGTCTGGTGTCTGGTGCCAATGTGTAACTTAAACGTTGTCTGGTGTCTGGTGCCCATGTGTAACTTAAACGTTGTCTGGTGTCTGGTGCCAATGTGCAACTTAAACGTTGTCTGGTGTCTGGTGCCAATGTGTAACTTAAACGTTGTCTGGTGTCTGGTGCCCATGTGTAACTTAAACGTTGTCTGGTGTCTGGTGCCCATGTGTAACTTAAACGTTGTCTGGTGTCTGGTGCCAATGTGTAACTTAAACGTTTTCTGGTGTCTGGTGCCCATGTGTAACTTAAACGTTGTCTGGTGTCTGGTGCCCATGTGTAACTTAAACGTTGTCTGGTGTCTGGTGCCAATGTGTAACTTAAACGTTGTCTGGTGTCTGGTGCCAATGTGTAACTTAAACGTTGTCTGGTGTCTGGTGCCAATGTGTAACTTAAACGTTGTCTGGTGTCTGGTGCCCATGTGTAACTTAAACGTTGTCTGGTGTCTGGTGCCAATGTGTAACTTAAACGTTGTCTGGTGTCTGGTGCCAATGTGCAACTTAAACGTTGTCTGGTGTCTGGTGCCAATGTGTAACTTAAACGTTGTCTGGTGTCTGGTGCCAATGTGTAACTTAAACGTTGTCTGGTGTCTGGTGCCAATGTGCAACTTAAACGTTGTCTGGTGTCTGGTGCCAATGTGTAACTTAAACGTTGTCTGGTGTCTGGTGCCAATGTGTAACTTAAACGTTGTCTTGTGTCTGGTGCCAATGTGTAACTTAAACGTTGTCTGGTGTCTGGTGCCAATGTGTAACTTAAACGTTGTCTGGTGTCTGGTGCCAATGTGTAGCTTAAACGTTGTCTGGTGTCTGGTGCCAATGTGCAACTTAAACGTTGTCTGGTGCCCATGTGCAACTTAAACGTTGTCTGGTGTCTGGTGCCAATGTGCAACTTAAACGTTGTCTGGTGTCAATGTGCAACTTAAACGTTGTCTGGTGCCAATGTGCAACTTAAACGTTGTCTGGTGCCAATGTGTAACTTAAACGTTGTCTGGTGTCTGGTGCCAATGTGCAACTTAAACGTTGTCTGGTGTCTGGTGCCAATGTGTAACTTAAACGTTGTCTGGTGTCTGGTGCCAATGTGTAACTTAAACGTTGTCTGGTGTCTGGTGCCAATGTGTAACTTAAACGTTGTCTGGTGTCTGGTGCCAATGTGTAACTTAAACGTTGTCTGGTGTCTGGTGCCAATGTGTAGCTTAAACGTTGTCTGGTGTCTGGTGCCAATGTGCAACTTAAACGTTGTCTGGTGCCCATGTGCAACTTAAACGTTGTCTGGTGTCTGCTGCCAATGTGCAACTTAAACGTTGTCTGATGTCAATGTGCAACTTAAACGTTGTCTGGTGCCAATGTGCAACTTAAACGTTGTCTGGTGCCAATGTGTAACTTAAACGTTGTCTGGTGTCTGGTGCCAATGTGCAACTTAAACGTTGTCTGGTGTCTGGTGCCAATGTGTAACTTAAACGTTGTCTGGTGTCTGGTGCCAATGTGTAACTTAAACGTTGTCTGGTGTCTGGTGCCAATGTGTAACTTAAACGTTGTCTGGTGTCTGGTGCCAATGTGTAACTTAAACGTTGTCTGGTGTCTGGTGCCCATGTGTAACTTAAACGTTGTCTGGTGTCTGGTGCCCATGTGTAACTTAAACGTTGTCTGGTGTCTGGTGCCAATGTGCAACTTAAACGTTGTCTGGTGTCTGGTGCCCATGTGTAACTTAAACGTTGTCTGGTGTCTGGTGCCAATGTGCAACTTAAACGTTGTCTGGTGTCTGGTGCCAATGTGTAACTTAAGCGTTGTCTGGTGTCTGGTGCCCATGTGTAACTTAAACGTTGTCTGGTGTCTGGTGCCAATGTGCAACTTAAACGTTGTCTGGTGTCTGGTGCCAATGTGTAAATTAAACGTTGTCTGGTGTCTGGTGCCAATGTGTAACTTAAACGTTGTCTGGTGTCTGGTGCCAATGTGTAACTTAAACGTTGTCTGGTGTCTGGTGCCCATGTGTAACTTAAACGTTGTCTGGTGTCTGGTGCCCATGTGTAACTTAAACGTTGTCTGGTGTCTGGTGCCCATGTGTAACTTAAACGTTGTCTGGTGTCTGGTGCCCATGTGTAACTTAAACGTTGTCTGGTGTCTGGTGCCCATGTGTAACTTAAACGTTGTCTGGTGTCTGGTGCCAATGTGCAACTTAAACGTTGTCTGGTGTCTGGTGCCAATGTGTAACTTAAACGTTGTCTGGTTTCTGGTGCCCATGTGTAACTTAAACGTTGTCTGGTGTCTGGTGCCAATGTGCAACTTAAACGTTGTCTGGTGTCTGGTGCCCATGTGTAACTTAAACGTTGTCTGGTGTCTGGTGCCCATGTGTAACTTAAACGTTGTCTGGTGTCTGGTGCCAATGTGTAACTTAAACGTTGTCTGGTGTCTGGTGCCCATGTGTAACTTAAACGTTGTCTGGTGTCTGGTGCCAATGTGTAACTTAAACGTTGTCTGGTGTCTGGTGCTCATGTGTAACTTTAACGTTGTCTGGTGTCTGGTGCCCATGTGTAACTAAAACGTTGTCTGGTGTCTGGTGCCAATGTGTAACTTAAACGTTGTCTGGTGTCTGGTGCCAATGTGTAACTTAAACGTTGTCTGGTGTCTGGTGCCAATGTGTAACTTAAACGTTGTCTGGTGTCTGGTGCCCATGTGTAACTTAAACGTTGTCTGGTTTCTGGTGCCAATGTGTAACTTAAACGTTGTCTGGTGTCTGGTGCCAATGTGCAACTTAAACGTTGTCTGGTGTCTGGTGCCAATGTGTAACTTAAACGTTGTCTGGTGTCTGGTGCCAATGTGTAACTTAAACGTTGTCTGGTGTCTGGTGCCAATGTGCAACTTAAACGTTGTCTGGTGTCTGGTGACAATGTGTAACTTAAACGTTGTCTGGTGTCTGGTGCCAATGTGTAACTTAAACGTTGTCTGGTGTCTGGTGCCAATGTGTAACTTAAACGTTGTCTGGTGTCTGGTGCCAATGTGTAACTTAAACGTTGTCTGGTGTCTGGTGCCAATGTGTAACTTAAACGTTGTCTGGTGTCTGGTGCCAATGTGCAACTTAAACGTTGTCTGGTGCCCATGTGCAACTTAAACGTTGTCTGGTGTCTGGTGCCAATGTGCAACTTAAACGTTGTATGGTGCCAATGTGCAACTTAAACGTTGTCTGGTGCCAATGTGCAACTTAAACGTTGTCTGGTGCCAATGTGCAACTTAAACGTTGTCTGGTGCCAATGTGCAACTTAAACGTTGTCTGGTGCCAATGTGCAACTTAAACGTTGTCTGGTGCCAATGTGCAACTTAAACGTTGTCTGGTGCCCATGTGCAACTTAAGCGTTGTCTGGTGCCCATGTGCAACTTAAGCGTTGTCTGGTGCCCATATGCAACTTAAACGTTGTCTGGTGTCTGGTGCCCATGTGCAACTTAAACGTTGTCTGGTGTCTGGTGCCCATGTGTAACTTAAACGTTGTCTGGTGTCTGGTGCCCATGTGCAACTTAAACGTTGTCTGGTGTCTGGTGCCAATGTGTAACTTAAACGTTGTCTGGTGTCTGGTGCCCATGTGTAGCTTAAACGTTGTCTGGTGTCTGGTGCCAATGTGCAACTTAAACGTTGTCTGGTGTCTGGTGCCAATGTGTAACTTAAACGTTGTCTGGTGTCTGGTGCCAATGTGTAACTTAAACGTTGTCTGGTGTCTGGTGCCAATGTGTAACTTAAACGTTGTCTGGTGTCTGGTGCCCATGTGTAACTTAAACGTTGTCTCGTGTCTGGTGCCCATGTGTAACTTAAACGTTGTCTGGTGTCTGGTGCCCATGTGTAACTTAAACGTTGTCTGGTGTCTGGTGCCAATGTGCAACTTAAACGTTGTCTGGTTTCTGGTGCCCATGTGTAACTTAAACGTTGTCTGGTGTCTGGTGCCAATGTGCAACTTAAACGTTGTCTGGTGTCTGGTGCCAATGTGTAACTTAAACGTTGTCTGGTGTCTGGTGCCCATGTGTAACTTAAACGTTGTCTGGTGTCTGGTGCCAATGTGCAACTTAAACGTTGTCTGGTGTCTGGTGCCAATGTGTAACTTAAACGTTGTCTGGTGTCTGGTGCCAATGTGTAACTTAAACGTTGTCTGGTGTCTGGTGCCAATGTGTAACTTAAACGTTGTCTGGTGTCTGGTGCCCATGTGTAACTTAAACGTTGTCTGGTGTCTGGTGCCAATGTGTAACTTAAACGTTTTCTGGTGTCTGGTGCCCATGTGTAACTTAAACGTTTTCTGGTGTCTGGTGCCCATGTGTAACTTAAACGTTGTCTGGTGTCTGGTGTCCATGTGTAACTTAAACGTTGTCTGGTGTCTGGTGCCAATGTGTAACTTAAACGTTGTCTGGTGTCTGGTGCCAATGTGTAACTTAAACGTTGTCTGGTGTCTGGTGCCAATGTGTAACTTAAACGTTGTCTGGTGTCTGGTGCCCATGTGTAACTTAAACGTTGTCTGGTGTCTGGTGCCAATGTGTAACTTAAACGTTGTCTGGTGTCTGGTGCCAATGTGCAACTTAAACGTTTTCTGGTGTCTGGTGCCAATGTGTAACTTAAACGTTGTCTGGTGTCTGGTGCCAATGTGTAACTTAAACGTTGTCTGGTGTCTGGTGCCAATGTGCAACTTAAACGTTGTCTGGTGTCTGGTGCCAATGTGTAACTTAAACGTTGTCTGGTGTCTGGTGCCAATGTGTAACTTAAACGTTGTCTGGTGTCTGGTGCCAATGTGTAACTTAAACGTTGTCTGGTGTCTGGTGCCAATGTGTAACTTAAACGTTGTCTGGTGTCTGGTGCCAATGTGTAACTTAAACGTTGTCTGGTGTCTGGTGCCAATGTGCAACTTAAACGTTGTCTGGTGCCCATGTGCAACTTAAACGTTGTCTGGTGTCTGGTGCCAATGTGCAACTTAAACGTTGTCTGGTGTCAATGTGCAACTTAAACGTTGTCTGGTGCCAATGTGCAACTTAAACGTTGTCTGGTGCCAATGTGCAACTTAAACGTTGTCTGGTGCCAATGTGCAACTTAAACGTTGTCTGGTGCCAATGTGCAACTTAAACGTTGTCTGGTGCCAATGTGCAACTTAAACGTTGTCTGGTGCCCATGTGCAACTTAAGCGTTGTCTGGTGCCCATGTGCAACTTAAGCGTTGTCTGGTGCCCATGTGCAACTTAAACGTTTTCTGGTGTCTGGTGCCCATGTGCAACTTAAACGTTGTCTGGTGTCTGGTGCCAATGTGTAACTTAAACGTTGTCTGGTGTCTGGTACCCATGTGCAACTTAAACGTTGTCTGGTGTCTGGTGCCAATGTGTAACTTAAACGTTGTCTGGTGTCTGGTGCCCATGTGTAACTTAAACGTTGTCTGGTGTCTGGTGCCAATGTGCAACTTAAACGTTGTCTGGTGTCTGGTGCCAATGTGTAACTTAAACGTTGTCTGGTGTCTGGTGCCAATGTGTAACTTAAACGTTGTCTGGTGTCTGGTGCCAATGTGTAACTTAAACGTTGTCTGGTGTCTGGTGCCCATGTGTAACTTAAACGTTGTCTGGTGTCTGGTGCCCATGTGTAACTTAAACGTTGTCTGGTGTCTGGTGCCAATGTGCAACTTAAACGTTGTCTGGTTTCTGGTGCCCATGTGTAACTTAAACGTTGTCTGGTGTCTGGTGCCAATGTGCAACTTAAACGTTGTCTGGTGTCTGGTGCCAATGTGTAACTTAAACGTTGTCTGGTGTCTGGTGCCCATGTGTAACTTAAACGTTGTCTGGTGTCTGGTGCCAATGTGCAACTTAAACGTTGTCTGGTGTCTGGTGCCAATGTGTAACTTAAACGTTGTCTGGTGTCTGGTGCCAATGTGTAACTTAAACGTTGTCTGGTGTCTGGTGCCAATGTGTAACTTAAACGTTGTCTGGTGTCTGGTGCCCATGTGTAACTTAAACGTTGTCTGGTGTCTGGTGCCAATGTGTAACTTAAACGTTTTCTGGTGTCTGGTGCCCATGTGTAACTTAAACGTTGTCTGGTGTCTGGTGCCCATGTGTAACTTAAACGTTGTCTGGTGTCTGGTGCCAATGTGTAACTTAAACGTTGTCTGGTGTCTGGTGCCAATGTGTAACTTAAACGTTGTCTGGTGTCTGGTGCCAATGTGTAACTTAAACGTTGTCTGGTGTCTGGTGCCCATGTGTAACTTAAACGTTGTCTGGTGTCTGGTGCCAATGTGTAACTTAAACGTTGTCTGGTGTCTGGTGCCAATGTGCAACTTAAACGTTGTCTGGTGTCTGGTGCCAATGTGTAACTTAAACGTTGTCTGGTGTCTGGTGCCCATGTGTAACTTAAACGTTGTCTGGTGTCTGGTGCCAATGTGCAACTTAAACGTTGTCTGGTGTCTGGTGCCAATGTGTAACTTAAACGTTGTCTGGTGTCTGGTGCCAATGTGTAACTTAAACGTTGTCTGGTGTCTGGTGCCAATGTGTAACTTAAACGTTGTCTGGTGTCTGGTGCCAATGTGTAACTTAAACGTTGTCTGGTGTCTGGTGCCAATGTGTAACTTAAACGTTGTCTGGTGTCTGGTGCCAATGTGCAACTTAAACGTTGTCTGGTGCCCATGTGCAACTTAAACGTTGTCTGGTGTCTGGTGCCAATGTGCAACTTAAACGTTGTCTGGTGCCAATGTGCAACTTAAACGTTGTCTGGTGCCAATGTGCAACTTAAACGTTGTCTGGTGCCAATGTGCAACTTAAACGTTGTCTGGTGCCAATGTGCAACTTAAACGTTGTCTGGTGCCAATGTGCAACTTAAACGTTGTCTGGTGCCAATGTGCAACTTAAACGTTGTCTGGTGCCCATGTGCAACTTAAGCGTTGTCTGGTGCCCATGTGCAACTTAAGCGTTGTCTGGTGCCCATGTGCAACTTAAACGTTGTCTGGTGTCTGGTGCCCATGTGCAACTTAAACGTTGTCTGGTGTCTGGTGCCAATGTGTAACTTAAACGTTGTCTGGTGTCTGGTGCCCATGTGTAACATAAACGTTGTCTGGTGTCTGGTGCCAATGTGCAACTTAAACGTTGTCTGGTGTCTGGTGCCAATGTGTAACTTAAACGTTGTCTGGTGTCTGGTGCCAATGTGTAACTTAAACGTTGTCTGGTGTCTGGTGCCAATGTGTAACTTAAACGTTGTCTGGTGTCTGGTGCCCATGTGTAACTTAAACGTTGTCTGGTGTCTGGTGCCCATGTGTAACTTAAACGTTGTCTGGTGTCTGGTGCCCATGTGTAACTTAAACGTTGTCTGGTGTCTGGTGCCAATGTGCAACTTAAACGTTGTCTGGTTTCTGGTGCCCATGTGTAACTTAAACGTTGTCTGGTGTCTGGTGCCAATGTGCAACTTAAACGTTGTCTGGTGTATGGTGCCAATGTGTAACTTAAACGTTGTCTGGTGTCTGGTGCCAATGTGTAACTTAAACGTTGTCTGGTGTCTGGTGCCAATGTGCAACTTAAACGTTGTCTGGTGTCTGGTGCCAATGTGTAACTTAAACGTTGTCTGGTGTCTGGTGCCAATGTGTAACTTAAACGTTGTCTGGTGTCTGGTGCCAATGTGTAACTTAAACGTTGTCTGGTGTCTGGTGCCCATGTGTAACTTAAACGTTGTCTGGTGTCTGGTGCCCATGTGTAACTTAAGCGTTGTCTGGTGTCTGGTGCCCATGTGTAACTTAAACGTTGTCTGGTGTCTGGTGCCCATGTGTAACTTAAACGTTGTCTGGTGTCTGGTGCCCATGTGTAACTTAAACGTTGTCTGGTGTCTGGTGCCAATGTGCAACTTAAACGTTGTCTGGTGTCTGGTGCCAATGTGTAACTTAAACGTTGTCTGGTGTCTGGTGCCCATGTGTAACTTAAACGTTGTCTGGTGTCTGGTGCCAATGTGCAACTTAAACGTTGTCTGGTGTCTGGTGCCAATGTGCAACTTATACGTTGTCTGGTGCCAATGTGCAACTTAAACGTTGTCTGGTGCCAATGTGCAACTTAAACGTTGTCTGGTGCCAATGTGCAACTTAAACGTTGTCTGGTGCCAATGTGCAACTTAAACGTTGTCTGGTGCCAATGTGCAACTTAAACGTTGTCTGGTGCCCATGTGCAACTTAAGCGTTGTCTGGTGCCCATGTGCAACTTAAGCGTTGTCTGGTGCCCATGTGCAACTTAAACGTTGTCTGGTGTCTGGTGCCCATGTGCAACTTAAACGTTGTCTGGTGTCTGGTGCCAATGTGCAACTTAAACGTTGTCTGGTTTCTGGTGCCCATGTGTAACTTAAACGTTGTCTGGTGTCTGGTGCCAATGTGCAACTTAAACGTTGTCTGGTGTCTGGTGCCAATGTGTAACTTAAACGTTGTCTGGTGTCTGGTGCCCATGTGTAACTTAAACGTTGTCTGGTGTCTGGTGCCAATGTGCAACTTAAACGTTGTCTGGTGTCTGGTGCCAATGTGTAACTTAAACGTTGTCTGGTGTCTGGTGCCAATGTGTAACTTAAACGTTGTCTGGTGTCTGGTGCCAATGTGTAACTTAAACGTTGTCTGGTGTCTGGTGCCCATGTGTAATTTAAACGTTGTCTGGTGTCTGGTGCCCATGTGTAACTTAAACGTTGTCTGGTGTATGGTGCCCATGTGTAACTTAAACGTTGTCTGGTGTCTGGTGCCCATGTGTAACTTAAACGTTGTCTGGTGTCTGGTGCCCATGTGTAACTTAAACGTTGTCTGGTGTCTGGTGCCAATGTGCAACTTAAACGTTGTCTGTTGTCTGGTGTCAATGTGTAACTTAAACGTTGTCTGGTGTCTGGTGCCAATGTGTAACTTAAACGTTGTCTGGTGTCTGGTGCCAATGTGTAGCTTAAACGTTGTCTGGTGTCTGGTGCCAATGTGCAACTTAAACGTTGTCTGGTTTCTGGTGCCAATGTGTAACTTAAACGTTGTCTGGTGTCTGGTGCCCATGTGTAACTTAAACGTTGTCTGGTGTCTGGTGCCCATGTGTAACTTAAACGTTGTCTGGTGTCTTGTGCCAATGTGTAACTTAAACGTTGTCTGGTGTCTGGTGCCAATGTGTAACTTAAACGTTGTCTGGTGTCTGGTGCCAATGTGTAACTTAAACGTTGTCTGGTGTCTGGTGCCCATGTGTAACTTAAACGTTGTCTGGTGTCTGGTGCCAATGTGTAACTTAAACGTTGTCTGGTGTCTGGTGCCAATGTGCAACTTAAACGTTGTCTGGTGTCTGGTGCCAATGTGTAACTTAAACGTTGTCTGGTGTCTGGTGCCAATGTGTAACTTAAACGTTGTCTGGTGTCTGGTGCCAATGTGTAACTTAAACGTTGTCTGGTGTCTGGTGCCAATGTGCAACTTAAACGTTGTCTGGTGCCCATGTGCAACTTAAATGTTGTCTGGTGTCTGGTGCCAATGTGCAACTTAAACGTTGTCTGGTGCCAATGTGCAACTTAAACGTTGTCTGGTGCCAATGTGCAACTTAAACGTTGTCTGGTGCCAATGTGCAACTTAAACGTTGTCTGGTGCCCATGTGTAACTTAAACGTTGTCTGGTGTCTGGTGCCAATGTGTAACTTAAACGTTGTCTGGTGTCTGGTGCCCATGTGTAACTTAAACGTTGTCTGGTGTCTGGTGCCAATGTGCAACTTAAACGTTGTCTGGTGTCTGGTGCCAATGTGTAACTTAAACGTTGTCTGGTGTCTGGTGCCAATGTGTAACTTAAACGTTGTCTGGTGTCTGGTGCCAATGTGTAACTTAAACGTTGTCTGGTGTCTGGTGCCCATGTGTAACTTAAGCATTGTCTGGTGTCTGGTGCCCATGTGTAACTTAAACGCTGTCTGGTGTCTGGTGCCCATGTGTAACTTAAACGTTGTCTGGTGTCTGGTGCCCATGTGTAACTTAAACGTTGTCTGGTGTCTGGTGCCCATGTGTAACTTAAACGTTGTCTGGTGTCTGGTGCCAATGTGCAACTTAAACGTTGTCTGGTGTCTGGTGCCAATGTGTAACTTAAACGTTGTCTGGTGTCTGGTGCCAATGTGTAACTTAAACGTTGTCTGGTGTCTGGTGCCAATGTGTAACTTAAACGTTGTCTGGTGTCTGGTGCCAATGTGCAACTTAAACGTTGTCTGGTGTCTGGTGCCCATGTGTAACTTAAACGTTGTCTGGTGTCTGGTGCCAATGTGTAACTTAAACGTTGTCTGGTGTCTGGTGCCAATGTGTAACTTAAACGTTGTCTGGTGTCTGGTGCCAATGTGTAACTTAAACGTTGTCTGGTGTCTGGTGCCAATGTGTAACTTAAACGTTGTCTGGTGTCTGGTGCCCATGTGTAACTTAAACGTTGTCTGGTGTCTGATGCCAATGTGTAACTTAAACGTTGTCTGGTGTCTGGTGCCAATGTGCAACTTAAACGTTGTCTGGTGTCTGGTGCCAATGTGTAACTTAAACGTTGTCTGGTGTCTGGTGCCAATGTGTAACTTAAACGTTGTCTGGTGTCTGGTGCCAATGTGCAACATAAACGTTGTCTGGTGTCTGGTGCCAATGTGTAGCTTAAACGTTGTCTGGTGTCTGGTGCCAATGTGTAACTTAAACGTTGTCTGGTGTCTGGTGCCCATGTGTAACTTAAACGTTGTCTGGTGTCTGGTGCCCATGTGTAACTTAAACGTTGTCTGGTGTCTGGTGCCCATGTGTAACTTAAACGTTGTCTGGTGTCTGGTGCCAATGTGCAACTTAAACGTTGTCTGGTTTCTGGTGCCCATGTGTAACTTAAACGTTGTCTGGTGTCTGGTGCCAATGTGCAACTTAAACGTTGTCTGGTGTATGGTGCCAATGTGTAACCTAAACGTTGTCTGGTGTCTGGTGCCCATGTGTAACTTAAACGTTGTCTGGTGTCTGGTGCCAATGTGCAACTTAAACGTTGTCTGGTGTCTGGTGCCAATGTGTAACTTAAACGTTGTCTGGTGTCTGGTGCCAATGTGTAACTTAAACGTTGTCTGGTGTCTGGTGCCAATGTGTAACTTAAACGTTGTCTGGTGTCTGGTGCCCATGTGTAACTTAAACGTTGTCTGGTGTCTGGTGCCCATGTGTAACTTAAGCGTTGTCTGGTGTCTGGTGCCCATGTGTAACTTAAACGTTGTCTGGTGTCTGGTGCCCATGTGTAACTTAAACGTTGTCTGGTGTCTGGTGCCCATGTGTAACTTAAACGTTGTCTGGTGTCTGGTGCCAATGTGCAACTTAAACGTTGTCTGGTGTCTGGTGCCAATGTGTAACTTAAACGTTGTCTGGTGTCTGGTGCCCATGTGTAACTTAAACGTTGTCTGGTGTCTGGTGCCAATGTGCAACTTAAACGTTGTCTGGTGTCTGGTGCCAATGTGTAACTTAAACGTTGTCTGGTGTCTGGTGCCAATGTGTAACTTAAACGTTGTCTGGTGTCTGGTGCCCATGTGTAACTTAAACGTTGTCTGGTGTCTGGTGCCCATGTGCAACTTAAACGTTGTCTGGTGTCTGGTGCCAATGTGTAACTTAAACGTTGTCTGGTGTCTGGTGCCCATGTGTAACTTAAACGTTGTCTGGTGTCTGGTGCCAATGTGCAACTTAAACGTTGTCTGGTGTCTGGTGCCAATGTGTAACTTAAACGTTGTCTGGTGTCTGGTGCCAATGTGTAACTTAAACGTTGTCTGGTGTCTGGTGCCAATGTGTAACTTAAACGTTGTCTGGTGTCTGGTGCCCATGTGTAACTTAAACGTTGTCTGGTGTCTGGTGCCAATGTGTAACTTAAACGTTTTCTGGTGTCTGGTGCCCATGTGTAACTTAAACGTTGTCTGGTGTCTGGTGCCCATGTGTAACTTAAACGTTGTCTGGTGTCTGGTGCCAATGAGTAACTTAAACGTTGTCTGGTGTCTGGTGCCAATGTGTAACTTAAACGTTGTCTGGTGTCTGGTGCCAATGTGTAACTTAAACGTTGTCTGGTGTCTGGTGCCCATGTGTAACTTAAACGTTGTCTGGTGTCTGGTGCCAATGTGTAACTTAAACGTTGTCTGGTGTCTGGTGCCAATGTGCCACTTAAACGTTGTCTGGTGTCTGGTGCCAATGTGTAACTTAAACGTTGTCTGGTGTCTGGTGCCCATGTGTAACTTAAACGTTGTCTGGTGTTTGGTGCCAATGTGCAACTTAAACGTTGTCTGGTGTCTGGTGCCAATGTGTAACTTAAACGTTGTCTGGTGTCTGGTGCCAATGTGTAACTTAAACGTTGTCTGGTGTCTGGTGCCAATGTGTAACTTAAACGTTGTCTGGTGTCTGGTGCCAATGTGTAACTTAAACGTTGTCTGGTGTCTGGTGCCAATGTGTAACTTAAACGTTGTCTGGTGTCTGGTGCCAATGTGCAACTTAAACGTTGTCTGGTGCTCATGTGCAACTTAAACGTTGTCTGGTGTCTGGTGCCAATGTGCAACTTATACGTTGTCTGGTGCCAATGTGCAACTTAAACGTTGTCTGGTGCCAATGTGCAACTTAAACGTTGTCTGGTGCCAATGTGCAACTTAAACGTTGTCTGGTGCCAATGTGCAACTTAAACGTTGTCTGGTGCCAATGTGCAACTTAAACGTTGTCTGGTGCCCATGTGCAACTTAAGCGTTGTCTGGTGCCCATGTGCAACTTAAGCGTTGTCTGGTGCCCATGTGCAACTTAAACGTTGTCTGGTGTCTGGTGCCCATGTGCAACTTAAACGTTGTCTGGTGTCTGGTGCCAATGTGTAACTTAAACGTTGTCTGGTGTCTGGTACCCATGTGCAACTTAAACGTTGTCTGGTGTCTGGTGCCAATGTGTAACTTAAACGTTGTCTGGTGTCTGGTGCCCATGTGTAACTTAAACGTTGTCTGGTGTCTGGTGCCAATGTGCAACTTAAAGGTTGTCTGGTGTCTGGTGCCAATGTGTAACTTAAACGTTGTCTGGTGTCTGGTGCCAATGTGTAACTTAAACGTTGTCTGGTGTCTGGTGCCAATGTGTAACTTAAACGTTGTCTGGTGTCTGGTGCCCATGTGTAACTTAAACGTTGTCTGGTGTCTGGTGCCCATGTGTAACTTAAACGTTGTCTGGTGTCTGGTGCCCATGTGTAACTTAAACGTTGTCTGGTGTCTGGTGCCAATGTGCAACTTAAACGTTGTCTGGTTTCTGGTGCCCATGTGTAACTTAAACGTTGTCTGGTGTCTGGTGCCAATGTGCAACTTAAACGTTGTCTGGTGTCTGGTGCCAATGTGTAACTTAAACGTTGTCTGGTGTCTGGTGCCAATGTGTAACTTAAACGTTGTCTGGTGTCTGGTGCCAATGTGTAACTTAAACGTTGTCTGGTGTCTGGTGCCCATGTGTAATTTAAACGTTGTCTGGTGTCTGGTGCCCATGTGTAACTTAAACGTTGTCTGGTGTATGGTGCCCATGTGTAACTTAAACGTTGTCTGGTGTCTGGTGCCCATGTGTAACTTAAACGTTGTCTGGTGTCTGGTGCCCATGTGTAACTTAAACGTTGTCTGGTGTCTGGTGCCAATGTGCAACTTAAACGTTGTCTGTTGTCTGGTGCCAATGTGTAACTTAAACGTTGTCTGGTGTCTGGTGCCAATGTGTAACTTAAACGTTGTCTGGTGTCTGGTGCCAATGTGTAACTTAAACGTTGTCTGGTGTCTGGTGCCAATGTGCAACTTAAACGTTGTCTGGTTTCTGGTGCCAATGTGTAACTTAAACGTTGTCTGGTGTCTGGTGCCCATGTGTAACTTAAACGTTGTCTGGTGTCTGGTGCCAATGTGTAACTTAAACGTTGTCTGGTGTCTGGTGCCAATGTGTAACTTAAACGTTGTCTGGTGCCAATGTGCAACTTAAACGTTGTCTGGTGTCTGGTGCCAATGTGTAACTTAAACGTTGTCTGGTGTCTGGTGCCAATGTGTAATTAAACGTTGTCTGGTGTCTGGTGCCAATGTGCAACTTAAACGTTGTCTGGTGTCTGGTGCCAATGTGTAACTTAAACGTTGTCTGGTGTCTGGTGCCAATGTGTAACTTAAACGTTGTCTGGTGTCTGGTGCCAATGTGTAACTTAAACGTTGTCTGGTGTCTGGTGCCAATGTGTAACTTAAACGTTGTCTGGTGTCTGGTGCCAATGTGTAACTTAAACGTTGTCTGGTGTCTGGTGCCAATGTGCAACTTAAACGTTGTCTGGTGCCCATGTGCAACTTAAACATTGTCTGGTGTCTGGTGCCAATGTGCAACTTAAACGTTGTCTGGTGCCAATGTGCAACTTAAACGTTGTCTGGTGCCAATGTGCAACTTAAACGTTGTCTGGTGCTAATGTGCAACTTAAACGTTGTCTGGTGCCAATGTGCAACTTAAACGTTGTCTGGTGCCAATGTGCAACTTAAACGTTGTCTGGTGCCAATGTGCAACTTAAACGTTGTCTGGTGCCCATGTGCAACTTAAGCGTTGTCTGGTACCCATATGCAACTTAAACGTTGTCTGGTGTCTGTTGCCCATGTGCAACTTAAACGTTGTCTGGTGTCTGGTGCCCATGTGTAACTTAAACGTTGTCTGGTGTCTGGTGCCCATGTGCAACTTAAACGTTGTCTGGTGTCTGGTGCCAATGTGTAACTTAAACGTTGTCTGGTGTCTGGTGCCCATGTGTAACTTAAACGTTGTCTGGTGTCTGGTGCCAATGTGCAACTTAAACGTTGTCTGGTGTCTGGTGCCAATGTGTAACTTAAACGTTGTCTGGTGTCTGGTGCCAATGTGTAACTTAAACGTTGTCTGGTGTCTGGTGCCAATGTGTAACTTAAACGTTGTCTGGTGTCTGGTGCCCATGTGTAACTTAAACGTTGTCTCGTGTCTGGTGCCCATGTGTAACTTAAACGTTGTCTGGTGTCTGGTGCCCATGTGTAACTTAAACGTTGTCTGGTGTCTGGTGCCAATGTGCAACTTAAACGTTGTCTGGTTTCTGGTGCCCATGTGTAACTTAAACGTTGTCTGGTGTCTGGTGCCAATGTGCAACTTAAACGTTGTCTGGTGTCTGGTGCCAATGTGTAACTTAAACGTTGTCTGGTGTCTGGTGCCCATGTGTAACTTAAACGTTGTCTGGTGTCTGGTGCCAATGTGCAACTTAAACGTTGTCTGGTGTCTGGTGCCAATGTGTAACTTAAACGTTGTCTGGTGTCTGGTGCCAATGTGTAACTTAAACGTTGTCTGGTGTCTGGTGCCCATGTGTAACTTAAACGTTGTCTGGTGTCTGGTGCCAATGTGTAACTTAAACGTTTTCTGGTGTCTGGTGCCCATGTGTAACTTAAACGTTGTCTGGTGTCTGGTGCCCATGTGTAACTTAAACGTTGTCTGGTGTCTGGTGCCAATGTGTAACTTAAACGTTGTCTGGTGTCTGGTGCCAATGTGTAACTTAAACGTTGTCTGGTGTCTGGTGCCAATGTGTAACTTAAACGTTGTCTGGTGTCTGGTGCCCATGTGTAACTTAAACGTTGTCTGGTGTCTGGTGCCAATGTGTAACTTAAACGTTGTCTGGTGTCTGGTGCCAATGTGCAACTTAAACGTTGTCTGGTGTCTGGTGCCAATGTGTAACTTAAACGTTGTCTGGTGTCTGGTGCCAATGTGTAACTTAAACGTTGTCTGGTGTCTGGTGCCAATGTGCAACTTAAACGTTGTCTGGTGTCTGGTGCCAATGTGTAACTTAAACGTTGTCTTGTGTCTGGTGCCAATGTGTAACTTAAACGTTGTCTGGTGTCTGGTGCCAATGTGTAACTTAAACGTTGTCTGGTGTCTGGTGCCAATGTGTAGCTTAAACGTTGTCTGGTGTCTGGTGCCAATGTGCAACTTAAACGTTGTCTGGTGCCCATGTGCAACTTAAACGTTGTCTGGTGTCTGGTGCCAATGTGCAACTTAAACGTTGTCTGGTGTCAATGTGCAACTTAAACGTTGTCTGGTGCCAATGTGCAACTTAAACGTTGTCTGGTGCCAATGTGTAACTTAAACGTTGTCTGGTGTCTGGTGCCAATGTGCAACTTAAACGTTGTCTGGTGTCTGGTGCCAATGTGTAACTTAAACGTTGTCTGGTGTCTGGTGCCAATGTGTAACTTAAACGTTGTCTGGTGTCTGGTGCCAATGTGTAACTTAAACGTTGTCTGGTGTCTGGTGCCAATGTGTAACTTAAACGTTGTCTGGTGTCTGGTGCCCATGTGTAACTTAAACGTTGTCTGGTGTCTTGTGCCCATGTGTAACTTAAACGTTGTCTGGTGTCTGGTGCCAATGTGCAACTTAAACGTTGTCTGGTGTCTGGTGCCCATGTGTAACTTAAACGTTGTCTGGTGTCTGGTGCCAATGTGCAACTTAAACGTTGTCTGGTGTCTGGTGCCAATGTGTAACTTAAGCGTTGTCTGGTGTCTGGTGCCCATGTGTAACTTAAACGTTGTCTGGTGTCTGGTGCCAATGTGCAACTTAAACGTTGTCTGGTGTCTGGTGCCAATGTGTAAATTAAACGTTGTCTGGTGTCTGGTGCCAATGTGTAACTTAAACGTTGTCTGGTGTCTGGTGCCAATGTGTAACTTAAACGTTGTCTGGTGTCTGGTGCCCATGTGTAACTTAAACGTTGTCTGGTGTCTGGTGCCCATGTGTAACTTAAACGTTGTCTGGTGTCTGGTGCCCATGTGTAACTTAAACGTTGTCTGGTGTCTGGTGCCCATGTGTAACTTAAACGTTGTCTGGTGTCTGGTGCCCATGTGTAACTTAAACGTTGTCTGGTGTCTGGTGCCAATGTGCAACTTAAACGTTGTCTGGTGTCTGGTGCCAATGTGTAACTTAAACGTTGTCTGGTGTCTGGTGCCAATGTGTAACTTAAACGTTGTCTGGTTTCTGGTGCCCATGTGTAACTTAAACGTTGTCTGGTGTCTGGTGCCAATGTGCAACTTAAACGTTGTCTGGTGTCTGGTGCCCATGTGTAACTTAAACGTTGTCTGGTGTCTGGTGCCCATGTGTAACTTAAACGTTGTCTGGTGTCTGGTGCCAATGTGTAACTTAAACGTTGTCTGGTGTCTGGTGCCCATGTGTAACTTAAACGTTGTCTGGTGTCTGGTGCCAATGTGTAACTTAAACGTTGTCTGGTGTCTGGTGCTCATGTGTAACTTAAACGTTGTCTGGTGTCTGGTGCCCATGTGTAACTAAAACGTTGTCTGGTGTCTGGTGCCAATGTGTAACTTAAACGTTGTCTGGTGTCTGGTGCCAATGTGTAACTTAAACGTTGTCTGGTGTCTGGTGCCAATGTGTAACTTAAACGTTGTCTGGTGTCTGGTGCCCATGTGTAACTTAAACGTTGTCTGGTTTCTGGTGCCAATGTGTAACTTAAACGTTGTCTGGTGTCTGGTGCCAATGTGCAACTTAAACGTTGTCTGGTGTCTGGTGCCAATGTGTAACTTAAACGTTGTCTGGTGTCTGGTGCCAATGTGTAACTTAAACGTTGTCTGGTGTCTGGTGCCAATGTGCAACTTAAACGTTGTCTGGTGTCTGGTGACAATGTGTAACTTAAACGTTGTCTGGTGTCTGGTGCCAATGTGTAACTTAAACGTTGTCTGGTGTCTGGTGCCAATGTGTAACTTAAACGTTGTCTGGTGTCTGGTGCCAATGTGTAACTTAAACGTTGTCTGGTGTCTGGTGCCAATGTGTAACTTAAACGTTGTCTGGTGTCTGGTGCCAATGTGCAACTTAAACGTTGTCTGGTGCCCATGTGCAACTTAAACGTTGTCTGGTGTCTGGTGCCAATGTGCAACTTAAACGTTGTCTGGTGCCAATGTGCAACTTAAACGTTGTCTGGTGCCAATGTGCAACTTAAACGTTGTCTGGTGCCAATGTGCAACTTAAACGTTGTCTGGTGCCAATGTGCAACTTAAACGTTGTCTGGTGCCAATGTGCAACTTAAACGTTGTCTGGTGCCAATGTGCAACTTAAACGTTGTCTGGTGCCCATGTGCAACTTAAGCGTTGTCTGGTGCCCATGTGCAACTTAAGCGTTGTCTGGTGCCCATATGCAACTTAAACGTTGTCTGGTGTCTGGTGCCCATGTGCAACTTAAACGTTGTCTGGTGTCTGGTGCCCATGTGTAACTTAAACGTTGTCTGGTGTCTGGTGCCCATGTGCAACTTAAACGTTGTCTGGTGTCTGGTGCCAATGTGTAACTTAAACGTTGTCTGGTGTCTGGTGCCCATGTGTAGCTTAAACGTTGTCTGGTGTCTGGTGCCAATGTGCAACTTAAACGTTGTCTGGTGTCTGGTGCCAATGTGTAACTTAAACGTTGTCTGGTGTCTGGTGCCAATGTGTAACTTAAACGTTGTCTGGTGTCTGGTGCCAATGTGTAACTTAAACGTTGTCTGGTGTCTGGTGCCCATGTGTAACTTAAACGTTGTCTCGTGTCTGGTGCCCATGTGTAACTTAAACGTTGTCTGGTGTCTGGTGCCCATGTGTAACTTAAACGTTGTCTGGTGTCTGGTGCCAATGTGCAACTTAAACGTTGTCTGGTTTCTGGTGCCCATGTGTAACTTAAACGTTGTCTGGTGTCTGGTGCCAATGTGCAACTTAAACGTTGTCTGGTGTCTGGTGCCAATGTGTAACTTAAACGTTGTCTGGTGTCTGGTGCCCATGTGTAACTTAAACGTTGTCTGGTGTCTGGTGCCAATGTGCAACTTAAACGTTGTCTGGTGTCTGGTGCCAATGTGTAACTTAAACGTTGTCTGGTGTCTGGTGCCAATGTGTAACTTAAACGTTGTCTGGTGTCTGGTGCCAATGTGTAACTTAAACGTTGTCTGGTGTCTGGTGCCCATGTGTAACTTAAACGTTGTCTGGTGTCTGGTGCCAATGTGTAACTTAAACGTTTTCTGGTGTCTGGTGCCCATGTGTAACTTAAACGTTGTCTGGTGTCTGGTGTCCATGTGTAACTTAAACGTTGTCTGGTGTCTGGTGCCAATGTGTAACTTAAACGTTGTCTGGTGTCTGGTGCCAATGTGTAACTTAAACGTTGTCTGGTGTCTGGTGCCAATGTGTAACTTAAACGTTGTCTGGTGTCTGGTGCCCATGTGTAACTTAAACGTTGTCTGGTGTCTGGTGCCAATGTGTAACTTAAACGTTGTCTGGTGTCTGGTGCCAATGTGCAACTTAAACGTTTTCTGGTGTCTGGTGCCAATGTGTAACTTAAACGTTGTCTGGTGTCTGGTGCCAATGTGTAACTTAAACGTTGTCTGGTGTCTGGTGCCAATGTGCAACTTAAACGTTGTCTGGTGTCTGGTGCCAATGTGTAACTTAAACGTTGTCTGGTGTCTGGTGCCAATGTGTAACTTAAACGTTGTCTGGTGTCTGGTGCCAATGTGTAACTTAAACGTTGTCTGGTGTCTGGTGCCAATGTGTAACTTAAACGTTGTCTGGTGTCTGGTGCCAATATGTAACTTAAACGTTGTCTGGTGTCTGGTGCCAATGTGCAACTTAAACGTTGTCTGGTGCCCATGTGCAACTTAAACGTTGTCTGGTGTCTGGTGCCAATGTGCAACTTAAACGTTGTCTGGTGTCAATGTGCAACTTAAACGTTGTCTGGTGCCAATGTGCAACTTAAACGTTGTCTGGTGCCAATGTGCAACTTAAACGTTGTCTGGTGCCAATGTGCAACTTAAACGTTGTCTGGTGCCAATGTGCAACTTAAACGTTGTCTGGTGCCAATGTGCAACTTAAACGTTGTCTGGTGCCCATGTGCAACTTAAGCGTTGTCTGGTGCCCATGTGCAACTTAAGCGTTGTCTGGTGCCCATGTGCAACTTAAACGTTTTCTGGTGTCTGGTGCCCATGTGCAACTTAAACGTTGTCTGGTGTCTGGTGCCAATGTGTAACTTAAACGTTGTCTGGTGTCTGGTACCCATGTGCAACTTAAACGTTGTCTGGTGTCTGGTGCCAATGTGTAACTTAAACGTTGTCTGGTGTCTGGTGCCCATGTGTAACTTAAACGTTGTCTGGTGTCTGGTGCCAATGTGCAACTTAAACGTTGTCTGGTGTCTGGTGCCAATGTGTAACTTAAACGTTGTCTGGTGTCTGGTGCCAATGTGTAACTTAAACGTTGTCTGGTGTCTGGTGCCAATGTGTAACTTAAACGTTGTCTGGTGTCTGGTGCCCATGTGTAACTTAAACGTTGTCTGGTGTCTGGTGCCCATGTGTAACTTAAACGTTGTCTGGTGTCTGGTGCCAATGTGCAACTTAAACGTTGTCTGGTTTCTGGTGCCCATGTGTAACTTAAACGTTGTCTGGTGTCTGGTGCCAATGTGCAACTTAAACGTTGTCTGGTGTCTGGTGCCAATGTGTAACTTAAACGTTGTCTGGTGTCTGGTGCCCATGTGTAACTTAAACGTTGTCTGGTGTCTGGTGCCAATGTGCAACTTAAACGTTGTCTGGTGTCTGGTGCCAATGTGTAACTTAAACGTTGTCTGGTGTCTGGTGCCAATGTGTAACTTAAACGTTGTCTGGTGTCTGGTGCCAATGTGTAACTTAAACGTTGTCTGGTGTCTGGTGCCCATGTGTAACTTAAACGTTGTCTGGTGTCTGGTGCCAATGTGTAACTTAAACGTTTTCTGGTGTCTGGTGCCCATGTGTAACTTAAACGTTGTCTGGTGTCTGGTGCCCATGTGTAACTTAAACGTTGTCTGGTGTCTGGTGCCAATGTGTAACTTAAACGTTGTCTGGTGTCTGGTGCCAATGTGTAACTTAAACGTTGTCTGGTGTCTGGTGCCAATGTGTAACTTAAACGTTGTCTGGTGTCTGGTGCCCATGTGTAACTTAAACGTTGTCTGGTGTCTGGTGCCAATGTGTAACTTAAACGTTGTCTGGTGTCTGGTGCCAATGTGCAACTTAAACGTTGTCTGGTGTCTGGTGCCAATGTGTAACTTAAACGTTGTCTGGTGTCTGGTGCCCATGTGTAACTTAAACGTTGTCTGGTGTCTGGTGCCAATGTGCAACTTAAACGTTGTCTGGTGTCTGGTGCCAATGTGTAACTTAAACGTTGTCTGGTGTCTGGTGCCAATGTGTAACTTAAACGTTGTCTGGTGTCTGGTGCCAATGTGTAACTTAAACGTTGTCTGGTGTCTGGTGCCAATGTGTAACTTAAACGTTGTCTGGTGTCTGGTGCCAATGTGTAACTTAAACGTTGTCTGGTGTCTGGTGCCAATGTGCAACTTAAACGTTGTCTGGTGCCCATGTGCAACTTAAACGTTGTCAGGTGTCTGGTGCCAATGTGCAACTTAAACGTTGTCTGGTGCCAATGTGCAACTTAAACGTTGTCTGGTGCCAATGTGCAACTTAAACGTTGTCTGGTGCCAATGTGCAACTTAAACGTTGTCTGGTGCCAATGTGCAACTTAAACGTTGTCTGGTGCCAATGTGCAACTTAAACGTTGTCTGGTGCCAATGTGCAACTTAAACGTTGTCTGGTGCCCATGTGCAACTTAAGCGTTGTCTGGTGCCCATGTGCAACTTAAGCGTTGTCTGGTGCCCATGTGCAACTTAAACGTTGTCTGGTGTCTGGTGCCCATGTGCAACTTAAACGTTGTCTGGTGTCTGGTGCCAATGTGTAACTTAAACGTTGTCTGGTGTCTGGTGCCCATGTGTAACTTAAACGTTGTCTGGTGTCTGGTGCCAATGTGCAACTTAAACGTTGTCTGGTGTCTGGTGCCAATGTGTAACTTAAACGTTGTCTGGTGTCTGGTGCCAATGTGTAACTTAAACGTTGTCTGGTGTCTGGTGCCAATGTGTAACTTAAACGTTGTCTGGTGTCTGGTGCCCATGTGTAACTTAAACGTTGTCTGGTGTCTGGTGCCCATGTGTAACTTAAACGTTGTCTGGTGTCTGGTGCCCATGTGTAACTTAAACGTTGTCTGGTGTCTGGTGCCAATGTGCAACTTAAACGTTGTCTGGTTTCTGGTGCCCATGTGTAACTTAAACGTTGTCTGGTGTCTGGTGCCAATGTGCAACTTAAACGTTGTCTGGTGTATGGTGCCAATGTGTAACTTAAACGTTGTCTGGTGTCTGGTGCCAATGTGTAACTTAAACGTTGTCTGGTGTCTGGTGCCAATGTGCAACTTAAACGTTGTCTGGTGTCTGGTGCCAATGTGTAACTTAAACGTTGTCTGGTGTCTGGTGCCAATGTGTAACTTAAACGTTGTCTGGTGTCTGGTGCCAATGTGTAACTTAAACGTTGTCTGGTGTCTGGTGCCCATGTGTAACTTAAACGTTGTCTGGTGTCTGGTGCCCATGTGTAACTTAAGCGTTGTCTGGTGTCTGGTGCCCATGTGTAACTTAAACGTTGTCTGGTGTCTGGTGCCCATGTGTAACTTAAACGTTGTCTGGTGTCTGGTGCCCATGTGTAACTTAAACGTTGTCTGGTGTCTGGTGCCAATGTGCAACTTAAACGTTGTCTGGTGTCTGGTGCCAATGTGTAACTTAAACGTTGTCTGGTGTCTGGTGCCCATGTGTAACTTAAACGTTGTCTGGTGTCTGGTGCCAATGTGCAACTTAAACGTTGTCTGGTGTCTGGTGCCAATGTGTAACTTAAACGTTGTCTGGTGTCTGGTGCCAATGTGTAACTTAAACGTTGTCTGGTGTCTGGTGCCAATGTGTAACTTAAACGTTGTCTGGTGTCTGGTGCCCATGTGTAACTTAAACGTTGTCTGGTGTCTGGTGCCAATGTGTAACTTAAACGTTTTCTGGTGTCTGGTGCCCATGTGTAACTTAAACGTTGTCTGGTGCCCATGTGTAACTTAAACGTTGTCTGGTGTCTGGTGCCAATGAGTAACTTAAACGTTGTCTGGTGTCTGGTGCCAATGTGTAACTTAAACGTTGTCTGGTGTCTGGTGCCAATGTGTAACTTAAACGTTGTCTGGTGTCTGGTGCCAATGTGTAACTTAAACGTTGTCTGGTGTCTGGTGCCCATGTGTAACTTAAACGTTGTCTGGTGTCTGGTGCCAATGTGTAACTTAAACGTTGTCTGGTGTCTGGTGCCAATGTGCCACTTAAACGTTGTCTGGTGTCTGGTGCCAATGTGTAACTTAAACGTTGTCTGGTGTCTGGTGCCCATGTGTAACTTAAACGTTGTCTGGTGTTTGGTGCCAATGTGCAACTTAAACGTTGTCTGGTGTCTGGTGCCAATGTGTAACTTAAACGTTGTCTGGTGTCTGGTGCCAATGTGTAACTTAAACGTTGTCTGGTGTCTGGTGCCAATGTGTAACTTAAACGTTGTCTGGTGTCTGGTGCCAATGTGTAACTTAAACGTTGTCTGGTGTCTGGTGCCAATGTGTAACTTAAACGTTGTCTGGTGTCTGGTGCCAATGTGCAACTTAAACGTTGTCTGGTGCCCATGTGCAACTTAAACGTTGTCTGGTGTCTGGTGCCAATGTGCAACTTATACGTTGTCTGGTGCCAATGTGCAACTTAAACGTTGTCTGGTGCCAATGTGCAACTTAAACGTTGTCTGGTGCCAATGTGCAACTTAAACGTTGTCTGGTGCCAATGTGCAACTTAAACGTTGTCTGGTGCCAATGTGCAACTTAAACGTTGTCTGGTGCCCATGTGCAACTTAAGCGTTGTCTGGTGCCCATGTGCAACTTAAGCGTTGTCTGGTGCCCATGTGCAACTTAAACGTTGTCTGGTGTCTGGTGCCCATGTGCAACTTAAACGTTGTCTGGTGTCTGGTGCCAATGTGTAACTTAAACGTTGTCTGGTGTCTGGTACCCATGTGCAACTTAAACGTTGTCTGGTGTCTGGTGCCAATGTGTAACTTAAACGTTGTCTGGTGTCTGGTGCCCATGTGTAACTTAAACGTTGTCTGGTGTCTGGTGCCAATGTGCAACTTAAACGTTGTCTGGTGTCTGGTGCCAATGTGTAACTTAAACGTTGTCTGGTGTCTGGTGCCAATGTGTAACTTAAACGTTGTCTGGTGTCTGGTGCCAATGTGTAACTTAAACGTTGTCTGGTGTCTGGTGCCCATGTGTAACTTAAACGTTGTCTGGTGTCTGGTGCCCATGTGTAACTTAAACGTTGTCTGGTGTCTGGTGCCCATGTGTAACTTAAACGTTGTCTGGTGTCTGGTGCCAATGTGCAACTTAAACGTTGTCTGGTTTCTGGTGCCCATGTGTAACTTAAACGTTGTCTGGTGTCTGGTGCCAATGTGCAACTTACACGTTGTCTGGTGTCTGGTGCCAATGTCTAACTTAAACGTTGTCTGGTGTCTGGTGCCCATGTGTAACTTAAACGTTGTCTGGTGTCTGGTGCCAATGTGCAACTTAAACGTTGTCTGGTGTCTGGTGCCAATGTGTAACTTAAACGTTGTCTGGTGTCTGGTGCCAATGTGTAACTTAAACGTTGTCTGGTGTCTGGTGCCAATGTGTAACCTAAACGTTGTCTGGTGTCTGGTGCCCATGTGTAATTTAAACGTTGTCTGGTGTCTGGTGCCCATGTGTAACTTAAACGTTGTCTGGTGTATGGTGCCCATGTGTAACTTAAACGTTGTCTGGTGTCTGGTGCCCATGTGTAACTTAAACGTTGTCTGGTGTCTGGTGCCCATGTGTAACTTAAACGTTGTCTGGTGTCTGGTGCCAATGTGCAACTTAAACGTTGTCTGTTGTCTGGTGTCAATGTGTAACTTAAACGTTGTCTGGTGTCTGGTGCCAATGTGTAACTTAAACGTTGTCTGGTGTCTGGTGCCAATGTGTAGCTTAAACGTTGTCTGGTGTCTGGTGCCAATGTGCAACTTAAACGTTGTCTGGTTTCTGGTGCCAATGTGTAACTTAAACGTTGTCTGGTGTCTGGTGCCCATGTGTAACTTAAACGTTGTCTGGTGTCTGGTGCCCATGTGTAACTTAAACGTTGTCTGGTGTCTGGTGCCAATGTGTAACTTAAACGTTGTCTGGTGTCTGGTGCCAATGTGTAACTTAAACGTTGTCTGGTGTCTGGTGCCAATGTGTAACTTAAACGTTGTCTGGTGTCTGGTGCCCATGTGTAACTTAAACGTTGTCTGGTGTCTGGTGCCAATGTGTAACTTAAACGTTGTCTGGTGTCTGGTGCCAATGTGCAACTTAAACGTTGTCTGGTGTCTGGTGCCAATGTGTAACTTAAACGTTGTCTGGTGTCTGGTGCCAATGTGTAACTTAAACGTTGTCTGGTGTCTGGTGCCAATGTGTAACTTAAACGTTGTCTGGTGTCTGGTGCCAATGTGCAACTTAAACGTTGTCTGGTGCCCATGTGCAACTTAAATGTTGTCTGGTGTCTGGTGCCAATGTGCAACTTAAACGTTGTCTGGTGCCAATGTGCAACTTAAACGTTGTCTGGTGCCAATGTGCAACTTAAACGTTGTCTGGTGCCAATGTGCAACTTAAACGTTGTCTGGTGCCCATGTGTAACTTAAACGTTGTCTGGTGTCTGGTGCCAATGTGTAACTTAAACGTTGTCTGGTGTCTGGTGCCCATGTGTAACTTAAACGTTGTCTGGTGTCTGGTGCCAATGTGCAACTTAAACGTTGTCTGGTGTCTGGTGCCAATGTGTAACTTAAACGTTGTCTGGTGTCTGGTGCCAATGTGTAACTTAAACGTTGTCTGGTGTCTGGTGCCAATGTGTAACTTAAACGTTGTCTGGTGTCTGGTGCCCATGTGTAACTTAAGCATTGTCTGGTGTCTGGTGCCCATGTGTAACTTAAACGCTGTCTGGTGTCTGGTGCCCATGTGTAACTTAAACGTTGTCTGGTGTCTGGTGCCCATGTGTAACTTAAACGTTGTCTGGTGTCTGGTGCCAATGTGCAACTTAAACGTTGTCTGGTGTCTGGTGCCAATGTGTAACTTAAACGTTGTCTGGTGTCTGGTGCCAATGTGTAACTTAAACGTTGTCTGGTGTCTGGTGCCAATGTGTAACTTAAACGTTGTCTGGTGTCTGGTGCCAATGTGCAACTTAAACGTTGTCTGGTGTCTGGTGCCCATGTGTAACTTAAACGTTGTCTGGTGCCTGGTGCCCATGTGTAACTTAAACGTTGTCTGGTGTCTGGTGCCAATGTGTAACTTAAACGTTGTCTGGTGTCTGGTGCCAATGTGTAACTTAAACGTTGTCTGGTGTCTGGTGCCAATGTGTAACTTAAACGTTGTCTGGTGTCTGGTGCCAATGTGTAACTTAAACGTTGTCTGGTGTCTGGTGCCCATGTGTAACTTAAACGTTGTCTGGTGTCTGATGCCAATGTGTAACTTAAACGTTGTCTGGTGTCTGGTGCCAATGTGCAACTTAAACGTTGTCTGGTGTCTGGTGCCAATGTGTAACTTAAACGTTGTCTGGTGTCTGGTGCCAATGTGTAACTTAAACGTTGTCTGGTGTCTGGTGCCAATGTGCAACATAAACGTTGTCTGGTGTCTGGTGCCAATGTGTAGCTTAAACGTTGTCTGGTGTCTGGTGCCAATGTGTAACTTAAACGTTGTCTGGTGTCTGGTGCCCATGTGTAACTTAAACGTTGTCTGGTGTCTGGTGCCCATGTGTAACTTAAACGTTGTCTGGTGTCTGGTGCCCATGTGTAACTTAAACGTTGTCTGGTGTCTGGTGCCAATGTGCAACTTAAACGTTGTCTGGTTTCTGGTGCCCATGTGTAACTTAAACGTTGTCTGGTGTCTGGTGCCAATGTGCAACTTAAACGTTGTCTGGTGTATGGTGCCAATGTGTAACCTAAACGTTGTCTGGTGTCTGGTGCCCATGTGTAACTTAAACGTTGTCTGGTGTCTGGTGCCAATGTGCAACTTAAACGTTGTCTGGTGTCTGGTGCCAATGTGTAACTTAAACGTTGTCTGGTGTCTGGTGCCAATGTGTAACTTAAACGTTGTCTGGTGTCTGGTGCCAATGTGTAACTTAAACGTTGTCTGGTGTCTGGTGCCCATGTGTAACTTAAACGTTGTCTGGTGTCTGGTGCCCATGTGTAACTTAAGCGTTGTCTGGTGTCTGGTGCCCATGTGTAACTTAAACGTTGTCTGGTGTCTGGTGCCCATGTGTAACTTAAACGTTGTCTGGTGTCTGGTGCCCATGTGTAACTTAAACGTTGTCTGGTGTCTGGTGCCAATGTGCAACTTAAACGTTGTCTGGTGTCTGGTGCCAATGTGTAACTTAAACGTTGTCTGGTGTCTGGTGCCCATGTGTAACTTAAACGTTGTCTGGTGTCTGGTGCCAATGTGCAACTTAAACGTTGTCTGGTGTCTGGTGCCAATGTGTAACTTAAACGTTGTCTGGTGTCTGGTGCCAATGTGTAACTTAAACGTTGTCTGGTGTCTGGTGCCCATGTGTAACTTAAACGTTGTCTGGTGTCTGGTGCCCATGTGCAACTTAAACGTTGTCTGGTGTCTGGTGCCAATGTGTAACTTAAACGTTGTCTGGTGTCTGGTGCCCATGTGTAACTTAAACGTTGTCTGGTGTCTGGTGCCAATGTGCAACTTAAACGTTGTCTGGTGTCTGGTGCCAATGTGTAACTTAAACGTTGTCTGGTGTCTGGTGCCAATGTGTAACTTAAACGTTGTCTGGTGTCTGGTGCCAATGTGTAACTTAAACGTTGTCTGGTGTCTGGTGCCCATGTGTAACTTAAACGTTGTCTGGTGTCTGGTGCCAATGTGTAACTTAAACGTTTTCTGGTGTCTGGTGCCCATGTGTAACTTAAACGTTGTCTGGTGTCTGGTGCCCATGTGTAACTTAAACGTTGTCTGGTGTCTGGTGCCAATGAGTAACTTAAACGTTGTCTGGTGTCTGGTGCCAATGTGTAACTTAAACGTTGTCTGGTGTCTGGTGCCAATGTGTAACTTAAACGTTGTCTGGTGTCTGGTGCCCATGTGTAACTTAAACGTTGTCTGGTGTCTGGTGCCAATGTGTAACTTAAACGTTGTCTGGTGTCTGGTGCCAATGTGCCACTTAAACGTTGTCTGGTGTCTGGTGCCAATGTGTAACTTAAACGTTGTCTGGTGTCTGGTGCCCATGTGGTAACTTAAACGTTGTCTGGTGTTTGGTGCCAATGTGCAACTTAAACGTTGTCTGGTGTCTGGTGCCAATGTGTAACTTAAACGTTGTCTGGTGTCTGGTGCCAATGTGTAACTTAAACGTTGTCTGGTGTCTGGTGCCAATGTGTAACTTAAACGTTGTCTGGTGTCTGGTGCCAATGTGTAACTTAAACGTTGTCTGGTGTCTGGTGCCAATGTGTAACTTAAACGTTGTCTGGTGTCTGGTGCCAATGTGCAACTTAAACGTTGTCTGGTGCCCATGTGCAACTTAAACGTTGTCTGGTGTCTGGTGCCAATGTGCAACTTATACGTTGTCTGGTGCCAATGTGCAACTTAAACGTTGTCTGGTGCCAATGTGCAACTTAAACGTTGTCTGGTGCCAATGTGCAACTTAAACGTTGTCTGGTGCCAATGTGCAACTTAAACGTTGTCTGGTGCCAATGTGCAACTTAAACGTTGTCTGGTGCCCATGTGCAACTTAAGCGTTGTCTGGTGTCTGGTGCCCATGTGCAACTTTAACCGTTGTTGGTGTCTGCGTGCCCATGTGCAACTTAAACGTTGTCTGGTGTCTGGTGCCCATGTGCAACTTAAACGTTGTCTGGTGTCTGGTGCCAATGTGTAACTTAAACGTTGTCTGGTGTCTGGTACCCATGTGCAACTTAAACGTTGTCTGGTGTCTGGTGCCAATGTGTAACTTAAACGTTGTCTGGTGTCTGGTGCCCATGTGTAACTTAAACGTTGTCTGGTGTCTGGTGCCAATGTGCAACTTAAAGGTTGTCTGGTGTCTGGTGCCAATGTGTAACTTAAACGTTGTCTGGTGTCTGGTGCCAATGTGTAACTTAAACGTTGTCTGGTGTCTGGTGCCAATGTGTAACTTAAACGTTGTCTGGTGTCTGGTGCCCATGTGTAACTTAAACGTTGTCTGGTGTCTGGTGCCCATGTGTAACTTAAACGTTGTCTGGTGTCTGGTGCCCATGTGTAACTTAAACGTTGTCTGGTGTCTGGTGCCAATGTGCAACTTAAACGTTGTCTGGTTTCTGGTGCCCATGTGTAACTTAAACGTTGTCTGGTGTCTGGTGCCAATGTGCAACTTAAACGTTGTCTGGTGTCTGGTGCCAATGTGTAACTTAAACGTTGTCTGGTGTCTGGTGCCCATGTGTAACTTAAACGTTGTCTGGTGTCTGGTGCCAATGTGCAACTTAAACGTTGTCTGGTGTCTGGTGCCAATGTGTAACTTAAACGTTGTCTGGTGTCTGGTGCCAATGTGTAACTTAAACGTTGTCTGGTGTCTGGTGCCAATGTGTAACTTAAACGTTGTCTGGTGTCTGGTGCCCATGTGTAATTTAAACGTTGTCTGGTGTCTGGTGCCCATGTGTAACTTAAACGTTGTCTGGTGTATGGTGCCCATGTGTAACTTAAACGTTGTCTGGTGTCTGGTGCCCATGTGTAACTTAAACGTTGTCTGGTGTCTGGTGCCCATGTGTAACTTAAACGTTGTCTGGTGTCTGGTGCCAATGTGCAACTTAAACGTTGTCTGTTGTCTGGTGCCAATGTGTAACTTAAACGTTGTCTGGTGTCTGGTGCCAATGTGTAACTTAAACGTTGTCTGGTGTCTGGTGCCAATGTGTAACTTAAACGTTGTCTGGTGTCTGGTGCCAATGTGCAACTTAAACGTTGTCTGGTTTCTGGTGCCAATGTGTAACTTAAACGTTGTCTGGTGTCTGGTGCCCATGTGTAACTTAAACGTTGTCTGGTGTCTGGTGCCAATGTGTAACTTAAACGTTGTCTGGTGTCTGGTGCCAATGTGTAACTTAAACGTTGTCTGGTGTCTGGTGCCAATGTGTAACTTAAACGTTGTCTGGTGTCTGGTGCCAATGTGTAACTTAAACGTTGTCTGGTGTCTGGTGCCCATGTGTAACTTAAACGTTGTCTGGTGTCTGGTGCCAATGTGTAACTTAAACGTTGTCTGGTGTCTGGTGCCAATGTGCAACTTAAACGTTGTCTGGTGTCTGGTGCCAATGTGTAACTTAAACGTTGTCTGGTGTCTGGTGCCAATGTGTAACTTAAACGTTGTCTGGTGTCTGGTGCCAATGTGTAACTTAAACGTTGTCTGGTGTCTGGTGCCAATGTGCAACTTAAACGTTGTCTGGTGCCCATGTGCAACTTAAACGTTGTCTGGTGTCTGGTGCCAATGTGCAACTTAAACGTTGTCTGGTGCCAATGTGCAACTTAAACGTTGTCTGGTGCCAATGTGCAACTTAAACGTTGTCTGGTGCCCATGTGTAACTTAAACGTTGTCTGGTGTCTGGTGCCAATGTGTAACTTAAACGTTGTCTGGTGTCTGGTGCCCATGTGTAACTTAAACGTTGTCTGGTGTCTGGTGCCAATGTGCAACTTAAACGTTGTCTGGTGTCTGGTGCCAATGTGTAACTTAAACGTTGTCTGGTGTCTGGTGCCAATGTGTAACTTAAACGTTGTCTGGTGTCTGGTGCCAATGTGTAACTTAAACGTTGTCTGGTGTCTGGTGCCCATGTGTAACTTAAGCGTTGTCTGGTGTCTGGTGCCCATGTGTAACTTAAACGCTGTCTGGTGTCTGGTGCCCATGTGTAACTTAAACGTTGTCTGGTGTCTGGTGCCCATGTGTAACTTAAACGTTGTCTGGTGTCTGGTGCCCATGTGTAACTTAAACGTTGTCTGGTGTCTGGTGCCAATGTGCAACTTAAACGTTGTCTGGTGTCTGGTGCCAATGTGTAACTTAAACGTTGTCTGGTGTCTGGTGCCAATGTGTAACTTAAACGTTGTCTGGTGTCTGGTGCCAATGTGTAACTTAAACGTTGTCTGGTGTCTGGTGCCAATGTGCAACTTAAACGTTGTCTGGTGTCTGGTGCCCATGTGTAACTTAAACGTTGTCTGGTGTCTGGTGCCCATGTGTAACTTAAACGTTGTCTGGTGTCTGGTGTCAATGTGTAACTTAAACGTTGTCTGGTGTCTGGTGCCAATGTGTAACTTAAACGTTGTCTGGTGTCTGGTGCCAATGTGTAACTTAAACGTTGTCTGGTGTCTGGTGCCAATGTGTAACTTAAACGTTGTCTGGTGTCTGGTGCCCATGTGTAACTTAAACGTTGTCTGGTGTCTGATGCCAATGTGTAACTTAAACGTTGTCTGGTGTCTGGTGCCAATGTGCAACTTAAACGTTGTCTGGTGTCTGGTGCCAATGTGTAACTTAAACGTTGTCTGGTGTCTGGTGCCAATGTGTAACTTAAACGTTGTCTGGTGTCTGGTGCCAATGTGCAACATAAACGTTGTCTGGTGTCTGGTGCCAATGTGTAGCTTAAACGTTGTCTGGTGTCTGGTGCCAATGTGTAACTTAAACGTTGTCTGGTGTCTGGTGCCCATGTGTAACTTAAACGTTGTCTGGTGTCTGGTGCCCATGTGTAACTTAAACGTTGTCTGGTGTCTGGTGCCCATGTGTAACTTAAACGTTGTCTGGTGTCTGGTGCCAATGTGCAACTTAAACGTTGTCTGGTTTCTGGTGCCCATGTGTAACTTAAACGTTGTCTGGTGTCTGGTGCCAATGTGCAACTTAAACGTTGTCTGGTGTATGGTGCCAATGTGTAACCTAAACGTTGTCTGGTGTCTGGTGCCCATGTGTAACTTAAACGTTGTCTGGTGTCTGGTGCCAATGTGCAACTTAAACGTTGTCTGGTGTCTGGTGCCAATGTGTAACTTAAACGTTGTCTGGTGTCTGGTGCCAATGTGTAACTTAAACGTTGTCTGGTGTCTGGTGCCAATGTGTAACTTAAACGTTGTCTGGTGTCTGGTGCCCATGTGTAACTTAAACGTTGTCTGGTGTCTGGTGCCCATGTGTAACTTAAGCGTTGTCTGGTGTCTGGTGCCCATGTGTAACTTAAACGTTGTCTGGTGTCTGGTGCCCATGTGTAACTTAAACGTTGTCTGGTGTCTGGTGCCCATGTGTAACTTAAACGTTGTCTGGTGTCTGGTGCCAATGTGCAACTTAAACGTTGTCTGGTGTCTGGTGCCAATGTGTAACTTAAACGTTGTCTGGTGTCTGGTGCCCATGTGTAACTTAAACGTTGTCTGGTGTCTGGTGCCAATGTGCAACTTAAACGTTGTCTGGTGTCTGGTGCCAATGTGTAACTTAAACGTTGTCTGGTGTCTGGTGCCAATGTGTAACTTAAACGTTGTCTGGTGTCTGGTGCCAATGTGTAACTTAAACGTTGTCTGGTGTCTGGTGCCCATGTGTAGCTTAAACGTTGTCTGGTGTCTGGTGCCAATGTGTAACTTAAACGTTTTCTGGTGTCTGGTGCCCATGTGTAACTTAAACGTTGTCTGGTGTCTGGTGCCCATGTGTAACTTAAACGTTGTCTGGTGTCTGGTGCCAATGAGTAACTTAAACGTTGTCTGGTGTCTGGTGCCAATGTGTAGCTTAAACGTTGTCTGGTGTCTGGTGCCAATGTGTAACTTAAACGTTGTCTGGTGTCTGGTGCCCATGTGTAACTTAAACGTTGTCTGGTGTCTGGTGCCAATGTGTAACTTAAACGTTGTCTGGTGTCTGGTGCCAATGTGCCACTTAAACGTTGTCTGGTGTCTGGTGCCAATGTGTAACTTAAACGTTGTCTGGTGTCTGGTGCCCATGTGTAACTTAAACGTTGTCTGGTGTTTGGTGCCAATGTGCAACTTAAACGTTGTCTGGTGTCTGGTGCCAATGTGTAACTTAAACGTTGTCTGGTGTCTGGTGCCAATGTGTAACTTAAACGTTGTCTGGTGTCTGGTGCCAATGTGTAACTTAAACGTTGTCTGGTGTCTGGTGCCAATGTGTAACTTAAACGTTGTCTGGTGTCTGGTGCCAATGTGTAACTTAAACGTTGTCTGGTGTCTGGTGCCAATGTGCAACTTAAACGTTGTCTGGTGCCCATGTGCAACTTAAACGTTGTCTGGTGTCTGGTGCCAATGTGCAACTTAAACGTTGTCTGGTGCCAATGTGCAACTTAAACGTTGTCTGGTGCCAATGTGCAACTTAAACGTTGTCTGGTGCCAATGTGCAACTTAAACGTTGTCTGGTGCCAATGTGCAACTTAAACGTTGTCTGGTGCCAATGTGCAACTTAAACGTTGTCTGGTGCCCATGTGCAACTTAAGCGTTGTCTGGTGCCCATGTGCAACTTAAGCGTTGTCTGGTGCCCATGTGCAACTTAAACGTTGTCTGGTGTCTGGTGCCCATGTGCAACTTAAACGTTGTCTGGTGTCTGGTGCCAATGTGTAACTTAAACGTTGTCTGGTGTCTGGTACCCATGTGCAACTTAAACGTTGTCTGGTGTCTGGTGCCAATGTGTAACTTAAACGTTGTCTGGTGTCTGGTGCCCATGTGTAACTTAAACGTTGTCTGGTGTCTGGTGCCAATGTGCAACTTAAACGTTGTCTGGTGTCTGGTGCCAATGTGTAACTTAAAGGTTGTCTGGTGTCTGGTGCCAATGTGTAACTTAAACGTTGTCTGGTGTCTGGTGCCAATGTGTAACTTAAACGTTGTCTGGTGTCTGGTGCCCATGTGTAACTTAAACGTTGTCTGGTGTCTGGTGCCCATGTGTAACTTAAACGTTGTCTGGTGTCTGGTGCCCATGTGTAACTTAAACGTTGTCTGGTGTCTGGTGCCAATGTGCAACTTAAACGTTGTCTGGTTTCTGGTGCCCATGTGTAACTTAAACGTTGTCTGGTGTCTGGTGCCAATGTGCAACTTAAACGTTGTCTGGTGTCTGGTGCCAATGTGTAACTTAAACGTTGTCTGGTGTCTGGTGCCCATGTGTAACTTAAACGTTGTCTGGTGTCTGGTGCCCATGTGTAACTTAAACGTTGTCTGGTGTCTGGTGCCAATGTGCAACTTAAACGTTGTCTGGTGTCTGGTGCCAATGTGTAACTTAAACGTTGTCTGGTGTCTGGTGCCAATGTGTAACTTAAACGTTGTCTGGTGTCTGGTGCCAATGTGTAACTTAAACGTTGTCTGGTGTCTGGTGCCCATGTGTAATTTAAACGTTGTCTGGTGTCTGGTGCCCATGTGTAACTTAAACGTTGTCTGGTGTATGGTGCCCATGTGTAACTTAAACGTTGTCTGGTGTCTGGTGCCCATGTGTAACTTAAACGTTGTCTGGTGTCTGGTGCCCATGTGTAACTTAAACGTTGTCTGGTGTCTGGTGCCAATGTGCAACTTAAACGTTGTCTGTTGTCTGGTGCCAATGTGTAACTTAAACGTTGTCTGGTGTCTGGTGCCAATGTGTAACTTAAACGTTGTCTGGTGTCTGGTGCCAATGTGTAACTTAAACGTTGTCTGGTGTCTGGTGCCAATGTGCAACTTAAACGTTGTCTGGTGTCTGGTGCCAATGTGTAACTTAAACGTTGTCTGGTGTCTGGTGCCCATGTGCAACTTAAACGTTGTCTGGTGTCTGGTGCCAATGTGTAACTTAAACGTTGTCTGGTGTCTGGTGCCCATGTGTAACTTAAACGTTGTCTGGTGTCTGGTGCCAATGTGCAACTTAAACGTTGTCTGGTGTCTGGTGCCAATGTGTAACTTAAACGTTGTCTGGTGTCTGGTGCCAATGTGTAACTTAAACGTTGTCTGGTGTCTGGTGCCAATGTGTAACTTAAACGTTGTCTGGTGTCTGGTGCCCATGTGTAACTTAAACGTTGTCTGGTGTCTGGTGCCCATGTGTAACTTAAACGTTGTCTGGTGTCTGGTGCCCATGTGTAACTTAAACGTTGTCTGGTGTCTGGTGCCAATGTGCAACTTAAACGTTGTCTGGTGTCTGGTGCCCATGTGTAACTTAAACGTTGTCTGGTGTCTGGTGCCAATGTGCAACTTAAACGTTGTCTGGTGTCTGGTGCCAATGTGTAACTTAAACGTTGTCTGGTGTCTGGTGCCCATGTGTAACTTAAACGTTGTCTGGTGTCTGGTGCCAATGTGCAACTTAAACGTTGTCTGGTGTCTGGTGCCCATGTGTAACTTAAACGTTGTCTGGTGTCTGGTGCCAATGTGTAACTTAAACGTTGTCTGGTGTCTGGTGCCAATGTGTAACTTAAACGTTGTCTGGTGTCTGGTGCCCATGTGTAACTTAAACGTTGTCTGGTGTCTGGTGCCCATGTGTAACTTAAACGTTGTCTGGTGTCTGGTGCCCATGTGTAACTTAAACGTTGTCTGGTGTCTGGTGCCCATGTGTAACTTAAACGTTGTCTGGTGTCTGGTGCCCATGTGTAACTTAAACGTTGTCTGGTGTCTGGTGCCAATGTGTAACTTAAACGTTGTCTGGTGTCTGGTGCCAATGTGTAACTTAAACGTTGTCTGGTGTCTGGTGCCAATGTGTAACTTAAACGTTGTCTGGTGTCTGGTGCCAATGTGTAACTTAAACGTTGTCTGGTGTCTGGTGCCAATGTGCAACTTAAACGTTGTCTGGTGTCTGGTGCCCATGTGTAACTTAAACGTTGTCTGGTGTCTGGTGCCCATGTGTAGCTTAAACGTTGTCTGGTGTCTGGTGCCAATGTGTAACTTCAACGTTGTCTGGTGTCTGGTGCCCATGTGTAACTTAAACGTTGTCTGGTGTCTGGTGCCAATGTGTAACTTAAACGTTGTCTGGTGTCTGGTGCCCATGTGTAACTTAAACGTTGTCTGGTGTCTGGTGCCCATGTGTAACTTAAACGTTGTCTGGTGTCTGGTGCCAATGTGTAACTTAAACGTTGTCTGGTGTCTGGTGCCAATGTGTAACTTAAACGTTGTCTGGTGTCTGGTGCCAATGTGTAACCTAAACGTTGTCTGGTGTCTGGTGCCCATGTGTAACTTAAACGTTGTCT